>JAJEKV010000040.1:7811160-8313660 GCA_021234155.1 Isoetes taiwanensis
AAGTTACATTGCTCTCTCTTCTCTTCTTATGCGAAATGTTCACACGAATCTGCGACTCAAAATATCATCTTGTCGATGATTCTCCACAGCAGGTACAAAGTACAGATATGAACCCTCTCTAATGGAATGGGGGAAAATGCCATGGAACTTGGGATCTTCTTCTTCTCCTATTAGGAGCATTTGCTTAGTTAAGGACAAGGTTAAACTTGATCTTCCCGATGCTTGACTTCGCGCGATTCTTGATACAGACAACTTTTACATGTTCCTTGTCTCCTCCCTTATGTACATTGCTGCAGGTTTTAAATCGGGCGTAAGTGAAAAATTACTTTGCTTAAGATCCATAGTGATCTACTTGCAATTTTTCCCCTCCGTCGAATCTAGATATGTAGACTCGGGATGGGTTGATTGAACACCCATTTCAATACCTAGAGTGGGTTTCTTTTTTTGAACTTTAAAAAGAGACCTAACCACAGAATTATCATCACCGGTTGACGCAAGAGCATTTTAAACGCGCTTCTTCTCTCGTCCATCACCTCACATCTTTTATTATTTCTTGTTGCTCTTTTGATTTGTATTGCAGTGCATTTTCAATTACTCTCTATTCATGATGACAAGGATACTCTCATACTTCTCAAGCTGATTCAGTTAAATTTCATCCAATTTTATACAGCTAATCCCTCACCATTAGTTTTACGCAGCTGTTAAGTCTGGTATTTGACAAGGAATTGTAAGAGAGCAACCAGGTCAACCCAAAGATTGTGCGTTCATTCATTTCCAACTATATCACAACAATCCTTGCCATTCTTATCTTTTATGGCTATGGCGAGACCAACACATTAAACGTGGTGCATCTCTCCTAATATAGCACTACACCATCTTTGTCCTAGTAACCCTTGTATTCTCGACAATTTATGGACGTGGGCGAATACTTTTTTATGCCCATTCTTTTCAGCGCCCGTGGAATGACTTGAATAGAAAACGATAGCCAAGCCTCTGATACCTACATCGTCTACAAGCAGTGCAACCCATCATCGTTTCTAGCTTCTTGTAGATCTCTCCTAGTACTATTTCCAATACCATCTTCTTGAGAGAAGAGTTGTAGGTACGACAAATCATGTCACTATCTCCTGTTTGTCGCTAGGTTCTTCGCACTCACGTAACCAAGATTGCTTCCTAGTTTTCTACGAGATCTTGGGTTGGCCTTTGCTAGTGTTGTAAACGGACCTTGGCCATTGACTCTATGTCTGAATACACACGATCCAAACTTGGTTCCTCTGTCGGTCAGTGCTTCTTCCTTTCTCGCAAGCCAAGGGGTGTTTTCTTCAAATTCACTTTAACCTACATTGAAGCCAAAGTTTGTAGCTTCCAGCTCTTGGATCTTTTACTTACATTTTGCCCTATAAGCAATTTGGACTTGTCCGCCATTATCTCGAAGTTTCCCTCCCCAAGCCGTCATTCGTTTCCTTCATTACGATTGGAGTAATAGGCGAGAAAAAACTCTTTGGTTTAAATTTATAATTCTCTTGTGACAATCGAAGGCGGCTCATTTCAAGGAAGCTGTATTCGATTCGAATGCCTTCATCCTCTCTCAATCTCCACAATATCCAGGGAGGCCGGAAATTCTGGTACCACAGGCTAGACTAAACTTGAAAGCGTCCGAAATAGCGTTCTTATATCAACGGATCCAATGGATATAAAGCGCCATCATAAGCTCCGGATATAGAGCACTTTTGCAGGCTGCCAGGCCTTAACACGTCGGTCCAAGTTCTTATTTTTAGACCTCCTTTTTGCTTGGTTATTGAAAGGCTGGAGCATATTAAGTAGGTGAGTTGGATCCTTATCCACATGTTTGGAGCTTCCATCTGCGTGTCAGCGAGATCACACGGTGCGAAATGAAGGTGTACAATTTGTGCCATAGCACAATTAAACACAACAGACGAACATCATCTTTAACCTCGTTTTTGAAATTTACAACGTGTATGAAATCGAAAAGTCCGTTTCTCCTACCGTCCATGCTTTTATACAATAAACAAATTCAAATTTGAATTGTAGAAGCCGGGAAATATATGTTGGGATGATAAAGGTCGGTTAAAGTAGCGACCATGTATCTCAGGCAGAAGTACGTACAAAGCTTCAACTACACATTCAAATTTTGAAATGTAGAAGCGGAAGCTTGTGTGTGTGTTATACGAGAAAGGACTCCAAATTTTGTAGAAACAGGTATATCTTTTAGTTAACGTAGCTACTCTATCAAGCAATTGGTGATGGCTTTTGACGTTAGTATCAACTTTAGATATTATAAGAATAGTGCTTGCTAAGTTTTGAAGTAATTAAGGAAATAGTCATGTTTGAAACCAATTCACTATACTAGAATGAGACCTTTTTGGTTGAATAAGGTTTTATTGTGCGTAATATTAGAAGTTGTTGGAAATTGGCTAATTTTAATTTTCATAATCTATTTTAGTTGTACTTGATTGCTTGGGAATCACACTAAGAGGTGAACTGTGTATAGAGTTGGAGAATATGTACATTTGCTGGCCTCCTGTAAGCGACCAGCGGAGTCAAGATTGCATATTGCGCAACACGGAAGTAAAATTTGGAGGTGGTGCATGAGACATAAAGGTTGTTAGCAATACGTTTGCATGCTCTTTTGCACGGAAGTAGTCCCATGAAGTACTAGCTGGTGATTGAGTGTTGCTTTCTACACTAATGTAGGAATTGAACATTCGATCCAAGATCTAGGATTTACAATGGCGAGAGAGAGGAAGGGTTTGTCACGTTGAAATACACTTGGAAGTCGGCTCGGGCAATCCGTTTGTCCCGAGGATGAGAGTGGCGAATGGCAAAGACTAACGTGCAAGCAATTTATCCCATGCCCGTACTGTTTATATGAAAAACAATGCTCTGTTCAGATGGCGCATATTGCCTAAAAAATATTGTGGTAGAACCGATTAGAGGAGCATTTTATCAATAATTGTTCCAACACCATTTATTCTTTTGTGGAGCTTGTTATAGTTTTCGAATGGATTACAAGAACCGCATCGAGTCGATGTGAGAAAAACATGAATATTTTGGAGTATCTTTGGAGGAGCTTCTCTTCATCGGGAGGCGGAAGTAAACAAGGAAGATTTACAATCGAGAAAATTCCTTTTCCTTCTATTGAAATCATAATGACCATGTTAGAAGATTTCATCATTTGGGATCTTATTCTTGATTATACTTCTATACTTATTTGTGTGCTTGTTGATGCGATGCGTCTTAGATGCATGTCATAAAGGTGATAAACTCAAATTTCCAAATCATTCTCCAAATCAAATTGCTATGCAAAGGTAATAAATATGTTTATTAGATGCTGAAAAACATTAGGCCATATTATATAATGGCTTGTTTTTATTGGAAGTCATTGCATCAGGTTTGATGGAGACCACGGTAGATATATTTGAAAGAAAAAATGAAAGTGGAAAGGAAAGCTATTCTATGATTATCGTTATGCCTGACCGTGCCTCAGTCTGAGGCCCGAAAACCAAAGATAGCCCCAAAAGCATGATGGTATGGGCAATAGCTAGGGTTGGGCTCAAAAGGCTGTATAACATTATGGATCAAAAAATATTATAAGATGGCAATTTCCACAGAATTCTCCATAACTAATCTTGTATATATTGTCAAGTCATAGTGTGAATTTAATTTAAGCCACTTCACCCTCGGGCCATGGAGGCAACCCTCCCGTCATAACACCCCCTTTTTTTTTTTTTTTGAAAACTCGTCATCAATATATTAAAAGAATGGTAATGTTACAAAGCAAGTGAGGAGGAAGGAGAAGCGCCCCAAAGAGATAGCGATACCTCGACACTCCACAACAAACTCACGGAAAAGCGCAACTCTTTGCTGTACAAACTGACCATCACCATCTACAACTCAAGTTCCATGTAAATATTGAATTTCCCTCTATAATCCAGAACACGAGCTTTGAAATATAGCTTATTACACGAGTCGAATCGGAGAAATTTGCAGTACTTGAATCCCTGAAAGATCCCACAACCGCCGCCGCTTCCAAATCAGCCACACCAGCAAGCCACGCACGGATGCAAGGCTTCTTTGCCGCAGAGCGTGACACGGAAATACACATAGGCGACGCGGTGGCTAGATCAATCCACGAAGCGAGCCCTAACCCAATCACGGGAAGCACATAAGTAGGGCATAAAACCGGACAATGCCACAGTCTCATTAAGTCCACAACAAAGAAATGGGGAGAGGCTCACACGGCCCTAAAGCCCCGGCTTCCACAAGGGCATTCACCACGTCTGTTGGTGCACCACCGCCATAGAAGCACCTAACCCGGTGAGGGAGTAGGCTTCATGTCACGTCAAGCCGTAGGGGCAGGCTGAGACCACTTTTCGAAAGGCGATTATATCATGAATACGCCCAGCACCGGTAACAAGGAGCCGCACAAAGCAAAGAAGACACAACATCAGGGATGAACCTTCCCAGCACTGCACCACCACATCATCCACGAGGGACTATGGGTATGTGTGGCGGAATACTCTCGCCACTTGTTCCCAGACCAGCAGCTCACTTTCTCGGTAGAAAACTGGCTCGAAAGAACTCCCACCAGCTAGTGTGCCCCAATACCAATGCTCCAAGGTGAGCACAGGCTCGCCTCCAACGAACTGGCGTCCCAGGGCATGCCGCAATTGGCGATAAAGAACAAGTCTGCGTGGGGTAGAAGAGACCTTTAAAGAAGGAGAAGAGTGAAGGTGATAAGCGGGGCATAATCTAATTTGGAAGAGCACATGATCAACCATAACACCAAGTGAGAAGAGGATGCATGTGGGAAGGCCGGAACCATACAGCAGTGATTGCCGGGCAACTCCACATGCCTGACTGACTTGACACACAATACGTGACAACAGTCTTACAGGGAGAAGATGCTCCATCACGCAGAATCCTCCAGCTAAGCAGGAGACCCAACACCTTACTGTCGATTGCCAAATCCGAATGGCAAAGCTATCCTCCGGTAAGGCCTCCTTAAGCCACTTTTGTTTTTAACAAACCATTTAATTGTTTTAGAGATGTAGTTTATGGTTTTAGGAAATGTGATTTTCACATCCACATCAAATCCCTCTGGAACCCCCTGTTATTATGCTACATATTTATAGCATAACACTACGTTTCTATTGTTGGATCCTCTGACTTGTCTTGTATGGCGGTTAGCTAAGCTGCCGGACCAATTCATCTGTTCGAGAGAAACAAAAAGCTGGAACAGAGAAAACCCTTTCAATGTGGTCTACAATGAACATGACAACACATACTTAAATGACTCCGCTTTTTCTATTACATTGCTTATTCATAAATTAAATAATGTCCTAACCGAACGCAAAAGCATAACAATACCAACATGTGCTCCTTATTTGCATTCGTCATAATGTATACATATAATGCAGTAGCATGAACAACCGGCTTATCAATTAATAACTCCAAGGAGGAGCTTCCATGCTAGTGATTGAATGACTAGTTCAACTCTAACATATGTCCCCATTAGTAGGTTGATTCTTTGCAAATAAAGATACCCGAGGCCCTTAAAATTTTGAATAATTTGCCCGATTCTCTAGAAGATTCAATATGTAGCAAAAGTCCAAGCTTGTATACAAATGTTATGCACCCTTGGATCGTTCCTATTTGTAGGGGGTGTTAGTGTTGCATTTTTATACTAAAGCTTGAAGGGAAAAAATGCATGGGCTAAAGGTGGTTATTCACAAGTTCAAAAAATTCTCATGTCTCTTACATAACGTTGTAGTTTTTATGTTCTGGGAACTTTTATGATGTGTTAGCACTGTTTTCCATGACAAAGCTCAGAGATAAGCAAGGTGATCTACTTGAAGGTAACCATAAGTTGTACCATCTCTAACATTTTATCTCTTGATCTATTATTGTCATCTGGATATAGTTAGATAAGGCTTGTGGTCCATCTTTCTCTTTCACCATCACCATCACCATCACCATCACCATCACCATCACCATCACCATCACCATCACCATCACCATCAGTGATTTTGGTTGTATCTTTGTCTGTCCTAGAATTTTGAGAACGCAGTGACCAGCTTATCAAACTGTTGCTATAAGATGGGGGGTTCCAATATATATCTTGAGTGCTCGATAAAAAACTGGCGATTAGCGTAAATAGCGACCCAAACATGGGGTTTGTACTTCTTTGCCAATTAGAATTGTAAGATTTTTGATGATCTAAATTCACCACTTCATGGTTACAGCGGTAGGTATTGTGTGATGACTATATTAGGGGTATTATGTAAATAGATGCGGGGATGGATGAAAGCATCTTGTTAGCCGTCTAAGTTCTTTTTAGGGAGTGAAACTACACAGAAAAGTACTTTCGACCTTTGAATCTTGAGACATAAATGTCCCAATAAGCAATATAAGTTTGCGAGTTGGTTCATTCATTTTAGTCTCTAATAGTATTGTTATCCTCCTCACGTCGGTTGATTCCTCCTTCGATTCACAGGGGCAAATGTGATGGCACCCACATACAAATATTTGGGAGTGGAGTTTCCTTCTACTATGCACTGGGACACATCCATACGCCTACGAGTGACAACGGGCTGGAAGGACTACGGTCAGATAATATTAAAAAACATTTAAACGCCTCGTTCAGAGTAAGGATACATCTCCCAATTGTCTACCCCGGTGTTTTATGCCAGGCCTCTACTTCCATTATCCTTTGGTAAAATCAAAATATTATAATAGAATATCTCACAAAGCAAATTCCAGAATTCTATATTTAGATAAAATAATCCATATAATCATTTCCATATTAGTATTTGTACATGATTTCAAGGTGTAAAATATAATGTAGAAAGTATAAGGTAATCAATAAATTTTATTAGAAAGTAGTACTATATTCATATCTTATATGAGCAATATCAAAGTGCGACTTGTTCCATAAAGTACTTTCCAACTATTCTGCCAGCTTTCATGTCAACGTCTACTCTATGAGCAAAATAGAGACAATTGAAAGAAAAACCGTCACTGCTGACCGTCATACAAACATTAGCGATAATCCGTTAATGATGCAAGGCGAAAAGGTACATTAAATCTCTCGATTTATCTAGTTTCTCAAAATATTGCACCATTGGTGTGTTTTGCACCATTGGAAGTAGCAGGAGGTTTCTGATCAAACATTTGATGGCCTTTGTTGTGGCATAAACCACAGATTATTAGCCATATCAATTGTCAGAAATGAAGAAAACAAACCATAAAAAATGGAAAATCCATTGAGTGGGAGAATAATAAATAAATAACACTCCTCTATAGCACGTAATAATAACGTTTAGGAAAAGTCGTGTAACTAAGCGAGCTGCGAGGTTGGGAAGAAGGCTAAGCTGATCCGGGTTGTGGTTTTAGTGGTTAAAATCGGGTTAGCGTTGTTTTCCGTGGTTCTTGAAGATCGTGTGACCTTCTTAGGGTTTTCTTGGTTTGCACGAGCTTAGATTCCTTTGAGAAATAATCGGAGTTTGAAAGAATTGCACATTGACTTTGATTCTTGGACGATGATGCCAAAATGGAGTTATTGTGCGAACAAAGTTTACACACATAAGGAAAGGAATGCCAGCGAAGATACGGATGCTGTGAGAATGGCCAAGAAGGAAAAGAATGGTCATTAGAGGTAAAGTAATACATGAAGTTTAAAGATGTAAATCAAAGAAAGTTTTTGCACTAGAAACTGCAAGTACACAGATTAGCATTTGTGGGCGAAGCCTTATGGTTAAAACCACGTCGCGCCTCGTCGCAGCGAAAATGCTTGTGGAAGCAGGAAGGTTAGGTTGGATTAATTGCGTAGTTGGATCAAGTTTTTGCCTAATAGACTGTAATCAGATGTAGACCTCCAATCACATGTACTGCAAGAACTATTGCACATCCTTACAATTCAACTTATGAACTAGAAGACAATTCAATTGAGACAAAAATATCCTGCTCATATAATGTTCCAATGTGATACCAAAGGATGTATTTATGAGTCAGTAAACCTTGAGAAGGAAAATTTGTGTCATTATAGTATGACCGAGACCTAAATCTAGTAGCACTTGCAAATGCACAATAAGTCGTACTATCCTCTTGCTAGGGTGAACGTAAACCGAGTTTTCATTAGTTATTATTATTGGAAATGGTGCAAATTTGTGCTAGTTGAATACGACATTCTTGAGCCATGTGATAGACCTACTAATTGAATGCCAGAAAACAACAAAATAAATCAAAGAACCATCCTTACAAAGCAAATAAATTCCAAGAATAGTGTACCTCCATATGTTTCTTGAACCCTGTAAAGAAGGAAAATGCATGATGAAACCTATAAAATGGTAATGCTTCACGAGTAAGTATTAAAAAAAAAGCTTTTCCAAATTGGTCAATGAATTCAAACAATGACAAATTAACAAACACAATCACAATACCTAAGTCAAGAAATGGAATATGAGGTCTCGAAAAGAGTAATTTAATGTCCATATTTGTATTGCTTCCTATTTAACTTAACTTTTATAACAAATTTACATTATCGCCATAATGCATGTGTCCCAATATCAATGGTTTCCAACAAAATTGAAGGCGCTTCTACCGTGCGAGGCAAAAACAATGACACGTGGCGTATAACTCGCATAATATATCTACTATTACACATATATAGTCCATTAAGATTTGAGAAAAGTCCCCTCTCTTCAAGCAGTTCATATGGATCGACCTATAGTGGAGGTTATGCTCATGCATGGTAGGAGGACGTTCCAAAATACAGGTTTGCAAAATCGAGGTCAAAGTAAAGTAATTTGAAGATTGAATTTGAATAACTAAACATCCTACAATATAGAGCTGTGCATAGCTGGAAAGTGGGTAGCTCGGGTTAGGCAACCCTGCTAAACAACATCTACTAATTACAGAAAGACGACCATAAGACATGTAGTAAATGTTGAAGGTTTAAATGGTACTTAAAAATGGAGGGACCATATGAGCATTTAACCTTCCACTACGATCCCTAATACGTGATGATCCAGTTAAACATAGAAAACAACATTGAATCATTGACAGAGCTGACATGGTATTTTTCACTATGCAGCTGGAGACATAAAAAGCCCAAGACTTTGCAGGCCAAAACCGATGGGGAGCTCGGTTATATGGAATTTCAAAAGAGTCACAGAACTAGAGGATCTGTGAAAATGTAGGCCAGGAAGGACATTGCGTTCTCCCTACCAACCCAGCCTTAGCGGAAATATGAGACTTGATGATTAACATGGAAAAGAAAGGATTCTACTACAAAATGCCATAGCAAGTAATGACCAAGTCATATCCAAATTCTGCTTTAACCAACTCTAGTGCAGCTTTTGGTGTCTTTAAAGAATTATTGTGGGCATCTCACGCACATTTGAGGACCTCCTTAAAGATGAATAACTAGGTCATGTCAGTCCAATACTGCTGCTGAAGAGGGACATTGTACATCAATAAAGGGCTCTTGGTAAACTGCTGAAAATCAGACAAAACGAACACATAGGAATGCCTAATATGAAAATATATTGAAAAATTAAGCAAATACCAACTCACAAATCGTAACACACCATGGTATGCAACTTCCCAAGACTTATAATTAAATACTTGGATTGTTGTTAAAAAGCAAACTACATTATGTTGGACTTCAAAATTAGTATTGCAGTTGCACTCAGAACCCCGAAGACACCTTTCAATGGAATGGAATGGAATAAGTGTACATTACTAGAATATATTTTATTTAGTCAACAATTTAAAGGCTCTCTTATCTAGTGTTTCTTTCCTTGATCTTGTTTTCATTACAGTCCTGATTTCTGTTATAATAGATAGAGCTAAACTTATTAAGACTCAAGCAACTCAAGATATAGAAATCATCAAATGAGTAAAACCCTGTAAATTAGATGCTTTTTCCCATCTTGCAAGCATTTGGAAATAAGTCCAAGATGAGAGCTTTTTACAGCATAATTGTATCTATTTTGAAGATACATAGTAGAACTTAAACAACATGGGTGAAGGTGGATTACAATAATACCTGGTAGAAAGGGGTGTAGCTTGTGGCTGTCAGAAAACGTAACAAATGCTCTGTCCACATCTACAGGTGATCTACCATAACTACAATACATGAGGTAATATTTGGCATGATAAAAGAAGAAGAGCGAATACTATAATATATCTTGTTACAACCACCATTTTTTACCAACTCAGCTTTGCATAGCGGGTCCTTATAATAACCTTGTATCATACCTGACAGAGAGGGAAAACAATGAAGCATAAGCCCACTACTTTCGGTGAGCTTTGCAGTTGCTTGCCACAACGCCAGAATTCTATTAATGCTCTAGAAATCTAATGGTGATGGTTATAAACATAGCGTTGCAAAAAGCAAGTGATTGGCTCTATACTTATTACATAGTTGCTGTAAGCGCAGAAAAAGTCGGCAAATGCACCTTATTAATGCTAAATATAATTGCTTCAGTATACCTTCCACGTTTTCATATGGACACTTGAAGATTGATATTGCAGATCTAGCTCACATGGAAAATTGCGAAGGGGAAATTAGGCCTGAAATTTTGGCGAATAGATATTAAATCAAACACCATAAATTGGTCTCAACAGGCCGAAGGCTTTGCCTAAGTAAGCTGCATTCCTCCTGCAGACACCTGCAAAAGAAGACAGTCAGTACCATAAGAAAAAAAAAAGAATAAGGGCCTGAGCTTGAAATAAGGCTATCCAATTACCAGAAAGAAGATGTATTTAATCTTTCATCAAACTTGCAACTACTCTCCTGTCGCAGCCCACCTGGACCAGCATTGGAATGTCAGGAAAAGAACACGGTAATCAAGCATAAAATAGGTCTTCCTGAAGCATACATAATCAATGGATGCTATATTCCCTAGTTAATCCTGTTTACCATTATAGCATGCTTACAAAGGACTCGTTAAAGAGGCGAGAATGCTGACAAATGTGTCACATATCAGATGCTGCATCAAGATGATTCTGCTAGAAAAATCAGTTGTAATATAAGGAGAATGTCCCCATGCACAACATTTGACAGTAGTGCCAACATACCTGGGGAATAAAATGAGTATAAGCCAACACAAAAGCAACTAAACCTTGAACACTCTGCAAGACCTGCAAAAAGAAGACAGTCAGTGATCACCATACGAAAAGAATAAGGGCCTAGGCTTGGAAATAAGGCTATCCAGTACCAGAAGGAGAAGGCGTCGGCCCAATCTTTCCATCAAACTTGCAGCTACTCCTGTCATAGCCACACAGATAAGCATTGAGATGTCAGGAAAAGAACACATTAATCAAGCATAAAAAAATAGGTCTTCACTATGACATACTAGTAAACGGATGCTATATTCCTGATTAGGCTTCTATTTTATTGTAACGTTAGCATATTTACCGAGAGCCAGGAGAACATCTAACAACCAATACTAATGGCCTCTTACCAGCAGCCTTGAATATGGATCCGGCAGCCTTGAATATGGATCGCCTACGCAGGATGCAGCCGTCAAAAGAAGGAAGCCGACAGATGGAGTGGGAAGGAAATTACTGGATTTTTAGAATTTCCAGAACCGTTGATGCCGAAAATAAGAGATCCGATGGACAGGAATTGTTTAAGCTTACGTGGCACGACACGTGGCATAGCTAGGAATGCAGGAAATCGGGCAGGGGGGGGTTAGGCAACCCTGCTAAAAAAAAAAAAAAAAATTTTAGCATCGAGCGCGACCTAGCGAACGCCATGATCTTGAAATGAGTCTTGGGCAGCCTTCCATTTGGGGTCGTCGTCGGCGCTGTTGCTGTCGTTTCCTACTTCCAGACGGTAGCGATTCTTTGCTTTGAAAGTCGTTTTCCTTTCTTTTATAGAGACAGAACATGTATGAGTGCCGGTTGTTGCGATCTAGTTAGAGACAACGTATGCTAGTTTATTCAAAAAGCCATACTACCGTTTGCCTATGAATGGTGGCATATTTGGTAAAAATAATGACAACAAATATTTGTCAATATGCTATGCCTCTACTTTTGTCTTCTGCCTTTCTTGCTGAAATTATAGTTAATATACAAGCAGTAAAATGTTTGCACATACGAGATGTAATGGAGACAGTTATGCTTAGTTGCATTCAGTGAGCATAATATTCACCAGCAAACTTATAGATGAAAGTTAGGTATTGAACCCATTATATGCAACAATTGCTGAGACAATGAACATGTTTGAAGCTGAGATCTGAGGCTTAACAAGGAAAAATATTATTCAGCTGGGGTCGTATTATACTCCAAAATTTTCATCTTTCAACGAATTAGCTCTTGTTCTTTGCATGTACCCAAACTATTTGCATTAACGCAGTGTTTTGATTACTCTCCTATTTGAACTGGCATATCTCTAATAATTTGCATTTTCTTTCATGTTGTTCCTTTAGTATCCCTCTGAGATTTTTTTTTGTGCTGTATTTCAGAAACTGCATGAGATGTATTATGGATCCAAGCCATCAAAAGATAAAAACAAATAAAGTATGGGCAATGGAATCATCTTTATCTTCCTGCAATCTCAAACGAGTAGAGACAATACAATGACTCTTTTTGTAGAGTTCCATTTCCTTTGTGTCATGTAGTAGCAAATGGTTATGTCTATTTCAAGAGAAAATCAACTCTTTTTGTGGATGACATTAGTGATAAAGATCTTTTGTTGCTGTATAATACATTAAACCTCAAGAATTGCCCATTCTTTGGCTCCAGTATCCCTCCTTTAGTAGGTATTATTTGCATGCATAATGTTGCACGTCTGGTTTTGTTTGATCTGAAAATGTGTTTGGAATTTCAGACATGCCTATTGTGAGGGATGAGTTTTTATTTTGCTCAGTATCTGTTGGTATTGGAACTTTATGCATTTAGTTCATCATTATTTAGCATGGATATTATGATTTGCTAAGGTATTATCTGATGTTATGCCTTCATTGTCGTGGCATCAAGTATCAGTTGGATGCATATTGCTTGTGTTTGGATGACTAAAAAGCTGGTATGAGGGCGCATCACCATTAGGTCGTTACATCTTTTCCATCTGGTGTTAATACAAAAAAAAAACAAATTGTGCAAGGCAAGCTAAAGAAATCCAAAAAATCTTGAACTGGCATATCTTTAATAATTTGCATTCTCTTTCATGTTGTTCCTTTAGTATTTCAAATGGTTCTCTGAGATTTTTTTCTTTTGCTGTATTTCAGAAACTGCATGAGATGTATTATGGATCCAAGGCATCAAAAGATAAAAACAAATAAAGTATGGCCAATGGAATCCTCTTAATCTTCCTGCAATCTCAAACGGGTAGAGGCAATGACTCTTTCTGTAGAGTTCCATTTCCATTGTGTAAGTGGCAAATGGTTATGTCTATTTTAAGAGAAAATTAACTGTCTTCGTGGATGACATTAGTGATAAAGCTCTTTTGTTTTCTCTCTACATTTTCTGTGGTTTTAAATAATCTGGTTGGCATGTTTGGGAAGAGGTCAAATGCTGGAGGTTGAAATTGATGATTATGTGTAATGCATAATGGTAAAGCTCCAAGAATTTGCATACCCAGTTCTTTTGACTCAATGTCCACTCCTTTAGTAGATGTTATTTGCAGTGCATAATTTTGCACGTCTGGTTTTGTTTGATTTGAAAATGTGTTTGGAATTTCAGCCATGCCTATTGCAAGGGATGAGTTATTCTTTTTCTCGTTATCTGCTGGTATTGGAACTTTATGCAATTAGATAGATGTTCAGATGTTTAGAGCATTGACATATTTGGTTAAGTTGGGTATGATTTATAATACAAATTCTAGCCGCGTTCTCCTGCAAGTGGACATTCGAGGTCTATGTAATCTTTTCAATGTAGGATATACATCTACCAGGCTACAGCCCATCCTAGAGGCCTTTCTCATTTTTTTGCAGAGCAGCCCATGTACTGTCGTTGTTAATGTATATAATGCTGGCCTGTATAGTTCTCGGGCCATGCATGAACTTCTGGGAGCAAAAAGGCCTTGTCTTGCATCAAAGGCACATGTGCAATCGTAATCACGTTCTCAATCTGAAATCACTTTCATCATTCCTATAAACTGTGCTTATTTAAATGTTTGGCTCTCTATTGCTTCATTTTTGTTTTTTTATGTCTTGAAATTTTAAGGTCCCTGAAACCAATTGTCTCACTGGAAATGGTTACTTGATTCAAGCTTTTGATTATCAACCTTCACTAGTTTCCTCAAGCGGCCTTGATCTGTATTAATAGGCTATGTTTTGGATGACCTGAACATGAAAGCTCATTTTGGAAGAGGCAAAGGGTGGCCTTTCAAAAATGGTGAAATTCACATGCTGGTGAGGTGAAGTGCTTTCTCTGCCGGTCCTTCCTTTTCTCTCATTGTATGAGAAGATGATGGAAAATGGAGGAGGTCAGATATCCTCACATCGTGCCTTGCTGCTTTAAAGGCATGCTGGCAGTTTAAGGAATATACATGCTGAGGACCAAATTCATGCTGCTGTCATTGGCAGGCAGGATTAAACATCAATGTAGCTTATACTCTAATACACATGTATTTAAAATGTAGAAACAGGCTAGATGCATTGCATTTTGACAGGATATCTCATCGAACTGTAGTATCTTGGAAATGCTGTGATATTTGCTTCACAGAGATGAAGTCACGAGTCAGCACTAAGGTGTTGCAACCATGCAAGGTGCAGGCATAAAGCCAAGTGCTTTTTAACTTTATTGATGCACGAGAATCTGTACTTGTAACAAAGAAGTTGGCAAGGTAGTTTCAGGGAAAGCTTCTAGAGAAAGGCATGTCTTCGAAAAGAGCATAGCCATACCTCAACTTGCAAACACTAGTCCGACCCAGCATTTCGGTTACAAATATACACACAGTTGATATACATGCCAAATGTTGGTATGCCTCGTGCTGCTCAGGTTTTCAATGAGATATAACGTTATAATGTGGTGTCTTGGAACGCCATGATCTTTGGATACATAGAGAGTGGGGAGAGTGACTTGGCTTTGCATTTATATTCATGGATGCAATATGAAGGTTTTGCACCAAGCGATAGAACCTATCTTGCTGCATTAAAGGCCTGTGCTGGTTGTGGAATGAAGGAAGAGGGCAAGCATGTCCACGGAAAGCTTTTGAAAGTTGCATGTCTAGAGAAAGGCATAACTCTCTATTCTCAACTTGCAAAAGGAGGACATGAAGGGGACATTTTTGTGGCAAGAAGCCCAATGGACATGTACGGTAAATGTAGGAGCATGGTGCACGTTCATCATGTTTTTGATGGGATGACACATTGTGATGTGGTATTGTGGAACGATTTGATATTTGGCTATGAAGAGAGTGGTGAATATAAACTAGCTATGGATCTATTTGTACACATGCAAGATGATGGCCTCACCCCGGACGGTAGAACCTATGTTGGTGCTTTGAAGGCATGTGCTAGCTGTGCAGAAGAAGAGCAAGGCAAGCAAGTGAAAATAATGGTCCTAGAGAAAGCCATAGCCATTCACTCTCAACTTGCCAAGAATGGGCATGAGTTAGACATCTTTGTAGCAAACATGCTCATTGATACATATGCCAAATGTCAGAGATTGGCATGTGCTTGTAGGTCTTTGACAAAATGAAGCATCATGATGTAGTGTCATGGAGTGCTGTGATCTTTGATTATGCGGAGACCGGTGAAGTTAAGCTGGCATTGCAATGCACACATGCAAGATGAAGGCTTTATTTCAAATAGCAGAACTTATGTCGCTGCTTTGAAGGCCTGTTCTAGCCTTGCATCTAAAGAAGAGGTTACACAAGTTAAAGGAAAACTCATGAAAGTAAAGTGCATAGAGAAGGGCATAGCTATCCACTCTCAGCTCACAATGGGCGACCATCAATTGGACGTTTTTGTAGCAAGCATGCTGGTAGATATGTATGCCAAATGCGGGAGCATGATTCATGCTCAACATGTCTTTGACAGGATGCTATATCACGATGTGGTGTCATGGAATGCTATGATATTTGGGTATGCAGATAGTGGAGAGTGTGAGTTGGCCTTGCATCTTTTTGCACAGATTCAAGGTGAAGGTTTTACACCAGATGCTAGAACTTATATAGCTGCTCTAAAGGCTTGTGGAGATCTTGAAGCTCTAAAAATTGTTAAAGAACTTCATGATCAAAATTGCCTTGCTGGTTTCCAAGAGGACTCAGTTTTGACAAACTGTCTAATCCAATTTTATGGTAAATGTGGGAGCATGGCGGAGGCTGAGCAGGTGTTTGGCTCAATGAACACAAGGGACTTGGTTACATGGAATGCACTGTTAGCAGGAGGAGATGCCAGAAGTGTCTTTGATCTCTTTGAGACCATGGAGAGAGAATCGGTCCAGGCGGATGGTATCTCATTTCTCTGTATCATCACTGTTTGTAGTCATGTTGGTCTTGTAGAGAAGGGGAGTATTTTTGAGGTTATGTGCTTGCGTTATATGATTGCTCCTGGTATTGAACACTATGCCTGCATGGTTGATCTCCTTGGTCGGGCCAACAGACTGGATGATGCGTTGGCTTTTGTCAAGGTCTGCCCTGTCAACTAATTTGACAATATGAAAAACATTGTTGCGTGCCTGCCAGAAGTGAAAAAATGTGGTGGTTGCAAACCTTGCCTTCGAGTCCATACTGCAATTGGACGAGGAAGATACTGCAGCATATGTATTGATGGATTTATGTGGAATGGGGCATGCAGGAAGAGTCTGCAAAAATTGACGCAATGAGGGGATGACAATGGAGTAGTTGACTTGCTTTATATCAGGGATACAAGCGATACAGAGACTGAAGAAATACAAGCATTCCAATTGCTGTTGAACTAAAGAGCAGTACATACTTGATTTGTACAAGACTTATCTATTGGCACAGTGAGAAGTTGGCTATTGGTTGCGCCCCTATAAAATACAGCTCCAGGGACATTAATCTGCATTGTCAAAAATTTTAACTCTATTATGCTTTATCATAAGACCACCGCAAGTGTCAAAGATAGAAAATGGACTAGTCATCCAAGCGATGCAAGACAATTGCATGTCTTTCCTGATGGCTGCACTTATAGACATTGTTCCTGACCATCGATCAATGCAATATTCCCTCAATTATTCCTTCCTGAGCATTGTGGACCGTCTGTTGACTCCGTGATGGGGTCAAACTGCCATTTCCACATCAGCCTTGAGATTCATAAACTATTGTCCAAAGTCAACATACATCATACATCTGTGTCACAAATACTCATGCAAAAGAGGGGAATTGAACCCCTTAAGCATCGTGAGGCAGACCAAGCAATTATATAAGTACTATATAAATACGTCCTGCATTATCACAACCAACCCTCAGGAAACAAAAATGTGCTTCGCCGTGAGTTGTTCCCCTGGTATGAATATTGTCGCTCATTTCTTATTACCACTATGTCCAACCACTTGAACTTAATGCACTCCTTGTGCCCTCGCAGAAGCTTGTCAAATCAGCAATGCAATGACATTTTTCAGAGAACACATTCACTTACCATAGCACAACTGGGCATCGCGACGCAGGAAATAGATCGCCAATAGACCGCAAGTAAATAAAATGAGAAGAGCAGAAATCCTAAGCTTATTGTACCAAATCATGATATCAATTGCATAGCAAGTAAGCTTATGTAAAACTAAAGCTCTAGATTTATTCTTCCAAGCCGTATAATGACATATGACAGCATAATGAGTAGCTCCCCATTCCACATTTTGCCACCTTTTTATGAGCATAATGGTAAACTTGTATCTAAAACTAAGGTTCTAGATTAATTTCTGTCAAGCTATGGCTAAAGATAAAAAAATAAAGATAGAGCGTAAAGGCACCTCAAGCATGATAAGGAGGAAAACTATGGTACTTCCAAAGATCTTCAATGATTTTTCTTGCTTCAATTAAGATTTTAAGGTACGAATTGTTGCAACAGAGAACAAGTATTCTCAATCTATGTGTATAGACAGAGGCATCTTACCCGTGGGCCTTACATATCACAAAGATAAAGGGCACAACAAAGTGATTAGGGTGCCCCATCCCTCGCGGGCTCCTTACATATGTAGAAAGAAGTAGAATAGCAATGTGCAACTTACTATTGAAATTCCAAGAGAAAGAATAGAAGGCCCTTCAAGATAAAGAAATGTAAAACCGTGATAATGGAAAATTAGATGTGTAATCATGGAGTGCTTTAACTTACCTCCTGACTTTCTCACGAATAGAAGCATTTGCCAATGCTTTTATCGAGCAAATGGCTTCAAGGACCTAAGCTGCCTGCCCTTCGCTGGTATTTAATCTAAGGCTCCAACGACCGCTATGCTCGACTTCGCTCAAATGTAAGCCCAAAGAAGGCCACCATGCCCATTCTCCCTCGCCCAACGGGCCATTCCAATCCGACACTGGATCTCCACTCCCACCTAACCCATGGTTGCCATCCCTCGCTACCGCTCCACCGCCAAAACAAAAGTAGCCTTCCACCTGCATCCAAACTCGACGCCACCGTCACAAAGAAAAATACTATGGCATATATGAATACATGCTCAAACCATTGCAAACCTTATGTAAGAGCTCCCCCATTCCACATTTTGGCCACCTTATGGACATTCCCCATGAGCTGCTACAAGACCTTCAATTGGAGCTTGCTTTTAAAAGGTTTCCACATGAGCAGAACAAATTTAATTTTTCTCATATATATGTTTACCTAGCAAATACGTAAAACAAATAATTTTATTTCACAGATTCAAGATAATTAATACAAGGTAAACAATATTCACAAATAATTTTTAAATCAATATATATCAGAATTCTTTTGGCTTTGACAACATCATAAATGTACATGCCATGTTGAATGGTATAGTTTTAAAGCAAAAGGTCCAACATGTCTAAGTAGAATGTAATTGAGTGCGAGAGGATGTTTGTCCTGAATGATGCCTTGTTAAGAAAACGAAGTGTTCTCCTGTCCTCATGAGTTCAAGAAGCGTTGCTAAAAGTAATTACTTAAAATATTTTGTATGAAAATAAAAACGATACTAGCTTGTCAATGCTCCGAGTACTCTCAGTTAACCATCGCTTTACTTCCCAATTATCTTGGGCAATTGTTGTTTTGGGTGGAGATTACATAAGATTTTGGAAGGTTAAGTGGTGTATTCGTATGGGGAAGGAGTATTTTGTCAGACGCCGTAAATACCAGGGGATTTGACTTAAGTAGGTCGGCTTTTCGCTTTTAGAAGTGCTTTGGCGTCGGCGGGGTTGTGGGCGCTGCGGAGGCGGCGGGAGCGTAGGTGAGTGCTCTATATGCTGCTGTGAGTTGCTAGGCATGTCCTTTTGCAATCGAAGGTGAGTGCCGCCTTTAAATTTTGGGGCCATGGCAGCGTGTTCTCCATCGTGGTAGTTGTGTTCATCTCGCTTGCTCACCCGCCGCCTTCCCTCCGTAGTTGTGTTCATCCTGCTTGTTGCTCTTTACCTTATGCAAAGGATCTTGTGCTGTGGTTGCTCCCAGAATCGCTATTGGAATCGCGGAAGAGGACAAATAGGTGTAAGAAATAAAGTTTTGCCTCGGTGACCAATTTCTCTTGTATTGATGTAAGGGGAGCCGTAAGGGCAAGGGTAGATTAGACATTGAGGATGAGAAGAGTGGGTTGTTGGATGTGAACCTTACTCTAGGATATGCTGGGAGTGATGTTTCCTTTAGCATGCTCGACAAACTTCTGTGGATTACCCGGCTGAGTGAGGCCAGGTCGCGGCTCGAGGGGATTCAGATGATCAGCCTGTACCGCGGCAGTTCCGAATCATCGAACACCTCAGTCGTGAATGTTATCGTGCCTTGTTGGGGACTGTATGCATCCTCAGAAGGCCTGAAGAACGGCCAGCGACATTGCTTCGAGGGATCAGCTGGATTGCCTCCTGGCGACCTTGGGAAGGTGCACTTTGCGGTTGTTTTCATAATGTGAGGAGAGCAGAATGGTGATGGCAACACCAGATTCGCCACGTGGTGCGTGATCTCAAATAAAGGACAACAGTAACTTCAGCCGCATAAAGCTCATATCATTTCGCGGAGTACCACGGTAGGAGCAGCCGCCCCGCTTCATCGTATATCGTGGTGTCGGGATAAGAAGACGGGAAGTTTATTCTATATAAAGTCAAGAGATCTTGCCTATTAATCGCGTATTCATTTCGCAGCAAAATGTGAAGCGTAGCTGTAGAGAATAACGCCGCATCTGTCACAAAGCCATGCTTCCGCTGATGCTCGTTGTGTCGCCTGTCAGCCCTCGGCAAACCCGCCTAACGCATTGGCAAGGCTTGCGGAAGAGAGATTACGCATGATGCATGCAGCCCCTCAAGATGGAGATGAAGGGTTTGCTGATATGTTGTCAGCCCCATTATTGCTCGACTCATTGGTTACACGATGGTTAATAATCGACGTGGCATGCTTGCATTGTTGTTTATTTGCAATTCAGTTGCTTCTTATATTGATTGTGGTAAGCTCAAAGAATCGGCTCTGTGCATGTGCCAGCCGTCGCCTGTTCCCAGTGGCAGCAGGTGGAGCTCTTCACCCTCCCACAGCCATCCTAACCGCACTGTGCCCGGCAGTGCTTACCTCCACCTGTCTCCACATCCCATCTGCAGCCATGTGGCATGCCGAGCTGCTGACTAGTGTTGTGAACAGTAAACACTTCAGAGACAGCCAGCCTATGTACCGCTTGCATGTGTACCGGGCGCTGAGTTTTATGAGCCGGGAGGAGACCACAGCATGAATGGATGAAGCGTCGGGAAGCGCGTGCTCGAGCCGGGCATGATGTCGCCGCGGAGTTGAGGTAGCTGACAGTCAAAGCGCCATGTTGTGGCCTGGCTTTCTAATAAGTGTTAGTGTATATAGGTATGCACAGAGCTGAACATCACTGTGAATTGATTGAAATTGTTTTGTTGTGGATTGTGAATATGTTCTTCTGCTATTCTTTCTCTCATATTCTTGTGAATTATGGGAAATGAATAATGTGAGAACTATCTCATAATCCTACAACAAAACAGCTTCAATCAATTGGCCGGTGATGTTCAATGTGCCCCAGGCATGCCCCTCGCGAACTGCCATTCCCCGGGCAAGAATTGTTGGGAGGTAGAATCTACGGGCCACGGGAGACTTGAAAGCCCTCGGAAGCGAACTCCGCCAATGTGCTCAACTTCCGCAGCAAAGAACGCCAAGGCTGCGGTTGTGTTCATGTGGCTCTGGCGAGAGCTTGCCTCCCTCACGTATTAATCGCTAAACTCTCATCCCATTCCATACTTCTTCAATGGTCTCCTCCAAATTAGCGGAATAGCGCTCTAGTCGCATGCGGGCAAAAGGCAATAATGTCGCGAATCGCTCGCAAGAGTGTTTTATATTCACAACACCAGTCGCCAGCCCGATGCCACATGAGCCCGCTTCCTCGACTCACAAGATGCTACATCAGATGTGGAAGCACTAGTGGAAATCAAGCTTCCACGCGAGGGGCCTCAGGAATGCAGTTCGGGGATGGCCTGTCAGAAGAGTGAAGGACTCCACTCACCTCTTGCCGCCTTAATTCCCATATATGGCAAATCGTATGGGCATTGGTACGTGCATGTCCTCGCATGCACAAGACCCGCCTTTTGAACTTACCACAATCAAGTAATACAAAAGAATAACTAGTCGCGAAATGAAAAGCAAAGAAATACAAACATGTCATCAGCTGATAGCCATCAGGTAATCAAATGGAGTCCGTGGTACCGAAATCAGTCGCTCGACGCCCCTCTTATCCTGTGCCCGAACTCTTCGCCAAGCACATCAACAAACCTCTTCATCTCCCATCTCCTGTGGTTGTATGCATCATCATATTATCTCTTCCTCGCTTTACTCAATCATTCGACGTTGTATACCAAGTAGGACATTGAATATGACATAACGAATATCATTGGGCATGGCCTATGATGGATTCAACGTTATTCTCCACGCTGCTCTCTACACTAAGGTTCAAATGAACGCAGTTAGTAGGCAAGATCCACTGCTACATAGAATAAACTTCCCCGCCCTCAACATCCCAAGACACAAAGGTATACAAGTGAGGCAAATACTACTTCCTTACTATGATACTTTACAAAATGATGGCCTTACGCAGCTGTGTTCTCATTGGCCCAACACCATAATATTCTTTTCGAGATCACCTGCACCATGAAGTAGATATGTATTTGCCCATCTCGACCGCTTTCACCACATTATGAAGGCAAAACCTTGAAGTGAACCTTCCCAAAGTCCTTAATGCAATATCCAATCCGGGCCCCTCAAGTAATGCATCCTTGTGTTCTCTGGTTGCCTGGTGATGAGCAGGATGTCACTGCTTCTAGGATCCCCAACCAAAGAACTTTTTGATAGCAACATTTACAGCCCGAGGTGTTTTCAACGTAGTTCTGAGCACTCCCTGGCAATGCAAATGATCCATCTCGGATCCCCTCTCAAGGGCCACAGCCCCTGCCACTTCACTTCAAGAAACCCAAGTTAACCATCATTTTACTTCAAGAACCTGACCCCAGAATAGAAGACCACCTAGAAATAATTAACCACCACTTCACTTCAAGAAACCCAAGTTAACCATCATTTTACTTCAAGAACCTGAGCCCTAAATAGAAGAAAACCTAGAAACAGAAAAATCCTCACTTTTTATGAGTGTCTTAGCTCTAGGGCAATCTCCATCATCCAAGCCCAAAAATCTAACCATCACGTCATTTCAAGAAGCCTAGTTAACTAGAAAGTTAACCATCATTTCATTTCTAGAAGATGTTTTACTATCACTTTACTTCCAAAACCCCAGCCAGAATAGAAGAAAACTTGAAAACAGAAAACTCCTCACCTTTTACTGAGTGTCTTAGCTCTAGGCCAATCTTCCGCATCCAATTGCATACATGCCATGTACCCACCATCCAAATCGAATATTCTATAGTATATGCAAAATCCTCAACCTCTGTCCCTAGGGTGTGCCCTTCAGGGAACCCAATAGCTGTTTGAAGGTGTGTACATCTTATGCATATGTAAAAGATCGAATTGCATTTGTGACAAATAGTGTCTATTTTCATATTTTAACTAACAAACGTATTCTAGAATAAAGACTCTTTGAAGCCATGTCGTCTATTCTACATTCAATCACTCAAACATCCAAACACCCCTCCCTATCTACAGTCTAAAAGGAGCAGAAGTCACTTGAGTGAATAATTAGGGTTGACTTAGGCTACAAAACGAACACATTGTTATGCATATTGAGAGAGGAGCATCATTTATTATCTTCATTACATTATGCACCACAGATTCTCTATTTCGTAGACGGCTCAGGAAGTTCATTGCTTTGGAATCAAGATCACATGGTGCCTGTGAAGGTGAGGTCCTATGGCCCACCTACAATTATTTGAGTCCTTGTCGCATCATGTGAGGTCAGCATAGTATGATTCCACCTCTACATGAGACGGATGTGCACCCCAGTGTGTGTTCTCCCACTTTTTGGTGGGTGGGTGGGTGGGGGGTTGTGAGGGATCGACCTTTGTGACTTCTACTGCTCTAAGCACATGTTTCTCGATCAAGTACCTCTTCATCAGTAGATAATGATAATCTGTAAGAACTTTGGTGAGGGGGAATATGCGTTTCTTGATATTAAGAAATGCATGGGACAAGGATGCACTATAGTGAGATAACAGGTGCAAAATGGCGGTAGTTGTAGGATGCTTGTAGAGTGAATGGATTCAACTTATGTCTATAATGAAGTGATGTTGTTCTTCCACATGCACAATAAAATGCAGACAAGTACTTGGAAGGTGGTGTAATTAAAGGGAAGTATAATTTGAGACTATGATGTCTATATCACTTGAGGCAAATTATGAAATAGCTTAATATGAAGGATTTATATTTTTGTATGTAATTGGGCTATGAAATATGAAGGCATAATATTTTCCGCTTGATATTCTCTCTAGTATTGTACATATTACAAGAATTTTTCATGGCGGCCTTCGCTGCAACTATTTTCAGCTCTTGAGATGAGAGAAGCTACATGAAATATTATGTTGGGGATATGTCTAGCCACCAGTGGCCAACCTTATGTTCCAGTCAAGTAATAACAATTCCGTAGTGGAACTTGTTTTGCTTCTCTATCTTCATTCTAGCAATCCTAGTGCTTCTATTTCTCAATGCTAACATGGACGCCAACTGGAATCCCTAATAACTTAGTGGCCTGTCCATGAGCAAGCAACTTCCATGGATAATCATGAACATACTCCAGAGTCAGAATGTCCAACATCCATAAAGTTGTACATTTCTACCCCACAAGGACACCAGAAGCCAGTAAGAATGTGCCTAGGAGCGCAGCTTCTAGGTTCTCAATGTTAGCGACCAGAAAGAGGAACATGTCATCTGCATATTGATTGCAAACTTCTTGTGTGCCATCCTCCATTGCGAGACCATGAAGAATCCCCTCTGTGGTTGTAACAGTGAATAACTGTAATAAAGCCTCTGCAACAATTGTGAAGAGCAACGATGCTAAAAGGCATTCCCGGCAAATACCACAATCAAGTGACAAGACCTCCGATGGCTTACCATCGAACATAACAGTCGCCCGAGCAGAGACATGCAACTTCATGATGTCTACGTAAATTGCTGCCCAAATCCCAGTCTTAGCATACATTGATGTATGAACTCCCAGCTAATATTGTCATATGCCTTCGCATAATCAACCTAAGGTACACAACTGGAAGGTTTTGCTTACATGCGCAACAACATTGCTTAGAATGCATCTTTTTGGAAGAAAACCTAATTGAGTTATCGAGATGAATTCAATCAAGATGTCTTTCACCCGCTTTGCAAAAGCCTTGACAAAGATCTTATATACAAATGATAATAAGGTGATTGGTCGCCAATCTGAAATAGTATGAGGATCCTTGATCTTGAGGATGAGTTTAGATTCTATCTAAAGCAGTAGACTGCCGGAAGTCATAGAAAGAATCATACACATCTGGCTTCAATCATTCCCAATACTATTGGAAGAACTTTCCAAACCTGGGAACTTTCCTCTTTTCAGTTAAAAGATCGCCAAACCTAAATCATCAGCCGTTATAGCTGCCTCTATTGATACACGATGCTCATTAGAGATGATGGCGGAAATCCTAGACAAAACTGCATCTCGTGTTTCTGACTAAAAGAGGATGTTTCTCAGCAAAACATATCTGAAAGTCATTATGCAGATGCTGTTTGAGTTCCACTAGCTTTGTTGGCCGCAAGCTAGAACTATATTGAAGCAAAAGCACATAAAATTAAGGTATGCAGATGGAGTATGACCTTCTGAAGGATGAAAAGTGCCCCATGCCTATTAGGGGTTATAGTAACCATATTTTGTATTGGCAAAAGAATGAACTAACATCAAACATCATTCCATGTGCAAGATATGGCTATTGCTCAAAGAAGATGCAAAAGACAAAGAAAATGAAATTCAAACCCTTGAATTGGTTTAAGGTTGAAGGACTGCTTCAAAACTATGCCCAAGTTAGCTATTCACGAGGAGAAGTTACTACCAAAGCATCTTACATCAGCAATGGATTCATTTGACAACTTATTTGGCCGAAGGTGTTTGCAAGTACATTGGATGTTGATCTATGCATTATTTCCATATGGAGGTGTGAGCTGTCGAGAAGGATGATTTGTTAAAAAGGATTTTCTTCATATCACTATATAATGGATGTATTTCACCGTGTATTTGATTGTCGTCAGATGGATGTTCCTCACTAGTCGTTCCCGTAAGTAATCTTAGTTATTCACGTGCGATGCGTGTTTTGTTATATGACTTTATGGTATTGTTTCTAAGCGCAGAAAGTGACAGTAACCTTCCTTACCTATTATATGATCCAATCCCGTGGTGGTCAGGATCAAGCACCACCGTTGAATGTCAGATCTTAGTACATGCATCATTTCTCGCATCAATACAAGTCATCCATTTTCTCCCGCATAGCCAAACACAAGATGTCAGTGATATAAAGAAAGTCAAATATTTGTATTGTGTGATACATACCGCTGACTACAATTTTCCACACGCATTACGCCATGTTACCGTTTCTACCTAAGCTTCCTCGCATAATGTAATTATGTATTTATGGTTTCAAAGAAAAATTATGTCTCGTGAGGAAAAATGAGAAGGAAGTACTTTCTCGTTCAATTTGTACCGTAAGTACATATATATGTATTTTTCTTCTTTCTTCCGACACAGAAGTACAAGTATGTGAAGAAGAGACATTCAAGCTTTGCAAACATGTGACAAGTACAAGGCCAAAGTTGTTAAAGTTAATGTTATATGTAAAACTAAAGTGGCTAATAGGTGGGTGACATGTGTCACCACCCACGCTGTAATGGGGCTTAACTCATATAAGCTCAAGATGTTAGTTGTATTGTTAGGCCACGATAGCTTGTTAGATCTCTATAACTAGTTGATGGATGTATTCAATGTAGATTAATCTAGACGTTATTGCTCAGTTCTCTCCACGTTTTCGCTTCAGGATCCCTATCATCTCTACATGTATCGTAGCCTCCCTAGGCAACCGAAATGAGTGGGATTGTTCGCTGAATTGATTTCCGTGTTCCTGCTGGTTTTGGAAGTGACGGATTGTCGCGGAAGTCTTGTCCGCTTGGCAATTTGGCCAAATTTGATTGCCGCATAAGGCTAATTTTGTGACAAAACGCCATTTTTGGTTCACGCTGTTTTTTTTCTCGGTTTCCTTCTGCGATCTTTGAGAACCAATAATGCGGACGCTTTTTTCCAACATCGCACATTCAATTAGAACTACAAGAAGTTGTATTTGCTCAATTCCAGCCAAATTTTGAGACGTCCGAGCCACCTCGATTGAGAGGATTGTCTCAGGGACAATCTTGGGTAAGATTTCTTCGGTGATCAAGAGAAAGATTTCTTTCGATCATCAAGGTTTAAGGTGATGGATCCCTTCAAATTTCAAGGGATGCCAAACTAACAAAATGAAAACTATCATTCTTGGAGGGTGTTTATGAAGCACTATCTCACCTTCAACAAGCTAGGTGATGTCTTTCAGTGCATTTCATCACATTAAAGAATGCCAAAAGTGGAAGCAGTAAATGGAATCCTCTAGCAAGCTTCAACTATCAACCTGGCCGTAGATCCTACTATTCAGCCTCGTGATTGAAAGTTTGACAGAGTTCAAGGAGCTTTGGGCCTTCTTGTGAGACAATTCTACTAAAGGCATGCCTCAACAAGGATTGATCAAGGAAAAGATTCAATGGCTGTTAGCGCATTTTAAGCTCATATATGTGACTCTTTGAAGCAGTATGGAAGCATGGAGGTTGGCTTATACAAGTGTTCTGAGTACATACAAGGAGGAAGAGCTCGCTCAAGACATCTTGTTAGCTCCACCAAGCAAAGATAATAAACCGGTACCAACATCGATATATGGAGCATTTTTGATTACCTGTTGTGACAACAACGGCCTTGCAAGCATAGCTAGAAGTTATACCTTAAGCTTGTGAGCATGGAGGAGGATCCGTCGTGATTTGTTGACATGCTTCTACCCTAGAAAGCACCATCGTAAAGAGAAGAAACCATGACTCGACTCGAGCAAGGTAAAGGCAAAAGGCAAGCCTAATGTGGAGGTGCTTATCAGTCACAAGCATGGCCATTATGCTAGGACTGCAATAAAAGAAAAGCTGTAAAGAGGCCAAAGGGGATGCAAAGAAATCACGATAAAGGAAAAGGAGTTGAGCAGCCAAATTTGGTCGATACAAATGGGTCTAGTGATGATAATTGTCCCATTGAGTATATGTTTCAAGTTACCGATTGCTACATAAATACCAAGAGTAGCCAAATTTAATGATACAAATGGGTCTAGTGATGATAATTGTCCCATTGAGTATATGTTTCAAGTCGCTGGATTACATACCACCAAGATCGCTGATCTTGATCCGTGTGCCACCAAACACATGACGTGTGCAGCAAGAATTATTTTCAGCACTTGATGTGCAAAATGAAGGGCGTGTCCATTTCGTAATGGTTCTTCACATCCAATTGTTGGTAAAGGGAATGTGCAATTTACTCGATGATGCTGTGTTAAAGTTTTAAAAGATGTCAAGTACATTCCGTGCTTAAGTGTAAATCTAATGTCCTGTCCCAAATGGACAAAGGTGGCAACTTTCTTCTCTTTCATAAGTGGAGAAGCTAAGTGATCTACAACTCAAATCCTCTTCATGACAAAGAAGCTAAAGAAAGTTCTTGCTAAAGGCAAACTTAGTAAGGCTTATATTACTTCTTTGTGGTGAGGCAAATGAGGTTCAACATGAGCTTGATTTATATGTCATAGATCGCACCTTTGAGGAGTTGTGTTATGCTCCTACCGCCACACATCAATGTGTGAAGCATTCGTGATATGCTCAAGAGTAAAGAAGATGGTTGAGAATCTCCCTCTCACTCAATCTCCAATGTGAAGCTTGTCATAAAGGTAAGTAAACTCAAGTTCCTTTTCCACATGTTGCTGAAAATGTTGCCGCAGAAGTCTTTGAACTTGTCCATTCCGATCTCTCGCTATAAGGAGGTAGTTCTATTACGGATCCAAATACTTCATGACTTTGATTGATCTATAGTAATGGTGATACATGTGGATTTTTCCTTTAAAGTACAAATCTGAAACTTTGATGTTTTCAGAAAATGGAAAGCTCAAAGTTGAGAAGCGCTTTGTCATCCCGTTAAAGCATTGAGGACCCATCACTGGTGAATATATGTCAAATCGCTTGTTGATTTTTTGGTCGAATATGGAATCTCCTCGCAACTAAGTGCCTGTGTGCACATGCTCAAAATGGTGCTGCAGCGCTTAATCTAACGCTACGGGATTTGGTCAGATCCATGTTGTTTCATGCCCATCTTCCTCGGCTGTTTTGGGTCGGGCAAATATACGCTAGCCTACATTCTAAACAGGTCGCTAACTAAGCCGCCAGTACCTGACGTGATGAAGCTCCCTTCGTAAGAAAACCGTGATGTTTCCCATCTATGCATATTTGGTTGTCTTGCCTTTGTATCTAATACCTTGAAGCTCCCTAAGAAGTAAGGCAAGTTGCATGAGAGAGCAACCAAAGTAATCTTTGTAGGCTATGCGCTTGACTGCAAGGCCTACAAGTTGTAAGGATCCGATTGCAAAGAAAAACAATTGTTAGCCGCCTGCTCACTTTCATGAGTTAGACCAAATTTGATGAGATTTCAAGTGGGACCAGCCAATATTATGATTTTGTCGATGATTGTTTCCACAGATCCCATTGGCACAAGGTCTTGGTCAATACTCTTCCAATGTTGCAAATTTGACCGTGTATCCACAAGGAATTTGATGAAGCCCCCCGATCTATGGCGTAAAACACTCATGGAAGAACTCTCTTGAACTCCTTTGTGATGGTGGAGTCGCGAGTAGTGCTCATGCACTACCAAGATACTCCTTTAAATTGTCTTCCAACCTGAGGATTTTCTTGAGTCGCCGGCCCGTACCGGTTTATCAACTTCAAGCAAAATTCAACCTTAGAACCTCCTCCTACGTAGAAGCAACTCCAAGGAGATCTCAGCTTCGCCTAGTCACCAAATAGATGCACAACGCAATGTGGCTTTGATGGTCCTCACTTTGTAAGACTCTTCCTCGATCCATCCAGCTTTGCCGCCGCTAAAGAAAGGATCCAACATGGCGCCGAAGCTATGGAAGAAGAGTATCAAATTTTATTGAAGAATGATACTTTGAACTTGGTCCCATTGCCCGCTGGAAAGCTGCAAGCTATAGGATGTAAGTGGGTTTACAGGACCAAGTATGCAGCAAATGGTTCTATTAGCAAACATAAAGCTCGCCCCGGGTAAAGAAAGGGGTTTGCTCAAGAATATGGCGCTGACTATGATGAAAGTCTTTGTTCGCAGCCATTAGCAATGGGCTCAGGTTAGCATGGCTTTGGCCGCCAAAAGGTGGAAGGTACATCAAATGGATGAAAAGTGCCTTCTTCATGGCGAACTTGAAGAAACGCTTACATGTGGAGCAAAATTTCAAGGTTTTGTGCAAGAGATAACGAGGCTCAGGTGGCAAACTCAACAAGAGCCTCTATGGTCTAAATGTGCACCGCGTTGTTGGAATAAGAAGCTCCATAAATTCTTCTTTAATGCTGGTTTTTGTGGGCAGAAAGTACGCCAGATCCCGCTTTGTACTACAAGGCCGAGGTCGGTGAGTTGGCGCGTTGTTGGTGTAATGCGACGCATTTTGTTAATCACAAAAGCGAAAGCACTCGCCTTATTCAACACATTGGCGACCACCGTCACATGCCTTTGACATGACTAATTTAGGCTATGTCACTTCGCTTGGGCTTGTGTCCGGCAGCAACTTGAGGGATCTTCCTGGCCAAAAATGCGATGTTCGAAAAGTTGTTAACCAAGTTCAATAATATGTCGGTCGTAAACCAGCCTATGTCCCATGGCTCCCTCGACAAAGCTAGTATGGTCAGCCGAGTACTCCGTGATTGTGATGCTTCCGTATAGGAGTCTAATTGGTGGACCGGCCGTATTCTCACTCACACGCCCGTATCTTGCATTTTCGCTAATCCTATCGAAAGCGCGTACATGCACACACCAAAGATGAGCCACATCGCACGCAGCCTAAGCAAGTGCTTGCTTATGTCAAAGGCACTATGGATGAAGGCTTATTTTACAGCTCCAAAGATCTATATTCAAATTTACTATATTTGGACGCCGACATTCGGGTGTTCTGGATACTTGGAGATCCACCAATCGGAATGGTTGCCTCCTTGGGACCAAATCGCATTAGCTGGACCCCGCCACAACCAACCTGCCTCTTTGAGCACAATCAAGGTAATTCAAGGCTCTCTCTCGGGCTGCGCACGGGGAAGCTTTATGGTCGCAGGTTTTGGGCTGATTTTCGCTTGTCTTCCTCCACCAAAGACTCTATTGTGATAATCGTGAGCACCATCCAAATTTTGCTCATGATCCCATAGCCTCTGGCGCCGTAACTAAACACATTGATACACACTTAATGCTCATTCGCGGAACAATTTCCTTCGTAGGACAGCCTTCTTTGGCCTACTGCTCCACTCATGATCAGCTTGCTGATTTGTTCACAAAACCCTTAGTGTGCTCTCAAATAACAGTTCATGAACACTTGCATGGTCAAAATTCAGCTTAAAGGGGGGAGAACATGCGTACCGGGACAAGTAGTGAAGCTTTCGAATTTTTCTACACTTTAGTTTAAAGGGGAGTGCCGTGCCAATGTTATATGTAAACTAAAGTGGGTTAATAGGTGGGTGACATGTGTCACCACCCACGCTGTAATGTAGCTTAACCCATATGCTTCCCACATGTTAGTTGTAATTGTTAGGCCATCGAGATAGTTTTGTTAGATCTCTATAACTATTTATTTGGATGTATTCAATGTAGATTAATCTAGACGTTATTGCCTCTCTTACGCCTCTCTCCTCACGTTTTGCTCTAGGATCCCTATCTTCTACAAAAGTATCGCTATATTTGGACCCCATCGGAAAGCTTTCTATCAGATATTAAAATACTGTACACCCTTGTCTTGGCCTTTTTCCCAACGAGCATAAGTGTGATGCTAGCTTGCTTAGATTTCTTGTCACATGAGAGGCAAAGATACCGATGACGCATAAGTGTTGTGCTTTCACCTCACCGTGAAAGGTCCGCTAAAATGTTGTCTTTATGTGTTTAGTCCTCTTCTGCTGACGAAGCCATGGTAGCAAAATTCATTAAATTCATAATGGTCGTATAGTTGTAACCGATTAGGTCCGGCTATTTGTATATATGTATTATAAATGAGTGGGTAGGTAAATTAATAATTTGAAGATTTGATCAATTTAATCTTTCGTAGCTTGGGGAATAAAATTAGTTGTTTGCTCAATGAAAAGACTCCGCTAAAGAAATGATCAATTCAATGGTGGAGCAATGAATTAATTATATAGGTTGATGATATATTTTCTCGATGGAAAATCGTACTATTTGCATAGCATGCATTGATGTCCTCGGATTGAGCTACAACAAAGTGGGATTGTTTTGCTCATGCCTTAAATCTCAGTAGTCTCAACAATGCTGCAACACAAGCCAATTGGTTATTAGATGTCTCTCATCAAATCTTAAAATCATATTTTTATGTATTTGTGTGTAACTTCATCTTCACAAGTTTTGGCAAATTGGATGATCTAATGACAATACTTATTGGTTAAGTATGAAACTACCAAGTAAATAGCTCTAACTTGGGTAACCTTTCTTCTTGCCTAAGTGGTTTGAATTATTTATTAGGCTTAGAAATAGATGTGAAATGCATATATTTCAACCGTCATGGCTTATAAAATGCACATTGGCAACTTAACTCTTCAGATGAGAGGATTGTTCTAAACTAGAGTCACAAATTTGAATGCCAAAGGAGCAAAAGCTTGTGCCACTCAAAGAGGGGATGCAAACTAAAGAATCAGCAATGATTACAAACAACCTCATGCATAGTAAAAATACAAATGTTGCCTTGAATCATGCAAACGTGTGCAATTCAGTTATATGATAAGTTTTATATATGTTCCCTATCCTTCCTTTATATAGGTTTTGTGCCCCAGAATTTATTAGTCTATATCTTCTCGTCCTCCATAGGACAGCTTAGTGCATGATGATCTATATCGAGTAGATTAACCATATTGACATTTTGACCTTTAAGTAACCCCGACAAGATTAAGAAGGTTCAAGGGAGGTTGATGAAGTTCTTGTGATGGAAGCAAGCCCCGACACTTGGTGATATCAAGAAATTACAAAGTGAGTTATAATTATTCTTTTGGAATTAATTATTTTCAATTTAGGGATATGGAAAAGACAAGGACACTAACCAATATTTTCACCTTTGGTGTATAGTAAGCAAGAAGATGTGGTTGAGAATCTCCTCTCTCACCCCCTCGGCAATCTCCAATGTGAAGCTTGTCATAAAGGTAAGCAAACTCAAGTTCCTTTCCCACATGTTGCTGGAAAATGTTGCCGCAGAGTCTTTGTAGGAACTTGTCCATTCCGGACCTCAGCCATATGAGTGTGTCTTCTATTACGGATCCAAATACTTCATGACTTTGATCGACTTATAGCAATGGTAGATACATGTGGATTTTTCCTTTAAAGTACAAATTGAAACTTTTTGATGTTTTCTTTAAAATGGAAAGCTCAAAGTTGAGAAGCGCTATTGTCCTTAAAGTATTGAGAATCGACACTTGTAGGAATATATGTCAAATCAGTTTGCTGATTTTTTTGGCCGAACATGGAATCTCGGCAGCCTTTGCGCCTGTGCACATGCTCAAAATGGTGTTGCAGAAAAGGCGCAATCAACGCTACGGATTTGGTCAGATCCATGTTGTTTCATGCCCATCTTCCTGCTGCTTTGGGCTGAAGCAACATGACAGCTAGCCTACATTCTAAACGTCGCCAACTAAGTCAGCTAGTATCTGACTGCATGAAGCCCTTCGTGGTAAGAAACCAGATGTTCCCATCTAAGCGCATACTCTGGTTGTCTTGCTCTTTGTATCTAATACCTTGAAGCCCCTGCTAGCAAGGCAAGTTGCATGAGAGAGCAACCAGCAATCTTTGTAGGCTGCGCGCTTGATCACAAGGCCTGCCAAAGTTGTAGCTGATCCGGATTGCAAAGAAAACAAATTGTTGGGGCCGCCTGCTCAATTTCGCGAGCAGACCAAATTTGATGAGACAAGTGGGACCAGCCAATACAAGTGATTTTGTCGATGATTGTTTGTTGGTGATCTCATTGCGCAAGGTTCTATCAATACTCTTCCACAAGTTGCGTACCGACCTCGTGTATCCACAAGGAATTTGATGAAGCCCTCGATCTATGGTACCACTCATGGAAGAACTCTCTTGAACTCCTTGTGATGGTGGAGTCAAGAGGTTTCCAGTGCACTACCCTCCCTCAAGATACCTCTTTTAAATTGTCTTCCAACTTGAGTGATTTCTTCTTATCGTCAGTCTCAAATTGCCGATCAACTTCCCGCTGTAATTCAACCTTAGAACCTCCTCCACGTGAAGCAACTCCAAGGAGATCTCGCTTCGCTGCCTAGTTGCCCAAATAGATGCACAATGCAATGTGGCTTTGATGAATTAAATTTTGCAAGACTCTTCTGACTAATTAGCTTTGTCGGGCCAAGAGCAAAGGATCCAAATATGGCAAATGAAGCCATGGAAGAAGAGTACCAAATTTTGATGAAGAATGATACTTGAACTTGGTCCCATTGTCACCGGAAAGCGCGCTACAGGATGTAAGTGGTTTACAGACCAAGTATGTGTGCCAGCATTTGCCTCATTAGCAAAACAACATAAAGCTCTTGCCCGTAGCAAAGGGGTTTGCTCTCAAGAATATGGCGCTGACTATGATGAAGTCTTTGCTCCGGCGGCTGATTAGCAAATAGCTTGTGCTAGCATGGCTTTGGCCGCCGCCAAAGGTGGAAGGCATCAAATGGATGTGAAAAGTGCCTTCTTCATGGCTTAACTTGAAGAAACTGCTACATGGAGCAAATTTCCCTGGGCGTTTGTGCAAAATAGATAACGAGGGCGCTCGTGGTGCAAAACTCAAAAAAGAGCCTCTATGGTCTTAAATGTGCACCGCTGCTGTTGGAATAAGAAGCTCCATAAATTCTTCTTGAATGCTGGTTTTTAGGCAGAAAGTACAGCTGTGATCCCAGCTTGTACTACAAGGTCGAAAAATGGGTGAGTTATGCGTTGTTGTGTGGTGTACGCTGACGCATTTGTTAATCACAAAGTGAGCACTTCAGCTTATTCAACATACATTAAGGGGACTAGTCAGTTACATGCCTTTGACATGACTAATTTAGGTTATGTCACTTCCGCTTGGGCTTGGAAGTCCGGCAAAGAATCCTGAGGGGATCTCTTCCCGGCCAAAACAAGAGATGCTCGAAAGTTGTTAACCAAGTTCAATATGTCGTATCGTAAACTACCTTCATGTCCCATGGCTCCCTGACAAAAGCTTAGCATGGCTGCTGATACTCCGTGACAGATGCTTCAGGTATGTGGAGTTCCAATTGGTGGATCAATGACCAATCAAGACCGCCCGTGATCTTGCATTTTCGCTTAATCCCATCGAAAGGTGTACATGCACACACCAAAGATGAGCCACATCGGCACGCTGTACTCAAGCAAGTGCTTGCTTATGTCAAATGCACTATGGATGAAGGCTTATTTTACAGCTCCAAGACTCATATTTTCACCTTTACTATATTTGACGCCGATTATTCCTGGTGTTCGGATACTTGGAGATCCACCACCGGAATGGTTGCCTCTGGGACCAAATCGCATTAGTTGGATCTCCTGCGACAACCAACCGCCTCTTTGAGCACAACCGCTGCATTCAAGGCCGGGTGCAATGTGAAGCTTCTATGGTCAGCAGGTTTTGTATTGATTTTCAGCCGTCTTCCCTCCACCAAAGACTCTATTGTGATAATCGTGAGTACTATCCAAATTTTGCTCATGATCCCATGTTTCTGCCGCACCAAACACATTGATACACACTTAATGTTCATTCGCGGAACAATTCTCTGGTAGGACAGCTTTCTTTGGCTCTACTGCTCCACCTTACATCACTTTGTTGATTTGTTCACAAAACCCTTAGCGTGCTCTCACCAACAAAGTTCAAGGAACAATTTGGCATGGTCAAAATTCAGCTTAAAGGGGGAGAACATGCTACCGACGTAAGTGAAGCTGAATTTTCTACACTTTAGTTTTCTTAAAGGGGAGTGTTAAAGCTAATGTTATATGTAAACTAAAGGGCTAATAATAGGTAAGTGACATGTGTCACCACCCACGTTGTAATGGGGGCTTAACCTACATAAGCCCAAGATGTTAGTTAAAATTGTTATAGGGCCAATGAGATAGCTCTTGTTAGATCTCTATAACTAGTTGATGGATGTATTCAATGTAGACTAATCTAGACGCATTGCCTCTTTACTGCCTCTCTCCTACTGCTCTTGCTCTAGGATCCCTATCTCTTACAAAAGTAATGCTACATTTTGGACCCCACTGAAAGCTTTCATTGGATATGATTTGCAATACAATCTCTTTATCTTGCCTTTTTCCCAACGTATATTGGTAAGGATGCTAGTTTGCTTAGATTTTGTCGTCATGAGAGGCAAGATAACATGACGTATTAAGGTTGTGCTTTCTTACCTCACCAGAAAGTGTCCGCAGTAAAATGTTGTCTTTTATGTGTTTAGTCCTCTTCGTTGACGCAGCCATGGTAAAGTGTGTCTATTAAATTCATAATGGTCGCAGTTGTGTTCCATTAGGTCCGGCTATTTGTATATATGTATTATAAAAATGCAGTGGGTAGGTAAATTAATAATTTGAAGATTTGATCAATTTAATCTTTCGTGAGTTTGGGGAATAAAATTAGTTGGTTTGCTCAATGAAAAGACTACAAAGAAATGATCGAATTAATGTAGGAGCAATGAATTATATAGGTTGGATGATATATTTTTCCATGGAAAAACTGGGTGTACTATTTGCATAGTACGTGCATTGATGTCCTGGATCGTTTCACAACAGCGGGATTGTTTTGCTCATGCCTTAAATCTCGTGGTCTCCAACAATGCCGCAACACAAGCCAATTGGTTATTAGATGTCTCTCATCAAATCTTAAAATCATATTTTTATGTATTTGTGTGTAACTTCATCTTCTCATGTTTTGGCAGCTTCGATGATCTAATGACAATACTTATTATCAAGTATGAAACTAATCGCGAATAAATTTAACTTGGTAACCTTTTCTTCTTGCTCAAGTGGTTTGAATTATTTTATTAGCTTAGAAATGATGTGAAATGCATATATTTCTAATCATGGCGATAAAAATGTACATCGGGTAACGTGAATCCTTCCGTATGAGAGGATTGTTCTAAAACTAGAGTCAAGCTAAATTTGAATGCTGCGAGCAAAGCTTGTGCCACCAGGGATGCAAACTAGCACTGTGAGCAAATGATTACAAAACAACCTCATGCATAGTAAAATACAAATGCTACCTTGAATCATGCAAACTAAAAATTCAGTTATACGTATGTTTTATGGCATGTTCCCTATCCTTCCTTATATAGGTTTTGTGCCCTCTAGAATTTAATAGTCTATACCTTCCGGCCCCTCCATAGGGACAGTTTAGTGCATGATGATCATATCGTGAGTAGATTAACCATATTGATATTTTGACCTTGCGTAACCTCGGCTGTAAGATTGGCAGCGTCAAGGGAGGTTGATGGTGCTCGTGATGCAGCCCTACACTTGGTGATATCAAGAAATTACGCTGAGTTATAATTATTCTTGGAATTATTTTCACGAGGGATATGGAAAGACAAGGACACTAACCAATATTTTCACCTTGTGTATATAAAGTATTGTCCCAAATCCTCGTATTGATATATATCTAATCACAAAGTTCATTTGTTTTTGTATGTTTGATGATAATTTAAAACTACAAATAACTCGATGTACCTTCCGCTGTAAATGCGTATACAAGACTTGTGGTTTTAGGAATCCCTATGGTTGCATCCACACACCACCACTACTCATTAGGCATGCATTGCGTGATGACAAGTTACCGTGTGCAATCGTGATTTACATTTTTCCTGCGGTGGATGCCTCAAGTAACAAGAAATGCAACTTATTTTCATCGTGGACTTCACACTTCCACAATTCTCGGCTTTTGGTCCACCGTTGAAAACATCAGCTTTTGGTAGGTCTACATGTCCGCTTTCAAAGAATCCTCATGTGGATTTCCAGGAGGTATGGTTTTGTTCGATAATGGTGTTTTCAAAGGACTAAAACATCCAATCGTTGTTTTGTAGTTTCTTCTATCGGTGACATGTCATTTTATAATACAATCCACTATAGGACGTATTGGCTCTGAATTTCTACATGTCTAATAATTCTATTGTCACATGTCTTTATAGATGTAGGAAGAATATTTGATTCTCTACATGTCCTATACTTCCATTCACATGTTCTATAGTAGTAGGACAGAAAGTAATTTTATTTACTAAGGCATTGTAGGAAAGAATACATGAATTATTTATATGTGTAATACTTCTATTGTCACATGTCTTTATAGAAGTAGGAAAGAATACTTGATTCTCTACATGTCGTATGCTTTCATGTCACATGTCTTTATAGTAGTAGACGTAGTACTTGCTAAGGCATTGTAGGAAAGAATACATGAATTACTTATTACGTGTAATAATTTCTATTGTCACATGTCTTTATAGAAGTAGTGAAAGAATACTTGATTTCTGTCCTATCCCTTCCATATCAATGGTCTTTATAGCGGTAGGACGTAGTACTTTGATTTGCTACATGTGATGCACGTACTCCATCATACGTCCTTATACTAGTATTCCATGTTCAACTACTTCAATTACTTAACGCCTATTTTTGCATAACAAAACCATCAAGAATTTTATTTGTATTCTTGAGGGGGTGCGTGATCGGCCTAAATAAATCCCCCTAAGCATTAATGTCATAGGACCACGTTGAAAAATCCTAACAATATCCTGTAACATTTTGGATATTGTTGAGAAAGACCACATTAAAACCACGCCTACATTTTTGCATAACAAACCATTAAGAATCGTGGAGATGTATTTTATGGAGGAAAGGATCATTGCAACAAATCCCCAAGCATTAAAATGGCAAGACCATGCAATATCCTAACATATTCCCTCATTTTGATATATCAAGCAGGAACACCATTAAACCGTCTTCTACATCTTGGTATAATTTTAGGACCATTAAGAATTTGAGATGTACTGCTTATGGGGAATAGGACCATTGCAACAAACTCCTCAAGCATTATAAAATGGCAAGACTCACGCAATATCCTAACATTATCCCCCATTTTTGATAATACAGCGGGAACACCATTAAAACCATGCCTATATCTAGTTGGTACTAAGGTTCGCTATAGACGATCCAATAGTTATCCACGCCATCCAATGGTTTTAATTGTATCTAATTTATCTTATCCAATGGTTCTTTCTAAGAATGCAATGGTTCTTTGAAAAACAATATTATAACTTATTGCACTAAACGCATTTGCACTAAGAACTAACGGTTCTTGAAAACAAGATAACTTATCAGACTTAGACGAGATTTGCACTAAGAATCCAATGGCGTAAGTCAAATCTCCATTCTGGTGCCTTTGTACCTCAACGACAAAACACTTGGGTTTCTACATACGACTGTGAGGGACAATTTATGGTTTGATATGTTCTCCTATTTATCTTGAATTTTTTGAGCTTGCTCAAAGCAAGTTACTTGAATGGAGAATTCAACTGGCCGGATAAGGAAACCGGTTCGAAGGAGGCATTGGTATTTGCCTCCCGGAGGAGCACTCTGTAGGAAAGCCCGCAGAATCCAAACCCATTTCGCCAGCTTATTGCTTGTTTTCAATCAAGTAGCCTCGCACTACGTCTCAAGTGTAACCGGAATAAACTCGACTCTTCCATAACGAAACTCCTACAATACCCAGCAACGCATTGTGGTTTACATTTTGGAGGCCATACCCTAGTCGATTGGACCGTGGATCTTGCACAATGTCATGAGGTGTAGTGGGAGGGCGCTGACGCCGTAAGACGGAGCCCTTAAACCTTCCGGTAAGAAGTTCGACCCAACGTCCTCTCGAAGGTCCCCTGCCACTACCCGCAACTCTCCCACCCCTCTAATCGCGGGATTCCGACCGCCAACTGACTCAAAACATCGGCCATTTTCAACTGAGACCAAGTTCGTGAGTAAGACTACCCTGCTCCCGTGAAGCGCCAAAGTAGCTCTGCGTGTCCAACACGTCAGTAGTGAATTGGCCTTGTGGTGCTGACATCGCCATGCGTAGAGGGTTCGTGGTTTATTTTGTCGCAAAATGACCGTATAACTTGGTCCCTAGGGTAATTCTCATTGTTTCTACCTATATGGCTAAGTCAAATTCCCATTCCTAGGTCTTTGTACCGCATGAACCACAAAACACTTGGGTTTCTACACTACCGATCAAGTAGGCACTTTGGCGGTTTGATATGTTCTCCTGATGCATCTTGAATTTTTTGAGCCTGCTCAAGCAAGTTACTTGAATGGAGAATTCAACGGTCTGATAGGAAAACCGGAAACCTCGAAGGGAGGCATTGGCATTTGCCCTCCGTGAGGAGCATCAGAAAGCCCGCCTCTGCAAATCCAAAACCCCATTTCGGCCACGGCTGTTTCTTGTTAATCGCAGCCTTCTCACCATGTCTCGCGTAACTGGACAAAACTCGACCTCCATAACGTGAACCCCATAATAACCTAGCAACGCCACGGTTTACGCTTTGGGAGGCCATACCCCAGTCGATTGGACCAGATCTTGCACAATGTCATGAGGTAGTGGGAGGACGCTTGAGGCCGTAAGATTCGAGCCCTAAAATCTCTCCGTAAGAACTTCACCCAAAGGTCCTCTCTCGAAGGTCCCTCGCCACGACGCAACTCTCCCACCCCTGAATCGTGATTTGACTTCCGCTAACCCGACCTCAAACACTCCATATTGAGACCAAGTTTCAGGAGCGTATGACCACCCCCGCCTCCAGAAGCCAAAGTAGCTCATGTCCAACACGTCAGAGGAATTGGCCTTGTGGTGCTGTAATGCCAGCGCGTAGAGGGTTCAGGTTTTGTCAGCAAAAAATGACAAAGTGTAACTTGGTCCCCAAGGTACTCACGTTTCTGAATGCATTACGATGTAAGTCAAATCTCCATTCCTGAAAGCCTTTGCACGCCTCGAATCCACAAAAACACTTGGGTTTCTACACCTGGGCCGACTCCAGACACTTTTGGCGGTTTGATATGTTCTCCTTAATGCATCTTGAATTTTTGTTTCCTCAAGCAAGTTACTTGAATGGAGAATTCAACTGGCCTGACAGGAAAACCGTGTTCCCGGAGGGGAGGCATTGGCATTTGCCCTCCTGGGAGGAGCACCGTAGGAAAGCTCGCCAAGAAATCCAAAACCCTATTTCGCCGCTTATTGTTTCTTGTTTTCAATCGCAATTTCACCATGTCTCAAGTGCAACTGAATAAAACTCGACCTCCATAACGTAAACCCTACAAAACCTACAAATTCATTGTGGTTTACGCTTTGAGGCCATACCCTGGGCCGCATTGGACCGTGATCTCGCATAATGTCATGAGGTAGTGGGAGGCATTAACGCCGTAAGACGGAGCCCTAAAACCTTCCGTACAGTTCGGACCCAAAGGTCCTCTCCGAAGGTCCGGCCACGGACGCAAGTGAACCTATCACTTCCGAATCGCGGATTTGACCGCCAACGGACGCCAAACATCGACATTACCCCGAGACCAAGTTTCGCGGGAGCGTATGACCACCGCCCAGAAGCGCCAAGTAGCTCAAGTGTCCAACACGTCAGAGGTGAATTGGCCTTAGCGAGGGTGCGGACACCGCCATGTAGAGGGTTCGTTTTTGTCGCAAAAATGACAAAGGTAACTTGGTCCCTAAGGTAATTTCACTGCTGGACGCACATGGCTAAGTCAAATCTCCATTCCGGAGCCTTGTATCACGCTGAACGACAAAACACTTGGGTTTCTACACCTGGCCGAATCAAGTAGACACTTTGGCGGTTTGATATGCTCTCCTGACAGTATCTTGAATTTTTTGAGCCCCGCCGGCTAAAGTTACTTGAATGGAGAATTCAACGGCCGATAGGGAAAACTGGTTCCGTGAAGGGAGGCATTGCATTTGCCCTCCCGGAGGAGCACCGGAAAGCTCCTCAGCTTTGGTAAATCCAAACCCCATTTCTGGCTGGGCTTATTGTTTTTGTTTTCAATCACAGCTTGTAATTTCATGTCTCAAGTGCAACTGAATAAAATCCTCGACCTCCATAACGAAACCCTACAATAACCTAGCAACACACAGGTTTACGCTTTGGAGGCCATACCTAGCCCATTGGACTGTGATCTTGCACAATGTCATGAGGTAGTGGAGGACGCTGGAAGCCGTAAGACGGAAGCCCCAAAACCTGTATAGTTCACCCAAAGGTCCTTCCCCGGAAGGTCCCCGCCACGACGCAACTCTCCCACCCCTAACCCTACATGTTGGAGCCCACGCGGCATGCTTGAGCCAACTAGGGTGGCATGTTGGAGCCCACATGTTTGGCCCACCTTGGCACATGTGTGTGTGTTGGAGCCCAGGGTGGTATGTTGGAGCCCACGTGGATGTTTGAGCCACCTTGTCATGTTTTGAGCTTAGGTGTCATGTGTTGAAGCCTAGGTGGCATGTTGAGTTTGGGTGGCATGTTTGAGTCAGGTGGCATCTCCTCGAGCCACCTTGACATGTTTGGAGCCTAGGCTTACATGTTGGAGCCTAGGGCGTATGTTAGAGTCTAAGTGGTATGTTGGTGCCTAGGTTGCATGTTTGAGCCAACTTGGCGTGGTTTGAGCTTAGGTGTATGCAGTTTGAGCTACTCCTACATGTTTGAGTATAGGTGGCATGTTGGAGCCCACATATGGCATGTTTGAGTTAATATGAACACGAAATTAAAGTATCTGCATTTGTCAGGTTAATATTTTCTACAAACAAGCATAATCAAGGTCCGGCCAACATATAAAGCGTGCATTTAACATTTGGCTCGTAACATTACTTTTTGCCCACCATATGTCCAATATATGCCCAACTATTAGAGAACCACAAATTTCTATAAGCTCAAGATAATAATTTTGGAGTGATCTAATACTTAGCAATCAAATCTATAGCAAAAACAACTTCCTCAGGGCTAATCAAATTAAATAGATTTAAGGTTCAAGGCAAGACCAAATAAATGCTTGACCACAACAACTCTAAGAAAAGCCATCTAACCTAAAAGTTCTTATTTTTCAAAACTATCACAAGCACTGGCTACTGTGGTTTACGCCGGAGTAGGCCAAAATGTGATCGCTTTTCTGATAGCTAGGTGCCTTTTAGCAACATATACCTGGAGCTATTTTAAGTAACTCTGAATAACAGTAGTTTGGATCTATTGGCCATCCCACGATCCCAAACAATTTTGGCATAATCGCAAAAGGCCTTGGACTTGTGTAATTGCCACACCGGAGGAGTGATAACCCAAACCCCATTCCATCAGTTCCTATTGCTTCATGTTCTCAATTGCAGCTTCCCAACCATGACCCAAGTGCAACTGACTAAAACTCGACCCCCATAACGTAAACCCTTCAATAACCTAGCAACACACAGGGTTTACGTTTCGGAGGCTATATCCTAGTCAGATTCGACCAAAATCTTGCACAATGTCATCACGTAGAGGGAGGGTGTTGATGCCATAAGATGGACCTTTAAGACCTTTCGGAGGCAGTTCGCCCCAAAGGTCCTCTCCCAAAGAACCCTGGCCATGGATGGGCAACTTTTCCACTCCGGAACTGTGAACTGACTCTGCCAATGGACTCAAAATGTCGACTTTACTCCGGGGAGCAAGTTTCGTCGGCAGAAGACCTCCCCTTCTCCAAGAAGCACCAAAGTAGCTCATGTCCAACACGTTCGTAGTCAATTGGCGTAGGAGGTGGCTGCGGAATACCGCTATGTAGAGGGTTCGTGTTTCTTTCATTGCCAAAAATGACCATGTAACTTGGTCCCTGGGGTAATTTCGCCATTCCGGACGACATGGTGAAGTCGAATCTCCATTCCAGAGCCTTTGTACTGCCCGAACGACAAAACACTTGGTTTTCTATGCGGTCAACCCGCAGAACGCGTCGTGGTGTGATAAGTTCTCCCGGACGGATCTTGGATTTTTTTAAGCCTGCTCGAAGCAGGTTACTTGAATGACGGATTCAACAGTCGGATAGGAAAATTGAGCTCGGGAAGGGGGATATTGGCATTTGCCCTCCCACATGCCAAGGTGCTCAAACATGACACCTAGGATCCAACATGCCACCTAGGCTCAAACATGCAAAGGTGGCTCAAACATGCCACGCGGGCTCACCTAGGCTCCAACATGCCAAGGTGGTTCAAACATGCCACGCCGGCTCCAACGTGCCATCTAGGCTCCAACATGACAAGGTGGCTCAAACATGCCACCTAGGCTCAAACATGCCAAGGTGGCTTCAACATGCCACCTAGGCTCCAACATGCCAAGGTGGCTCAAACATGCCACGTGGACTCCATAATGCCACATAGGCTCCAACGTGCCATGTGGGCTCCAACATGCCAAGGTGGCTCAAACATGCCACCTAAGCTCAAACATGCCAAGGTGGATCCCACATGCCAAGGTGGCTCCAACATGCCACCTAGGCTCAAACATGCAAAGGTGGCTCAAACATGCCACCTAGGCTCCAACATAACAAAATGGCTCAAACATGCCACCTAGGCTCCAACGTGCTCAAACATGCCACGCGGGCTCCAACATGCCACCTATGCTCCAACTTGCACCACGCGGGCTCTCAATTTTCTCCACTCATTTCATGGAGATTGTAAGAAATACCCTGCGTCACATAATCATGCCACTTTTGCCATGTCATTCACCATATCCGAATGTAGTTCTTCAACTAACTTTTGTTCATATATTCAATGTTTATATCTCAAACAGAACAATTTTCAATTATGGCTCATTGATGTACGTGCCATGATATTAAGAATGAACAAACTGCACGAGGTTATGTTGCCAACGGGGCAAGCAGGGAAGTGTAGGTTGAACCATGATAGTTGTTAATAAATGGAAGTTTGGTTCTGCTACATTGCTAAATGGAAGTTTGGTCCCGCAATGATGTGTCATGACATGGCAACTTGGAAAATAAAAATTGACTAGTTATTTTTAACTCTTTTGAAATAGAAGATTTTTGCATGATAACTTGGGATTTTTTGACGTGAGGTGGTAGCAAGAAACACTTCGGCTACATCATGAAGTTTTGTGATTCTTGTGTGATGTTGAGATGTCATGCTTAGGGTTATAACTTATTTTAGCATAATCTATAGGTCTTGATATTCTAGGCATTGCTTGTGAATAAAAATAGTGTCTGAAACTTGAAGAATGTACCATTGTTTACATCTTGTTGATAAGTAGAGGGGCGCAACTCTAAATTAACATTTGTTAAGGTCGGCTAACATATAATGAAGTTTGTTTAACATTTGTCTCCAATATATTTCCAATGTCTTTTGCCCATCATATCTTCACAACTATTAGAGAACCACAGTCTTGCCCTGATCTAGTACATGGGTAACTTAATTCCATTGCGAAATACAACTCCCTTTTGTCTAAAAATAATATTTTTAAAATAAAATAAAATATGCATGCAAGTAGTATTTTATCCAATGGCCAAGATGGATGACTAAGATCTTGATCCCCATCCTATTCTCTTATTGGGCCTTAAAATGACGGCTTTATCTTATCTTATTGGTCCTTTTCCAAGTTTCTTAAGCTAGAACCTGTGTTTATTTCTTCGCTAATTTGGTCTTCCGTTGAATAAAACAGGGATTGAGCAATCAACAATGGCGCCGCTATTGTTCATATTACATGTTTACATGCTTTTGCATCTTGGAAGGTCACATAACGATGTAGGATGTTTAAAAGAAGTGAAAGAATTGGTAAAAGAATCAGGACATTTTTGCATTCTTGGAAATTTGGAAACAAAACATCTTTGGCACCCAATATCTATGATCTTATAGGGTTCAATGCTGGTAATGAATGCCTATGAAACGATTGTATAAATACATAATACGTTAAAAAATACTAAAGATATACAGAGTACAACTGTCTATATATAGAACAAATTCTTTAAAAAATCCAGGACAAAAGGTGAAGTTGGGAAAGATACCCCGCAAAAAATAATAGCATACATGTTGAAAATTAAAGTTAGAATTAAAATATGTAGTATCTTATTCAAGCCAGAATGGAGGACCCAGATTTCGGTAGACGTGGATGGCCCAGATTGCGATCTTTGTAGTGTTATCCTATTGGTTGAGCTAATGGATGGACGGTCTAGATCGAGAGACGGCCAGGATGGCAATCCTGTCCGTGTCTTCCTAGTGGTTACCTAACAGGCCACTTCCCCGCCTTGGCCGTTTTCCATTTTCCCGCCTAACCAATTTACCTAGCCACTTCCATTTTCCATTTTCCTAATGGGCCTTGAGCAGATCAATCTTGAGCTCCACTTAGGATTAGGCGATCTTCACTTCCACACTCGAGCTTCACTTCAGCGGTGAGCTCCACTTCGGACTTCGGACTTCGGACTCAAGCTTCACTTCGGTGGGCGATCTTCACTTCGGACTTCCGGACTCAAGCTTTCATCACTTTCTATGGCGGATTTCTGTGGCCTTCCTTCTTACCTGCAAAAAGCTCATATCCGGACTCTAAATCTTTGCCCTAACACCACCCATACTTATTTTTCCTTTCTGCTTTTCTATTCTTCTTGGCAAAATTTGGATCGGCACAATAAAAACCTCTGCCTTTCTTTTTCTCTTGGTCAAAAATGTCCTTCGATTTGCGGGTTTTTCTTGCGAATTGGAGGGTACCGAGCTTGGAGCACAGACCATCCACCATTTGCTTTATTCTGGTATCCATTCATCGCCATTTTTGTTTTTCTGCTTTCGTTTTGTTCAATGTTTTTATTGTAGGCTTATATGCAGCAGGTTGTCAAGGTCATCATCACCGAGGCGATAGAAACAGCCACCAAACGATGCCTCCCGCAAAAAGAGAAGTAATATTTTGTCTTTGTGATTTCTTCAAAGAGTTTGTTACAGAGTCCAGAGATTTCTTTCACAAATACAGAAACCTTGGTGCAATCTAATCTATTTTAGGGTGTTTGCATGTTTGGACGGTCCTTGCTGCCTCTTATTCAAGGCATTTAGAGTTTTGTCACAACGCAGGGCATATGGAAGCAAAAAACAGCGAGATCTTCTGTGCATCATGAAGTAAATCCTTGAGATTTCTAACACCGTTTGCAAATAGAACGCAGACTTGGTTGATGCAGATATTTCTTTTCTGTTTTTTTTATCAAACAGTGAACATAGAGATATAAGAAATATAAGATTAAATTTGTAGAAATATAAGATTGAGTTGGGCGGAAAATAAATGGCAGATTGGTTGGATAGAGACAAGGAGCCACAGAGTGCTTTGTGCACATGCTTGTTTTAGAAGATGCGTTGCTTTTGTGTTGATATATTTCATGTTTCTAAAGACCAAAATATCAGCACCTATTTGTGCTAGTTGGCTGCTTGTAATATTATGCAGCATTTAAATGGAAACTGCTTTTGCTCACATATTTCTGAATCTATGTATTTTATATTCTTGAATGACTTGTATTTCATTTGCTTCCAATGGTTAATGATAAAAACAAGAAAAAAATCACTTACACAAACAAATGATTCACTTAGATAACAGAATAGAATACAAGCAAAATAGTGCTAGATTTTTGTTATAATATGTAATGCCTTAAAAAAACAACACCTTGTTTTCGTGTTTTTTTATTTAAAAGTATGCCACGTGGCAGCATTTTATTAGTCAACAAAGCATATTAGAAACTCACCTTGATTTTTCTACATGTTATAATAGAGTTTTCCACATGTACTTAGAAGACACTACGTGTCGATATCTAATTAATTAAAATAATGTTTTTATTTAAAAAGTAGGACACGTGTCAATATTTCATTAGTTACAAGGCACATTGGAAACAACACCTTATGCTTTTTACATGTTTTTATTTTAAAAAATCAATACTTAATAGCATAAAAAACAATAGCAAGATTTCAATAACACATGTGGTACTTTTTAAATAATATGTGACTATTTTTAAAAACAATCTTATTTTCACGTTGTAATTTAGCTTTTCACGTGTGGTAATATCGAGACCTATGCATGTAATTCTGAAGATAAACAACGCATGGTTCCATTAAAGACAACAGCGAAGGAAAAAAAAAATACACGTTGACAAAAGTTCACAAAAACTATGTCAATTTTTTCTACGCGTGGATTTTTTTGCCAAAAGACCACCGTGGGAAATTTTTGCCAAAAAACCACTGTCTCTTTGTGCAAATCCGGATAAACGGGCCACGTGGACTTTTGGGGCCATTTTGGTGTTGTTTTTGGCATAAAACAACACTTCCGTACAACTAAAAAACAACTGTGGACTAAAAATTGGGGTCAGTGTGCTTCTTTCATATGCTTAAGGTTAATGGCTAGGCACTGAGCCACCTGATGTTGGATGTTAATCTTATCAGTTTAGGATCAATTTCTTCATTTCCGTATACTTTCTGATCCTAAACCTTGCCAACCTCTCCTTTGGTTAGATATCTTCACACTATGTTCTATTTTCTTACCCAGCTTTCCAAATCTTTGCAATGACATTTCATGGATAATTTGACCTTTTACTCATATACACAGTCTTTTTTGTCTCAATAGATTAGTCTGACGTATGTCACCAAACCACATTACAAGCAATAATCTTGCATATGAAATCATGCTTGATGCCACCAAACATATGCATCAAGCATGATTTCATATGCAAGATTATAGGCAATTGATCACCTACACAAACTTATAGGCAATAATCTTGCATATGCACTCGTGCTTGCATTATTATGCGTGCTACTCATGTGGGCTTTTGTTTATCTAGTCAGGAGCATATGCCATCATGCTAGCATTATTATGCTTGCTACTCATGGATGGGCTTTATTTATCTAGTCAGGAGCATAATATACTAAAATGGATTTTGATATTGCTTTTATTTGCGCTGACTGTAACAAAACAGTTTGCTTCAACAGGTGGATACAGAGGAGCACCAAATGGTTATACATTACCTAGAGGAACTGACATTTTTATTTCTGTAAGCAATACTTTCCCACGCTATAATGTTTGGTACTATAAAATGAAATCACAATTCACGTTCTGAAGAAGAATTCTGCATGGACTATTTACCCTGGAGTGTGTCTGCTTATGCCAGCATAATTGATGTAGTCTAGTGTTTTCATCGTGTTATACAATTGCTTTATAAACGTTTTTTGATTTCGAATCCAAAGAAATGAAGAGTAATGATTGAAAGATTCTAGGTAGTCACGTTCTTGTTTATGCTTTACAGGTCTACAATCTCCATAGGTCACCTCACTTTTGGGAAGAGCCTCATGTATTTATTCCAGAACGCTTTCTTAAGGAAGGACCACGGTTAGAAATTGATGGCTGGGCTGGATTTCAACCCACGAAGTTAGAAGGAATGCTCTACCCCAATGAGGTGGGCTCTTCTCCGTATGTTTCATCTTTCATTCCACTCATTCGTTCATCATCTTATTTCAGGTAATATGTGGTTTTGCCTTTCTTCCATTTGGGGGTGGCCCTCAAAAATGTGTAGGTGATCAATTTGCACTTATGGAAGCAACCATAGGCCTGGCTAGACTTAGGAGAATTTGACATCGGTTGAAAGGTGCACCCAACGATGTAAAGCTTGTTACCGGCGCGACATTACATACAAAGGAAGGGCTATGGTGCAAATTGTCAAGGAGGAAAATAAAAAATAAATGAATGCACTTTATGAGATTCGTCTTTTCTTGAGCATCTTACAAACCCCAAAGAGCATCCATCAAATAAAGAGAATTGTGACATTCAATGCTGCAATAGAATAGGCTTGGCAAATAAGGGTCTCTATGCCGTCTATCCCGGATTTTGCTTTAGTTAATTTTTATTTTTTTAATGTGTAGTTATTGCAAGCAGAGCCCAGTCATTAAACATGAATATCTTAGAGGGTATACTGGAGAACTTATATCGCATTGGAAAGCTGATAAACGAGGAAAGATTTACGTATAAGATAACCTACGCCAGCTGAAGGTTTCTGGAAGAAACCTGGCGGTGCGCCACGAGTGGCTGGAGAACTTATATCGCATCGGAAGCTAATAAATGAGGGAAGATTTACGTATAAGGTAATCTATGCCACCTGAAGATTTCTAAAAGAAACCTGGCGGTGCGCCACGAGTGGTGGCAGCTGCGAGTGGCGGCGCCGCCAGGTTTCTTCCAGAAGCCTTCTGGTGGCATAGGTTACCATATGCGGCCTTCTGCACCCATCAATTCCCTCAAACCCATGTTTGATCTTGCAAATTCGTCGCTGTAGAGATGAAGGATGCATCAGAGACCACAAGGATGAAGAATGCATCAGAGTTTTCGGCAAAGCTATGACCATTGTATCAAAACATACTCTGTATTGTTATGGCAGTTCTTCTCAGCAGAGTTTTTGGACTTTCTCAGCAGAGTTCCCAGCCTGATGCCTAATCTTGTCTAATCCATGTGACGGAGACCCCTCATCTTGGCTAATCCAGGCGACGGAGGCACTTGATGCCGTCCCTGATGTAAAAATTATGGGCAGAGGAAGAACTATGGCCCTAATATAGCCCCTGATGCAGAACAGAGGATATCTATGCAACTACATCAGCCTTTCCCAGATCATTTGAAGATCTTGATATAGTCCTTGATGCCACCCCTGATGAGGAATAGAGGAATGGGGCAGCCGCAAAGAAAATTTATTGGTGGCGCCGCCACAGCTCCGCCAGAAAAAGAGACCCAAAATTACCTGAAAATAAAAAAGGCTATAATCTAAAGGAATCGGTGGGTGCTGAAGATTATGATCGGGAAAATTCCTTTTTTTCTCTTTAATCTTAATGACCAAGTTTGAAAGATTTCGTCATTTAAGAAACTGTTGCAGAAGATTATACTTCTAATTTGTGTGCTTGTGGATGCAGTATGTCTTAGATGCATGTCGCAAAGGTGATAAACTCAAATTTGCAAATCATGGCCAATATTCTTCTCCTTCAGGACCATTGGTATAAATGACCTGGTAGCCTACTCTCAATCCATGCTTTTCCGCATTACCTCCTGGCTCGATGGACTGTCACATGTCTAACTTTGCAATCTTATCTAACTGAGCAACTTCAACCCCAAATTGCCATACTCACAATAATCACCAAAAAGCCACGCTCATTTTTGATAATAGTGAGACCTACTGGTTTCTCAACTTCCACATCAAAAGTCCTACGTCGTTCTGGCTTAACCTTTCCCTCTCTGGCCCCTTCGTCTTTAGCTCTAATCTATACAACAAAATTTAATAAACGAAAAAGGAACGCAGTAGCAATTTGTTGCATGACATGACAACATTTACAGTGCTGAAAAACAAGGCAATAGCAACTTTTTTTTTGCCACCAACCTTTAAGGATGGGAGTCTCTAGAATGAAGTGAAGCCTGCATTACCGGATTGAATGCCACATTTTTTGTTTATTGATGAGCCCTGCTCTACAAACACTGTTGTCCTCTGAGAATAGGCTGTTTAGTAAATTATGGTGTTGGCGCAATTAGAAGTATATGCAATATACATAGATGTGGTTCATAGAGCATTCAAGGTATATTCGTAGCTTGAGGAAAATTCATATTTGTCTCCTGTAGTATTCCTCTAGCTGGGAAGATGTTGATTCTGTCCTGTAGTACTAGTTAGTTGGAAGAAGAGGTTGAGAAAAATTATGAGTACCAAGCTTCAAATATTATATTTGATCCACATGGGATCCTCTGTACTTCAAGGTTATTTGATCCTTGCGGGATCTTTCTGATGTAATTCTTTCTATCTGAATATAAATTTATCTTACCTTCAAAAAAAAAAAAGGAAGTATATGCAATATACACTTTACTACTTCTACTTCTATCACTTGAAGGTGAAAAACATCATCTTGAACAATTATTACAGCAGCTTTATCAAGCAACCTGAACTCATCTATATGAATTTCACCAGTGTGCTTTGATGCCATGAAGGTTGGTTTGTAAAATACATCTACAGATTTCTTAGGCTTTACCAGGTAAAAGCTTGTCACATTTTCAACGAAACAAATAACTTAAACCATGAACAGAAAATGTTCATCTATCTTATAGAATATAGAAATATAGAGATCTAGCTTGCATAACCATATATAACAGTAAATTTGAGAATCATGTTCAGAACAAGAAAATAATGCAAGGGACACTTTAAGGGTCTTGTTTTCAGTGTCTCTAAGTGTCAAGCTGCAGAGACCACAGAAACGTCACATAGATGATGGTATCTAAACCGAAAATATATTTCAAATGTGCATGTAAGATGGATCCATGACATTTCACATTATGCTATGGCGTCCCTTATAACAAATGTAGAATAGCTTCCCTACAGCTTTAGAGTATCCCGGAGGCAATGGATAGCAAAAATCAGCTAAAGCATGCACATAATCATTGCTAAACTCTATATCCCAATCTATGATTTCCTGCAATATTCAGTTCAAAGTTACATGTCTGTTATCTATGTTTGTACCTGAGACTACTGTTAACATAATATATTTCAAATATGATTTAGCAATATTTCAACTATGACTGACTATTGTTTGATGAGTTTTAATATATTGATAAAGTAGTGCATTTGTATGCATATCAAAGTTTGATGAGTTTATGAGGTATAAAGATAAAGACCTAGAGCAGTTAAGATGGCAGGCAGTATTCATCATTCAATTTTCGCTAGTAGAATATTGTGCTTATGGATGCATAACTGTCCATAATATTTGTTGATGTTGATCCATAAAATAGCCATAGGATAATCATACATTTTGAGCAAATATATCCTAGGCATAAAGTCTATTCATTTCATTACAAACAAACCTCCTTACTTCTGAAGAAAGGTAAAACCATTAAGCTACACATCAGCTTCCAAAAGTTTCCTTCTTTATCAAGGATGAAAAATTACAATGTGGTCAACAACTAGATGCCCAAGGTAAAAGTACACATAAATGCATGATATAGCAAGTCGCCTTTATAAATTTATTAGTTCACAAATAGTTGGACCTTCTATTGGATTCTAAAAGCTGCAAATGCCTCTACTTACAGCTTTGATCTGCATGAATATTCGAGCTCTTGTAGATACCAAATGACTTTAAGCTTTCTTACATATTAACACTTATATGCATCTGGAACTTCATAGAGACGCATCCTATCAAACGTTTAGAACTGGTCTAGGCTATAAATTCAGAATCTTCATGGTCACCTATTGGTAGGTTGGAGAACGCAAAAGTGCCCCCCACAACTTTTGTTACATGAATGGGGTCACCAAATCCAGCTGTATGCACTGGCGTTAATATGACCTTCACTCCTGCAGGACCTTCTCCAATAGTTGCACAGCTATCTCCTCCAGCTGCACCTACTACCTTTCCAGACAAAGTGAACCTGCAAGGTAAAGGGGCATGGAAGTTGCTATCAGCAGGAAACTGTAGTTCAAAAATAAGCATGGCATAATGCCTATATGTCAAACCCTCTGTAATGGAAGTTAATATCTTCATTCCCGTTGCAGCCAGTGCTATCAACAATCACATGAACCTGCATCAAACAAGCATCATGGTGAAGATGGCTCAGGCTTGCCAGAAGTAGAAGGCATCCTCAAATTACTCCTACCTGTCTTAGAAACTACTTTATAATAATACGTTGTAAAGAGATTGGACTATAGAACTTATTGCCAATGTTATAGATACTGAAATAATTCCAGAGAGGCTTACAGACAAGTTTTATGATGTTAAAACACTGCAGAAATACATGCCAACACATGGAGATCTGTTTAGGTGCTTCTAAATGTAAGCCGACCAAGTAACCAACAAAGCGGATAACAAGCGGAGATAAATGCACTTGTTACTTGTTTGTTTGATTGATACTGCCAGAGATGCATCAACATACAAGATATGTTTGAGAACAAGGCCATTCTCTCTAGAGTGGGACTTAATGATATCAGGTACATACCTGTTCAGGATCAAAAGACCAGCCTGTAGGCCCATCAATCTTCAGCAAAAAAGATCCCTAAATCACATATGAGTCAGAGAGAATTTTATTGCCGAGCTAAGAAACTTTATCAATTCAAAATTTCTGTAATCAGCTATAATTGCGTCAACGTATGACCAAGTTAATTGTTGGCATTCATATGCTTCTAGCCAGAAAAAGATTATATTGAAGCCTGGTTAGACCAAATGAGAAATGAGTATTTCAATACAATCACGGTCGGCATTCAACAACATGAGATTTTCTAAGGGCCATTATCTATTTCACATTAGGTGCCATGCAAATAACAGAACACCCTAACATTCCCGTGCAAACTTTTTGTGAATGAGAACTTTTGCAAACAAACTGTTTGCATTCCATATATGTTACATAAACATTGTGTACAAGATTTACAGCTCATTCTTCCTTAGGGATCAAAGGGTCGGCCAACCATTTCGCAAGCTCATCGACGGAAATGGACACTGGTTGCCTGCAATATGATATGCAAATTCATCCACTAAGTACCTCATGAGATACACTCGATGATAATAAAACTGCAACCTCCAAACAAGCTTCCTCCAATGCCAGTCTCAATTCAAGTTCTAACCACTCGTATCAGATAAGATTGAGCATCAAAAAGGATTTTATTGAACAAGTCATAAATCTTTTCATATGGGAAATACAAAAGTTTCAATTTCGATGTTCTGTGCCTATGGTCTTGACGAAGAAATGGAAGGGAAAACGGTGGAATTTGGGAATGGTACAACAAGGATTGCTTTAAATTTGGAATCAGACCTGCACATTCTAAAATACTTGTAATGGGCTTTGAACACATGGTTCACAAAAGCTGAAGATCGGCACCCTATTTCTGTTATCACAGTAGCTCAAAGCTCATGCTAAAAAGCTCATGTTTGAAAGCTTAGTAGCTCAACGCTCATGCTCACATTTACAAAGCAACAACTAAATGGACACAACTGGAACTTAAAAGCTTGACTGTACTGACTGGATTCTCTGGCCTACACTTGATCTGCCTCAATAGGAAGAATTAGATGCCAGAGATGATGGGCATATGAAATCTCTACATGTAATGAATGAACTTTTCAATGCCATTTGCACTAAATCTTATGGCAAACCCAATACAACTTTCACTCAAGAGTGTGTTGATTCCAACAGTACAAGATTTCTCTAAGCTGGAATTGGCAGAATCAGCAGCGGCAGCTGAGGCAGTAAATACAGCTCTATTCTGTTCTGCATCCTTGTTACAGCTGTAGCAGTGGGCCCTATAGCATTTGCAAGATTGGAAGATATCGCTGAAGCTACCAAAGGAAGCTATGAACCTCGGGTTGAAAGTAAGTTAGCATCAAATCAAACCTCCTTTGTGAGCAAATTGGTAAAATAATGTATATAAAAAAACGTTCTAGCAGAAAATGCTCTTCGTCAATGATTTAGGCTTTTTCAATGATCAAGACCTGGCCATTAGATTTGGGAGAAAAACAACTAGACGCCACAGCTTAGGAAGAGTAATCAAGGCGAGACTTCCCTGGGTGTTCATCACCAGCACGACATGGATCATCCTGCCTTACCTCCTTCTCCTTCGAGCAAGGAGCACCGGTTAGCCGGTTTCCAAAGTGGCTGCCCAGCAACAGAAGCCACCGACAGTTTACATACAGCCAATCATGGGTTTGGAGCAGTTTGTGGATATTCCGGGCATATATTAGCATATACTTGGAATATGCTACAAACCCACATGAATGAGGGTTTGCCCCCTTAGGGGCAACAAAAAAAAAAGAGAATAAAAAAAACATAGATTCAAGATAATAAATAATTACGTTAATTTACTGGTTATATTGGTCAAAACGATCTATATTCCATCAAAACCTTAGGCGAACTCGTATTTCATATTTCAAAATCATAGGCGCCTCCAATCATAAATGTTTTATAGCAAAACGAGAGGCGCCCAGAGGCCTCAACGCTCAACATGCAGTCTGGCCCCATGAACGGATCCGACGACCGAGGTGGTCCAGGGTGAACCTTGTTTAGATATTCCTCTCTTTAAATTTACATTTCTGTTGATTTCATGAATGAAAGGCTTTGTTAACCTCTGCGCCTGAGTCACTTATGAGTAATCTAGTACTTAAAAACGGGTTTTCAACAACCATACCACCTGAAAATGGATTTCCAGTGGCCATATCACCTGCCTTGCTACTCTCCGAAGACTTAAAACCAGAGATCTTATCCCTAATCATACCCTCAAGCACTTGATTCGTAATTAGTGGTGCAAATAGATCAATGAGTACCCCTTAAGTAAGGCTATCCTTGACCAACACCAAATTAGACCCAAAACCAAGGAAAATGTATCAAACAGAGCTAAAACCAGAAAAGGCACTAAAAAATAAGAATAGAGGTAAAAAAATCACCTTAAAAGACTAAAATCTGAAGCCACAACCAAGATACCTGAAACAAGCTCCTAATGGAATATCTTGTAGCATTCATTGGAGCATTCACTAAGAGACTTCAAGATCTTTAAGATCTTGAACCTGGAAGTGCAACAAAGAAAACATAGTCAGAACAAGGCGCAAGAAATTTTTCCGAAGAAAAATATAGTTAGAACAAGGCGTCAAGGAAGAAACGCGCAATCAGAACAAGGCGCGACCAACCCTTTTAAATAATCCTTTAAGGACAGCTCCAAGTCGCAACCAGAAAGTCCTTTATACCTATGGCACCACCACATAATGGATACTCCGCTATAGCCAATAAGAATAGAATAGAATAGAGTTTTTCTCGTTCCACAAAGACCAATCGGTCTATGGGACCCAAAAGAGAGCATAGCAGACTTATTAATGCTTGGGTTAAAAAAAACCCTGCCCCGAAAGGTTTTTGAGGGAAAAATCGTGGCAGTAATAAGAATGCTGTCAAACTGTACAAATATACATATCAAGTAACACATATACAAATTAAGCGAGTGTCTGTGGACATAGTTGGTCCTGCACATCCATGACCTCCTGAAGTTATGATCCCAGCATCGGAACTGAAGCCGTGCTCAGTATCACGCGTAACAACTGATCAGTCCTGACCAACTCAGCATAGCGCGCCCGGATTTGATCATAAGCCAGATAGCTCTATAGGGTATGACATTCATCCTCAATGGCTCCTATTTGGCAGCGTCGATAGAGCAGGTCCTACCGTGGCTCTTTAGTCCATCTCTCAATCTCAATCCAGAGATGATGTGCACCCATGCGGACGGAGACAATGAGTTTTCGCCTTTTCATAGGCAGATGGGCATGCAGGTAGCGTTGCGTGCTCCGTTCCAATGTGGAGTTTATGTGGCATTGGTAATATGATGTCTTGACCTGCTCAAGAGCGCCGGCATTCCAGAGTTTGCTGAGGAAACAAGCATCAAGGTACTACCTCAAGTTGTGGCGATCTGCCTCTGTTTGCACCTGTATGTACGTGTGTGTTTGCACATTCCATCTGGCGAACCACTAAGCTTGCTTTTCCTTCCAACAGGCCTTGAGGCATTGTGGTGTCATTGTCATAGTATAAGCTAGACTAGGGAGACGAGTATCGCCCATAGTGACCACCTTCTGAAAATAGATGATGTGCCGATCGAGGGCCGCTTTCTGAAGGGGTAAGAAACATATCTCCTACAACAAGATCTGATATGGGACCATGGACTTCACCCTAGTTCCAGAGCCAAGAAGGCATTCGAGTGTTTGCATGCACCAAAAAGAAAGTTGAGCCATGCCAACACCACGTCGAAAAGCCCTTCCGAAGGTGATTACATGATTAAATCGTGGCGTGTTGGAGTTTTGTCGCGGAAACCCCTCCGTGTGGCTGTTTATAATTACATGTTTGACATTGTGCAGTATTGTTCCTTCATGGTCTACATATGCTATTTTTATATGAGAGAGGCAATTGCTAACAAACTTTTAACAAGTTTTTAACGCCGTTGTTAACTTACCTTACGAAAGTGAGAGAGGAATTGAACGAAGCACCGTTAAAAGATCAGGTCCACCCAACTGGTTTGGGGTGAAGAGCAGGTTTTCCCTTGCCATATCTCCTTTATTCAATGCAAACATGAATTCAAGGGTTTGAGCATGCATTGGAACGCCAGCTGGGTTAAGATTTCGGATTGTCATAGGTACAGTTTTTAATTTTAGCCATACAGGTGCATTCATAGATGTACATTAAGGTCATTTGGATTATTCTTTTGCAAATGTCTTGTCCTCTATATGTACATAGAGGATTGCAACAGATCCACATTTAGAATATGCATATATTTGCATTTTCATATTCGGCTCATCCTTGCTCTATTCAATGCAATTCAATTCATGGCATAGTTAGAAGTTAGGAGTTAGGAGTTAGCTAACGCCTAAAGTATAATAACATCTAACTAGCTATTCTCAAACATACTAACGCCGTTAGTTTCAGCAAAAAAAAAAAAGGGAGATTTTGCAAATTTAATATATCTTCTAGACTAATTTTAGCACGTAGATTACGAATTTGCAATAAAAAAAACTAAAGTAGTACTCTATCTTATCCCAATCACAGTTGCAATGTTAATATAAACCTGTCACAGTTGCTAGAGGAGAGGGCTTTAAGCCTTCCATTTAATCTCTACTCAGTCATTTAATTCCATTGGCTTTTGCCACAGTTTTTCTCTTAAGGCCATTGATGTGATCACAGTTTGACGTGCTCGGATGAAAAATCAATCTTGCAGGAAGGCTTTTTCCAATGGCTGAAATGTACACGTGGTTATCCTATGAAAATGGTTGGCCTTCGTTCACATTTTAAGAACATAGTTTTAGGTACAGGACTCTTCTAATCAGGCCTAGATTTGATTGTGCAGATGGGAAGCATCCTGGATGTGAGTCGTCTTTCTTCAGGAACGGAGAAACAAGACCATAGCCTAGCTCTCTTATTAGCCTCAATAGCATTATAGAAAACCCTTACCTCTCTAGATGGTGAGACGATCTGCAGACTGAGTGAGACGAATCACATCAATAGTAGAACTGAAGAAGACGGAGTGTCTGACTCTGAGACACACAACAGAGACTTCGATGGCTCATCCTCGATTTTGGGCAGGATCCGCCCCCCTTGGCCGCCAAAACAACCGCACCAGAGGCTTCGGGAGGGAAAAATGAACACATGTGTTTTTTTTTTTCTTTCCAAAATTGACGCCTGTAAAATCTAGGCAAAACTAACCCCGTTAGTTTCAGGTTAGCAGTTAGGAAGTTATTTTCCGTTAGCCATTTGGGGGCTAACGCGTTATGTTCTAACTTCGTGGTGGAAATGAGGCAGCACTGCCAGGAACTTGGTTATTTAGGAAGAACAAAAAAAATCATATTTCTCAAAAATGGAAGTTTAGCTTATTTTTGCAATAAAATTTCGGACTAGGTTTCTGTTTTAGTTTCATCTAGGCCAATTTCAAGCACGTGGCCAATAACAAATCACATCTAAGAGAATCGTTACAAAAACTTAGGTGCAGTTGGCAGAATGAGAGAGGGAGATCTAGCTATCATTGGCAGTTTAATGCAAAGCAAACTACCCACATTACGCCGAAGTCGAACAACTTAAATCAGTCAAACTTTCTGATTTGGATTTGATGGTTATATACTTCAGGAGATTGGTGCCATTCTTAATCTTACATTGTTGGATTTAAGAGGAAACAGGGTTAAGAGATGCCTCACATGTTAAGAGGTTGAATCTTAAAAGGGTTAAGAGGTGCCTCACGTGTTAAGAGGTTAAATCTTAAAAGGTGTTGAAGTGCTAAGAGGTGCCTTTCTCTGCGAGTTTTGTTGATGGATTAAGAGAAAAACTTTTTGTTAGAAATAATTCAAGCCTCTGCTATGGCACAAATCTTCAGAACTATTCGCTAACTCATTATGCTGTATTTCATATTTGTTATTAAAGCTTTTTCTTGGCCTAAGAAGCGATAATGCTTTTAAAATCTTTTGAAGGTCATGATTCAATTGAGTGGAGGGAAAAGCTTGGTTAGAAAAAACATATTGCACCGTACCAAAAGGTCATGATTCAATTGAGTGGAGGAAAAGCTTGGTTAGAAAACATATTGCGGCTACTCATATTGCAATTGCACTCAAGGTCAACCACTGCAACACCCACATGAGCAGAAGTTAGATATATGTTTGGCTATAAAGATTGCCATAAAAATAGTTACATGAGAATCTTAACGCACAAGTTAGACCATTACATGATAATATCAGATCACTTATGACGAAAACATTATCAAACCACCTCGAGTTTAAGGTTGGCATGCGGATATCGTTAAGGATCATAAGCACAAACCTTATGTCCTACAAGCACCATCAAGCCAACACACTGTAAGACATAATAAAAAAATTAGATATAAAACCATTCGATGTAAATTCAAACCATTAAGAAATGTCAAAGGCAGATCATTTTCTCGATTTTGCAATATGTCAAAGTTGAACACAAAGTGGCCATGTTTTCGATCAAGTGTACAATGTTACATGATTCGGACTTAGTATTTCGGTAACCCTTTGATGTAATGGGCATTCTAGGTATGGGATGTTTCTAGAACAACTACCATGTCGAAAGCCTGTGCATAACATATGTCCAATTGAGGTGATAGGGAAGTTAAGCATAAGAAATGCCCATAACATATGTCCAATGCTAGGGAAGTTAAGCATAGGAAAGACTTTACTGCATGCGAGAATATTCTTTTCCATTTTACATGAATGCTTTTACATGTGCAGATTGCATACACAAATATTGACTATATCAATGAGTCAAACCTCCAATGGCATGGATTTTGTGAGGAGAAACAATGTGAAGGGATTGACCATCTCGAAGTACCTCAACGGCCAGCTTGACGTCTTGCGGGTTGTATGTGATGGGCTTCATGCATAAATTTGTCAATTGTCTTGTCTCTGGAAGGGAATTGAAAGTAAGTTCTTTTCTCAACTTGCGTACGCTAGGGAACTGATTCTAACATTGGTGTATTATTTATTGCTTATTTCATAGGTTACATCTAATTGGATTTCACATCAGTATAGGCTCTCGGCGGTGAAGTTTTTGGCGGATGCTCTACTTAAGCTTCTGTGAAGATGGAGATGCTATTCAAGGGACCAGTGGTAGTTGAATCTTACTTGGATCTTTGCCATTGTATTTGATAGATTGTTATAGAGATAGATTTGTTGCCATGTTAAAAGGCTATAACTTGCTACCTTGTTTGATGTCTGCTACCATGTAAGCGGGTTATAAATTTGGCTCGCCATACACTTATCTCAATACTCAGTTCAATTTGAATGTAATTGCACCCGCAATGCTTAAACTATAAAAGAGAGATTCACAAAGGATCAAAATGTTGTATGTATTTAGTTCTTAACATTTGACTTGCACCCTATCGGAATATATCCAAGTTGATGTTCTTGTCCCAAGCTTGCACTTTTTTTTCTTCTTGTCAATGTGTTGTCATTGAAAGCCACAAAAATTGCATTTACACTTATTCTCCATCATTTTATGCTATCAAACCAAGCCAACCTTTAGTCGAGCGGCTTCAATCTGAAGATAGATCATGATGCACCCAATTGTGTTATTGATAGAAGTAGATGTTGGTTGCTCTAATTGACCATACTTCCATCTACAAGACTCTCTTGCTTGCTAAATCCCCAACATGTCTTCATGCTTGCTAAATCAACAAGCCTTCATGACATGGGTGCTTGCTAAATCCCCAACACTTGTATTACAGAGTGTGATGGTTCCCGAGGAAACTTGGGGAGGCAACCTCTCATCCTCGGACTCAGACATTTCATGGATTACATGATGAAGAGGTTCTTTGTTGTAGATGCATTATTGGACACACTTTCATCGCCTTGACATGTTTTCATAAAGCAAGGTATTTGAGTATTTTCATAAGTGCATATGCAATTTATATCTTCTATCCTTCATGTTGTATTCTTATGATGCAGGTCCACAGCTAAAGCTAGGTCCCATACATGCATGCAAGAGTTGTGTAATATTCATAACAATCTACAATCAATGTGAACATCTTTTTTCTATTGAATATCAATATATAAATACACTATTGTCTTTTTGCAAACATCTTCATATTTGCATATAAATATGTCCTCACTATGGGTTTGCCTTGTACAACAATCAAGCAACTCTTTTTAAATAATAACTCTTTCTTTTGCCCTAGAGCCAATTCCAAAAATATTAAGGGTGTACAACAGTCAACATCTCTTAATTACAGAATTATAGAGTTGCATGCACTTAATTACATTACATAAGACTACGACCGATGGCGACTACAAAAAAATTGAGAAATATCTAACTATGTAAATCTGATGTAAAACAGAGTTCACATAACATCTACAATCTGGCGTGACTTCTAGTAGCATCTCGTGCGAGATTGAGACGATTCATATGCATAAGCAACACCTTTTATCTTGTGTTTAGCTGGTCAGAATGCAAATCTCACCCCTATTACCCACTTCGGGATGGACAAAAACCCGCTTTGCCTTTTAGTAACTTTGTACCGATGGCGGCCGTATTACTCAAAGTAGTTACCCGTAATAACCTCATTACCACTATAAAATAAGTTTCCATAGTCATCCATAGTATCTCGCTTCAAGTGCATGTTTCACTACCGTGCATTGGAGGATATAATAAAGGGATCCCCCCCTCATGATTTGTGCAGGCGTGAATGCTCCAAAATAATCACCAACTGCAATGTCTCATCGATATTGTCGATGTCATTTGCCCATAAATCCTCCACCTCATTCTCACCATCTCCAAGATCGATCCTATTAGTAGGCTCTAGTTTTCTCAACTCCCACCGCCACAATGGTGGACCCCTCACAAGCAAGGCCAATCAAAATTTATGCATGCCTTGCAAAAACATGAAAGAGGCCTGCACAATAATTTTGTTGGGTCATTTTATGTCTATTGACGACCTTGCCAATGAATTGATTGCACCCCTTTGGGAAGCACATCAAATCTTTGGGATCGATCAATGTCGGATCACCTCCCAAAATACCCTCTCCACATCCGATTTTTTTTTTCTCCCTCAAGGGCTTGATTCTTTTTTTTTACTACCTTTCCATCCTTTTTTCTTTGTTCCGCTTCAAACCCACGGTTTATCAATTGCCCCTTCTCCATCGGGGTGTGCCTTTCCCATGTCCTTTGAACCAAAGAAATTCCAGGGGTTTGCATTCTTATTTTTTATGTTGTTGATGATATCTTGTTACATGATAGAATGCCGTCTTGACTTTAAATTGGGCTGCACACCCATCGGACCAAACCAAATGATATTTCATATGGCCAGCACCATTCTCTTGCAATCATTTGAGGTGCATCTTGAATGCATCTTATAAGGTGTATCATGAATCTTGTCATCTTGAGGAAGTGTGTGCGAATGCACACATTTCCTCAATTTTCCATTTACCTTGAACATGGTAATATGAACCAAAATACTAATTTGTTCATTGTACCAATGTTGTGCTTGAATCTCATTAAATGGCTTCAAGGTATAATTCTCTCTCGAGAAATCAACAAGCGATTAGAATGGAATCATCACGAAGTGTTCAGTATGGATTCCTTTAAAGCGCTTGCTTTGCCAATGTGCCACAAAGTTGTGATATATAAACTTGGACATATGATCAAACATGCCGTCTAACATATCCTTTTGCAATGCCATTCTTGTCAATTAACTTCAAGCCTTGAGGAAATTTTGCCATTCTTCTTGGCTTGACAAATTCCAAATTAGCTTCAAGCACACACAATGCAATTGCAAAAACAATTCTCGTGAAATTTTGACCTCATCATATTGAATGCCTTCTTGAATAAATCGCTTGCTCGTGCTTCACACAACAACATGTATTTCTCTCCTTTAGCTTTTCATTATGCAAGAGGGTTTTAAGTATTCGAACTGTCTAATGCCGATCTTGACTTACGGATCGATCAACAAAGCTACGGTATAGTTGATTTTTGCAAAATTACAAGGTTAGAATCATTCACACATTCGAAAATTTCACATCTATGTAAATTATCTCCCCAAAACCTCACATCCTTACATAAAATGTACTCCATAGGAAGAATTCACATATTTTCTTGACATCTACAGTCCTACATTATTGTACATCACTTTCTCATGCTTACATCTATAACACATTTTGTAATTTGTTTTCAAGTTGGACTAAATGTAAATCATATCAACATTGACATCTACTACAATCCCTACACTTTTTACATATTCAGATGCCTACATCTTGAGCACATCTTAAAAAGTTATTTACAGAAAAAAACATTTGCATTTACACTACAAGAAATGTAGGATAGATCTACATGACTACGCTAATCATAACTAGAGTACATTTGATGTTCAACTGGTTTTGAATGCGTAATCGGATCTACTTGACTTTTACATTCCTAACCTAGAATTCTATTTAGACTAAAAATACTACCATGCACGTGGTAATGTCAATGTATTGAATCGGTTCAATCCTCTTCTTCATGACATCTCTGACTTTTTGGTGACACTTTTGTATTATCTAACCTTGAATTGAGCAACTATTTTGTCCTTCATAGCTTGATCTATGGCATTTCTTCTTGGCTTTCGACCGCCAATGCCCATAAATTTGCTCCACACAATGACATCTTTTTTTTCTTTCTATACTTAGCTTCATATTTCTAGGATGTAATTTGAGCATTTGAGCCAATGAAGTCTGTTGTAATTCTCCTTCCTTTCCAACCATCATGGCAAGAACAGAGTGTTTAGCTGCAAAGTTTATCATTGCTATTAGCGACTTTCACTTCTTGAAGGCCATCCTTAAGGTTTTCCAATAAATTTCTCTTTACAATAGCCTCTTTAGGCTTTCCAATATGGTCAAATAAGAAGTTTAATCTATGATCCCGTAGCAATCTTTGGAAAAACAAATGTATTTTGTTGTTTTGGATTCAACTTGGAAACTTGCTTTTTACTATGTGATCGACAGGTGATTCACCTTCCTTCTAACTGCTTTGTCCCATATCCAACCTCCACAATTCCTTTTTCGATCTTCTTTGTTTGTCCCCGGAAATGCATGATAAGTCCTCATCAAGAAAAGGATTAGAATTGATGCTCCCGAATTGTTTCTTCCATATGATCGAAATTATTTCTTCCATATGCAAAGATCGATCTGTCGCGTGAAGAAAAGGATTCCAATTCCTCAAGAAACTTAGGAAATATTTAGGAATAGTTTCAATTTTTCTGGATTTGGGGGAGTTCAAAGTTGCATTAATTAGGGCCAAATTTGTGGGTTTTATAATAATAATGTTAGAAAACCTTCACATCATTGGACAAGTTGCATTAATTGTGGGCTTATTAGCCTCAATAGCATTATAGAAAACCCTTACCTCTCTAGATGGTGAGACGATCTGCAGGCTGAGTGAGACGAATCACATCAATAGTAGAACTGAAGAAGACGGAGTGTCTGACTCTGAGACACACAACAGAGACTTCGATGGCTCATCCTCGATTTTGGGCAGGATCCGCCCCCCTTGGCCGCCAAAACAACCGCACCACAGGCTTCGGGAGGGAAAAATGAACACATGTGTTTTTTTTTTTCTTTCCAAAATTGACGCCTATAAAATCTAGGCAAAACTAACCCCGTTAGTTTCAGGTTAGCAGTTAGGAAGTTATTTTCCGTTAGCCATTTGGGGGCTAACGCGTTATGTTCTAACTTCGTGGTGGAAATGGCCAGGAACTTGGTTATTTAGGAAGAACAAAAAAAATCATATTTCTCAAAAATGGAAGTTTAGCTTATTTCTGCAATAAAATTTCGGACTAGGTTTCTGTTTTAGTTTCATCTAGGCCAATTTCAAGCACGTGGCCAATAACAAATCACATATAAGAGAATCGTTACAAAAACTTAGGTGCAGTTGGCAGAATGAGAGAGGGAGATCTAGCTATCATTGGCAGTTTAATGCAAAGCAAACTACCACATTCTGGCCGAGTCTGAACAACTTAATCACAGTCAAACTTTCTGATGTTGGATTTGATGGTTATATACTTCAGGAGATTGGTGCCATTCTTAATCTTACATTGTTGGATTTAAGAGGAAACAGGGTTAAGAGATGCCTCACATGTTAAGAGGTTGAATCTTAAAAGGGTTAAGAGGTGCCTCACGTGTTAAGAGGTTAAATCTTAAAAGGTGTTGAAGTGCTAAGAGGTGCCTTTCTCTGCGAGTTTTGTTGATGGATTAAGAGAAAAACTTTTTGTTAGAAATAATTCAAGCCTCTGCTATGGCACAAATCTTCAGAACTATTCGCTAACTCATTATGCTGTATTTCATATTTGTTATTAAAGCTTTTTCTTGGCCTAAGAAGCGATAATGCTTTTAAAATCTTTTGAAGGTCATGATTCAATTGAGTGGAGGGGAAAAGCTTGGTTAGAAAACATATTGCAGCTGCAAAGGTCATGATTCAATTGAGTGGAGGGGAAAAGCTTGGTTAGAAAACATATTGCAGCTACTCATATTGCAATTGCATGCAAGGTCAACCACTGCAACACCCACATGAGCAGAAGTTAGATATATGTTTGGCTATAAAGATTGCCATAAAAACAGTTACATGAGAATCTTAACGCACAAGTTAGACCATTACATGATAATATCAGATCACTTATGACGAAAACATTATCAAACCACCTCGAGTTTAAGGTTGGCATGCGGATCGTTAAGGATCATAAGCACAAAGCAACCGGAATTCTAACCTTATGTCCTACAAGCACCATCAAGCCAACACACTGTAAGACATAATAAAAAAATTAGATATAAAACCATTCGATGTAAATTCAAACCATTAAGAAATGTCAAAGGCAGATCATTTTCTCGATTTTGCAATATGTCAAAGTTGAACACAAAGTGGCCATGTTTTCTCAGTCAGGTGTACAATGTTACATGATTCGGACTTAGTATTTCAGTAACCCTTTCAGTAATGGGCATTCTAGGTATGGGATGTTTCCAGAACAACTACCATGTCGAAAGCGTGTGCATAACATATGTCCAATTGAGGTGATAGGGAAGTTAAGCATAAGAAATGCCCATAACATATGTCCAATGCTAGGGAAGTTAAGCATAGGAAAGACTTTACTGCATGCGAGAATATTCACCAGAACAAACCTGGGCTGCTATCCTGAGCTTGCCACGTATCTGAAGACGTGTTAAAATGCATGCAAGAAACGCTGAAAGAAAAAGAGATTAAGGCACAAATGAAACGAACCAAGGGAGGAAAAAATGAAAGGGATTGTATGGCGACGACCTAGCCGGTGGCCGAGCAGATGGTATGCAGCAGCAGGCACCCCCTCCGACAATGATGCCAACCGGATGACCGGTATACCCCGTACTTCCGAGGCCAGCCATGACTTGGGCGAGGAAATGAGGGCGGATACGTTCGTAAGGCCTCAGGAAATGAACCGGGATGCCGGCCCAGCCGGTACCGGTGGTCTGGAAAAAGCCTCTCCAGATATGATGGATGAAATTAAAGAGTCTCTTAATGTGGCCAAAGAGGGCATCAAGAAGGTCGGGCAGTCTGTTTCTCATGCTGTTTCTAATTTTGGTAAAGGTGCAGATAATGTACGTAAAGGGGTTCAGGAGAAAACTAGCGAGTATGCTGAGAAGCTTGCCGATTCTGCTCACAGTGAAGCCTCTAAAAGTAAAGTGGCTGGAGAAACTGAGTTTCAGGAGAAAACTAGACACTCTTGAGAAGGTTGCTGATTCTGCTACACTTTCAGGTGAGAGCTTGAAGAGTAACAAGGATCAGAAAGATCTTGACGGGAATCCTATTACCACTTGATTATTTCTGTTTAGATTTGCAAGCTTTTGTAATTGTGGAAGCTTTCTAGTTTCATCTTTGATTTCATACAAAATAAATTAAGGATATTGTACATGCTCATTGATGTTTTTTTTTCATATACAAATGGTAGAGGTTAATAAGACAATGATGAGAATAAAATAGTTGGGAAATTTGATAGGCATATATAGCAGGCTTACCCAAAAAGAGTACCTAAAAAGAGGTGCATCTTTTCCTGCAGGTCTAAGGTGTCCACGTATTAAGCCATGTCAGCATTAGCAACGTTGAATAATAGCCATTGGATCTACTAATTTTTGAACCTAATGGTTCTAAAGAATAGATGCCATTGATGACCTCACGACTTGCTCTTTGACGCCTACTATCTCACAAATGCCGTTTGATATTCTTAGCCGTTTGATATTATTACCCTGGCTTTCAAGATCTCGAAGGACGTGATCTCCAAGAGGTGTGATCCGAGACGGAATTGAGCGAGATTTGTTCCTAGGTGCTCGCTTGCCCGGACTCGATTGAAGTAAAATGATGGTTAACTTGGGTTTCTTGAAGTGAAGTGAGTTATTTGGGAAGTTAAGTGATGTTTAATTGAGAATACTGGAAATGTTGACAAGACAAGCTAGTATGGTTTCTATTTTCATGCAAAATGTTCAAGTGCCCAATGCTACTTGAACCCTCATGTGTTTTCTCAACACGGCACCACCACTCACAACAAATCATCCTCTCGCACTCAATTACATTCTACTTAGGAGGCACGATCTAGGTTGGAAAATAACTTAAGATCAGGTAATGGATCTTTTGCTTTAAAACTATACCATTCAACACGATTATCATGGCAAACGTGAACCCCTTCCTAGAAAGAAAAAGCCCATTATAATAGTTGTCAAAGCCAAAAAAGTTAATTCTGATATATATTGATTTGAAAATTATTTGTGAATATTGTTTACCTTGTATTATCTCGAATCTCGATTATTCGTGAAATAACATTATTTGTTTTTGCAATGTTGCTAGAGTCAGCAGCATATGTAACAGAAGATAATTAATTTGGCTCCATCGCGCCAAAGCTTTTAAAAGCAAGCTCCAATTGAAGGTCTTGTAGAAGCCATCGGGAATGTCCACAAGTGTATGTCCCATGAGGAAACACATGCAACTGTCTTGCATCTCTTGGATGCCTAGTTCATTTTCTACCTTTGACACTTGAGGAAACACATGCAACTGTCTTGCATCTCTTGGATGCCTAGTTCATTTTCTACCTTTGACACTTGCGGTGGTCTTATGATAAAGCATAACAGAGTTAAAGACCTGGAGCTGTATTTTACAAGGGTACAATACAACCAATAGCCAACTTCTCACTGTGCCAATAGATAAGTCTTGTACAAATCAAGTATGTACTGCTCTTTAGTTCACCAGCAATTGGAATTTTGATTGTATTTCTTCAGTCTCTGAATGGCTTGTATCCCTGACATAAAGCAAGTCAACTACTCCTCCAACATTGTCAACAGCTTCTTTCTGGCTTCTGTCAAACGCCAGCATTCCCCTCATTGCCTCAATTTTTGCAGTCTCTTCCTGCATGCCGCATTCCATATAAATGCTTGCCATCAACACATATGCCGGAGTATCTTCCTTGTCCAATTGTAGTATGGACTCAAAGGCAAGTTTTGCAACCACCACATTTTTCCACTTCTGGCAGGCACTCAACAATGTTTTCCATATTGTCAAATTAGGTTGACAGGGCATGATCTTGACAAAAGCCAGCGCATCATCCAGCCGGTTGGCCCGACCAAGGAGATCAACCATGCAGGCATAATGTTCAATACTAGGAACAATCATATAACGCAAGCACATAACTTCAAAATACTCCTTTCCCTTCTCTACAAGACCAGCATGACTACAAACAGTGAGGATACAGAGAAATGTGATGCCATCCGCCTGGACCGATTCCCTCTCCATTGTCTCAAAGAGATCAAAGACACGTCTGGCATCTCCTTGATGTGCATATCCTGCTAACAGTGCATTCCATGTAACCAAGTCCCTTCTGTTCATTGAGCCAAACACCTGCTCAGCCTCCGCCATGCTCCCACATTTACCATAAAATCCGACTAGACAGTTTGTCAAAACTGAGTCCTCTTGGAAACCAGCAAGGCAAATTTGATCATGAAGTTCTTTGCCAAGTTTTAGAGCTCCAAGATCTCCACAAGCCTTTAGAGCAGCTACATAAGTTCTAGCATCTGGTGTAAAACCTTCACCTTGAATCTGTGCAAAAAGATGCAGGGCCAACTCACACTCTCCACTATCTGCATACCCAAAAATCATAGCATTCCATGACACCACATCGTGATATAGCATTCTGTCAAAGACATGTTGAGCATGAATCATGCTCCTGCATTTAGCATACATGTCCACCAGCATGCTTGCTACAAAAATGTCCAATTGATGATCGCCCATTGTGAGCTGAGAGTGGATAGCTATGCCCTTCTCTATGCACTTTACTTTCATGAGTTTTCCTTTAACTTGTGTAGCCTCTTCTTTAGATGCAAGGCTAGCACAGGCCTTCAAAGCAGCAACATAAGTTCTGCTATTTGGAATAAAGCCTTCATCTTGCATGTGTGCAAATAATTGTAATGCTAGCTTAACTTCACCGGTCTCCGCATAACCAAAGATCACAGCACTCCATGATACTACATCATGATGCTTCATCTTTTCAAAGACCCTACAAGCACATGCCAATCTCCCACATTTGGCATATGTATCAATGAGCATGTTTGCTACAAAGATGTCTAACTCATGCCCATTCTTGGCAAGTTGAGAGTGAATGGCTATGGCTTTCTCTAGGAATTTTATTTTCACTTGCTTGCTTTCCTCCTCTTCTGCACAGCTAGCACATGCCTTCAAAACACCAACATAGGTTCTGCCATCCGGGGTGAGGCCATCATCTTGCATGCGTACAAATAGATCCATAGCTAGTTTAGATTCGCCACTCTCCTCATAGCCAAATATCAAATCATTCCACAATACCACATCAAGATGTGCCATCCTATCAAAAACTTGAAAAACATGCACCATGCTCCTACATTTAGCATACATGTCCATTAGGCTTCTTACCACAAAAATGTCCCCTTCATGCCCCCCTTTTGCAAGTTGAGAATAGAGAGTTATGCCTTTCTCTAAACATGCAACTTTCAAAAGCTTTCCCTGGACATGCTTGCCCTCTTCCTTCACTGCACAACCAGCACACGCCTTTAATGCAGCAAGATAAGTTCTATTGCTTGGTTTAAAACCTTCGTATTGCATCCGTGAAAATAAATGCAAAGCCAAGTCACTCTCCCCACTCTCTATGTATCCAAAGATCATGGCATTCCAAGACACCACATTATGATGTTATATCTCATTGAAAACCTGAGCAGCACGAGGCATGCTTCCACATTTGGCATACATATCAATCAGGGTATTTGTAACCGAAATGTTGGGTTTGAGCCCAGTGTTTGCAAGTTGGAGGTGCATGGCTATGCCTTTTCGAAGACATGCCCTTTTCAGAAGCTTTCCCTGAACTACCTTGCCAACTTCTTTTGTTGCACATGCAGCACAGGACTTCATTGCACCAATAAAACTTAAAGCACTTGGCTTTATGCCTGCACCTTGCATGGTTGCAAATAATTTTAGTGCCGATTCGCACTCCCCAATCTCTGTGAAGCCAAATATCACAGCATTCCAAGATACCACAGTCTGATGAGATATCCTGTCAAAAATGCAACAAGCATCTAGCCTGTTTCTACATTTTAAATACATGTGTATTAGAGTATTAGCTACATTGATGTTTAAATCCTGCCTGCTGCCAATGATGGCAGCATGAATTTTGTCCCAACATGTATATTCCTTAAACTGCCACATGCCTTTAAAGCAGCAAGCAGGATGGGAGATCTGACCTCCCACCATTTTCCATCATCTTCTCATACAATGTGAGAGCCTGTCTACCCTCAAGCAGTGTGTTGGAAGGACCAGCAGGGGAAAGCAACTTTTCCTCACCAGCATGTGAATCTTGCCCATTTTGGAAGGCCACCCTTTTGTGTCTTCCAAAATGAGCTTTCATGTTCTGTCATCTAAAACATTGCCCATTATAATTAAGATCAAGGCCGTTTGAGGAAACTAGTGAAGGTTGATAACTAAAAGTCATGAATCCAAGTAACCATTTCAGTGAGACAATTGGTTTCAGGGGACCTTAAAATTCCAAGACATAAAAACAAAAACGGAAGCTAATAGAGAGCCAAACATTTAAATAAGCACACTTTGCTAGAATGATGCGTTGATTTCAGATTGAGAACGAACTATGACTGCCATACGTACCTTCGATGCTTTGATGCAAGACAAGGCCTTTTTGCTCCCAGGAGTTCATGCATGGCGCGAGAATTATACAGGCCAGCATTATTGACACAAACAACGACAGTACATGGCCTGAGAAAGGCCTCTAGGATCAAGGGCTGGTAGCCTCCTGGTAGTGGTATATACTACATTGAAAAAAGATTACATAGACCTCGAATGTCCCGCTTGGAGGAGAACGTGTCGCCGCATGTCCATCCATACTACTGCTATTTCCCAATTTGTATTACCAACTTGGTGTCTGTTCTACCCAACTATAAAAGACCTCAATCTTTATGGGATGTTTTCATTTTTCAATTGTGGCCCTTGATGGGAGGAATATTCCTCATTTTATGCCAGATGAAGGGCCCTCTGTTTTTTCCAGGCTGCGACCCATGCAAATTTCAAAGGTGCAGAATTAAAGCACATGACCATTGGCGTTATGTGAAGCCCATGATCAGAAAATATTTTGTGAAGAACGGCCCTTCCTGTGTCTTCGCTCCCTGTTTCTTCAGTTAGAGGTCGATTCCGGTAGCCCTCACTTAACTTTGAACGCTGATGTACAACAAATTCTTCGGTTTATTGTCATGTTTCTGGCAATAAAAGACAACAAACCACTGATTTCTGACAATTCCAGCGGCTGACAGCTTATTTGGGTCGATTCTCAGGATGCCAGGTTACGAAAACAAAATTTCAGCCAGGAAGGCAGGTCTGAAATCTACAGTAGGAATCGAGAGGCTGTTTCAAGTCTCCAAGTTCTTTCGCAACATGGCTCCCAGCACTCTACAGAAACCCCTGATCCAATCAGCATGTGCATCAGCAAACACAATCGCGTCTGCACCTACATTCTTCCCAATTTGGTGCTCACTCTTTCCAAATTTGAACCATAGACAAAGGTCGATCTCAGCCAGCCCCGAAATAGCAAGAATCCAAGAAAAACAAACAAGCAGCTCAAATGCTCCAAAACATACGAAATTGAATACAATACAAATTAAGAATCATATTCCAAACCATGGCAAGAAATACCTTTCCCAATACCAAATGAATTGGGTAAACTTAATGGAGGGCATTTTAAGGTGAAATTTCTCACTTCAAACTGTAAGAGGAAATGATGTAATTGAAAAAGTCTGAATGTTTGTTCCATGACTTCATAAAAAAACAACATTATTATTTGCACTACATCCCCAAACTGCATTGCTCGAAGGTGCTTTGTAAATGTCATTCTGGATGCTTGACCGACACGAATATTCCTCTTTAAGGAGTTTGCACTACTCCCTCAAATTGCAAATTGTCATTCTGGATGCTTGACCGCCACGAATGTTTATCTTGTTTTTATTTTTATGGAAATTTGTATATATGCATTGCTCGCAACTTCCTATCTATTGAAGTCCAACAAATAACATACTCGTACAAAGCTGGCGATTCAAAATAAATGGGGCAAGGACATACCAAATAATTAAGATGATACATATCTATGAGCATATTGCTCTAAATCCTAAAACCTTGGATTTTATGTTTTGTGAAATCATGCAGACTTAAATAAGTTAACATCATGCTTCTAGTTGGACTCGTTCGAAAATTCTTGGCAGATTGGTGAGCTTTTACTCTACGTCATGCCTTTACCATATCAAGTGAACAATTATGCTTGAAGTTAGCATCTTGTTAGAAATCATGCATTTTGTAAGCAACATCCACTTAAAATAAATGTGGTTGATGCTTGATAGCAAGACAATACACATACCTTACACTCTACTCCACATCTTTCCAAAATATTGTCTATTCTCTTCGTCATTTACACATTTAAATTGAACCTTAGAAAGAATTTCTTTGTCAACTAAACAATCTCAATTCCTCGCCCTATAGCCACAATTATGCAACTTCTTTGCATGTGACAAAGTTAAGGTGCAACTTAATGTTTTTTACTTGTCCATATCTAAGGCAAAAACTATTCAGGATTTTTCCTAACCACAAGCTTTTCATAATGCTTGATCAACTTCTTCCGACATCAAAACTCAAATATAAAATTTCTTTTACTATGAATGCCCTTCTAAAATTTTTAATCACGTTATAGTGCTGGTTTGAGCATGATGGCAGCTTGCATTCCATTTTACATTTGAAAAAAGTTCCCACAGAAACCTTTAATGATGATTTACGACTTGCAATCAAAAACGAATTTGCACAAATTGATTAAATGAGACCCATGCCAAATGCCAAAGTGAGTGTATCACACCTGTAGAGAGCACACAATATATGGTAAAAGGAAACTTTGATTTAAATTAATTAATAGCATTTAATACTGAAGAGAAATGAATTGCACTTACCTGTGCCTGTCTTTTATCTTAGCTGAGGAGTTGCACTGGTTGAAAGACAAAATCGTCATCTAGAAATTCACTTCTTGGAAATTCCTACAAAAGAGTTGCATTGGTTGAAAAACAAAAAAGAGTCAGAAGATGGTTACAAACTCTGTGCATCATCAATGCATCTTTGAGGGCAATCATAACAGCAATCGATCGAGCCGAATTTACTGAGAGAAAGAACCAGTTCTTTTAGATGTACAACAAACACAACCTCCTGTAACATTGGCAAGGATTTAGGCAACCAGAGTAACAAAAACTGCCATTATGCCCAACCTCTTTGGATAGAGGTAGTACCCATTTATCCGACGCTCTACTTGATCAGACTAACCAAAACCAACGCAAAGCCTTACAAAGTAGTAGCAAACGAAAAGAGCTTACCCAAATCCGTTTAGACTCGGCTGCAATCCCTATTATGGCGACTATGACACCAAGAAAAGCAAGAGCACTACAAATCAGCTTCCTATATTTAGCAATCTTAATTCCTAGAAACCACCATGATGAAATAATAAGCAAAGATAAAAACACAACCAGTGATTCCACATGAAAGCAACTCTATGGCTTTTGAATATGAAAAGAAGCATGCACCATAATCTAGAAGATGATTACCCCATATGGTATCATGCTTAAAACAAATAACAGACACGACTATCCTTCTTTAATGACAACGAAGTCCAACATGGTTTAACAAACCACATTTGTTGTCTGCTAAGCAAAATATGAAAAATCGCATGAGCCATATCCTTCACTGATTTTCTGCTATTTCAAAGTATGTCGTGGATTAAGATGCATGGAATGTATCTTTTGAAATATATCCTACCCATCTTATGTAGCAAGAGGGGTGTTTTTTCTGACAAAGAATATATTATCTAACCAACAGTTTGACAAAAAAAAAAGCAATGCAGAGATCAGTAAAAACTTTATTCTAGCATTAAACAGTACCTTGAATGCCACATAGTTGTTTGTTTTGTGTCCTTGTCTCCATGCTATGATCTGATGGAGTTTTCAAGGGTGTATCTACATCAGCAACATCCATTTCTTTCACAATTGTGGTCTTCTTTTTTTTAGGTGATGCATAGAATGATTCAATCAATTGCTTGCTTATAAAATGCCCTCCTTCATTCTGTCTTCTTCCTGATGCCTCTCTCTGCCTTGGAGGTTGAAGAAACCTCACTTTCATCACAAACGGAGCTCCTTGCATCAGAATCATTTGCTAAAATATCCCTATTTGAAGTAGCGATCTTATTCAATGTTTTCATCTTGTTAACCTTTTCTTTAAGAATTTCCGGCTCCATTCGAGGCTATACTTTTCCTCTTCTGATTTAAACAACAGATCTTCCAACATAGGAATAGCCTCACGATCATGTAATTTCAAGAGATTCTGCTCTTTGATTTCCCTCTGTAAGGCAGCTTTTTCCTTTTGCAAGGGCTCGAAATAGGAAAAATCGGTCTCTAGAACAACGAAATCTGAAGAAAAGACGAACTGTAAATGCAGATTGAAGCATCCTACTTCAGTCGCAGAGCCCAGAAATATGGTCCGCGCCAATCCAACTCCGGCGCTAGCGCAAGCCCTGCCACTAAATTCGAGAGAAAAAAAAGACGCATTATTAGCCCTACCAGCATCGACGGAGTACATTGTCCCAGAACACGTGTCAAATAAATAAAAAATTAGATTGTGACGCAGAAAAATTAGAATGGAACAAAAAAGAAAAATAAACAAGGTGCTGCGCACGAGGGGTTGCCCTCCGGTGGCACGAGAGGGTGTTTTTATAGTTTTAGTTTCGTTGTTCTATGTTGAGCCTTTTTTGTTTTGTGCGGAGTCGTGTGAATGCTACAAAAGCAGGGTGTGACTTTTTTAGCCCAAGAAGATTTGGCCACTGCAATTTAGCCAATTAGTCTCTGCATGGATGTCAAAATTATAAGCTTAACTCATACTTGTTGGTTACTAAACTCGTTTGGCCTTATATTGCCTTTATCCATTAACATAATAGCATGCCATTTTGAAGCACAAAACACGGCAACATAATAAAACACGGCATAACGGGTCTCGGCAAACCAGAAACATTGAATAAAGTAAGTCAGTATAAGGGGTACCAATTTCCCCCGACAACCTGAATTAAGTCAGACAATAAATTTGGGGACATCAGAGTTCTCCCTTTTATAGATAGATCCACAATAATTTTCTTATTGATCTGACCTTTGGCAATTGCTTCAACATCAAAACACAGTGACATGCTTGAGAGTTTTTGAGCTAATGGCATACGCAGGAGAGAATCTGCATGTTGTTTTACAGAGAACTTTGAATCTATTTAGATCCGAAGGAGACATTAGTTTCAATGGATAAAGGTAAAGAAAGGACACTCCATTTCATCGATGGCCTTCTTAAAAAAAACAAAGAACCTCTGAAGGAATTGCCATGCCTGTTATCACTGTCTATTTTTCTCTGACATCAGATTTCTACATTCTCTCATCTTCGGCATGTTCGCTATCATGACCTTCGTGATCCAGCCAGATAGCTATGCATAAGCAAGGAAGGCGTTGGCTAATAAGAACAAGATCTCTCAGACACCATGATGATTCTTTGTGTCTTTAAGCAAGCATAGGACTACAATACGTGCTGGGATGTCATCGAATAACTGGAGATAAAGACTGCCTAGTCAAATCTACTCTATGGAACGCACACATTTCAAGTGCACATTGCAAATTTCGGCAATATACACAGTTACATAATTCTCAGGAGCACATAAACCTTAACCAAGTTTTGTGAAAACCGCTACTTAAGCTTGGTAAAAGCGATCAACTAACCTTATCTTGGCTCTTATCTTGGCTCTTCGAACTTCTATTAGACTTATAACTATAAAAAAAGGGGAATAAAATATCTGTAAATTTACATGCAATTGTAAAATATATGCAGTACACCACACATTTAGTAATATCCAATAGAAAGCCACCCACAAGCACACTTAAGGACGTAGATTGGGGGATTAACCAAGAACAATTGAAACTTTTATCTCCTTATTCTCCATGGCAGGATAACAGTTGGCTTTTGATGTAGTCCAACAACTCAAGCTGGTTGCCACAAGGGCAATTCTCAGCATGTTTCTTTGGATGCTAAATCTTATTGAGATAATACATTATAATATTCGCTATTGCTCTTCATCGCCCACAGTGAAAATGCATAGTGTATCTCGCTGGAAAATTGTCAAAGCAAGCCACCAAAGTTGCTTGCATTATAGCCTTTCCAACCACCATTATGACTTTGAAAATATCATTGCAACAGATCTGTGCCTGATCATCCCAGCCTTTAGAACCATAAGTGATAATCCATCCAGGTAGAAGTTATGTCCGCCTGTAGTCCTGCATTCTGAGAGAAGAAAATATGAAAACTGCAATTATGCTGCCAAGCACATTTCATCTTTGCTGCCAAGACCATCACATTTAGTATGTGGCACACCCTTTTCTAGAAACTTCTCTTTGAACTTTTGCTCACTCATTGATAAAATAGTTCCCAATGCATAGCGCTTTTTTAAGAAGCCATTTGAATACAGCCAAACCATGAGTCTTGATTCTCTTATCAAAACTATACAATAGGAATGTTGGAACTGTCGAGATAGTTGAGATAGGGTACTTTCAATCATCCAGCAAATAAGCTAGCCTCGCCTGGACATTCTCTATCCTTCTACACAATATTCGTGGCTGAAATCTTAAAATCCTAAGACAGTCATCTTCAGACAACCCAAGACCCATAAAATACTTCAATCTCTCTTCCAATACTTCTAACTTCAACCCTGCTATACACGCCAGCGAATAGGCGAACTTGTTTGAACATGTATCACATCCTATTTTTGACAGAAACATCTTTCTGTCTAAAAGGCATTTCCCTAAGGATCTTCCAAAAATGTCAGGTAACTATTCTTACAATCATTTCATTAGTGAGGCCCCCCTTACGCTTTCCAGCGGACAGCTTGTCTATCTCTAGCTCATCAAACAACTTTGGCAAGGACTCAAGCTTTTCATCTGATGAGCATATCAGGATAAATGGAAACCTTAATAGGATTCGTTCCACTTCTACAGTTGACAATCCATAGCTTAGAAAAAACTCCACAATTTATGAAAATGCAGCTCCGCCACTATTCCGGGATAGCAACCAATATGTCCGATACACCATAATCTTCCCAATCACTTTCTTTTTCATACCAATCTTATACAAATAAGGTTCCAGCAGCTTCACTCTCTGTTCAAGATCAATGGTCAGAAATGCAGGGCAACGTTGGATGAATCTTTCAATGCATTTCCGTTCCACATCTAGAGTTTCTAAAGAGCATGTCCGTAGCTGCATGGGAGAGCAAGACAAAAGAGAAGGATTGGCAAGACAAATCTTTGCAATTTTGGGTTCTGGAATTCCAACACTCCGCCATAGCCATCACTAGAAACAACTTCGTTTATGGGTTGAAGTGAAACTACCTCTGTTAAGGATCGGACTAGGCATTTAGCGAGGAAACCACCTTCCTGGGCGAGCTCGGATAGCCGCCTGACGGAACGGCAAAGCGCCATAGCCCTAGAAATGGCACGAAATGTCCTAGGGCACCTTTACAACAATACTAATACTAATGAGAGAAGTGCGAAGAAGAAGGGTCGAGCTGCGCCATAGCCACGCCTGCGAAGGAATGGGCTGGATGACCGAGAGTAGGCAGCAGCCAGTTTGGAGCAGTCACCAGCATATGCTAGGCATATGCCAGTATATACTTGGATATGCCCACATACCCACATAAACGAGGGTTTGCCCCCCTAGGGGCAACCCAAAAACTGCTTTATATATATTTTGACAATAAATTTCTCTTACTGATTGACCCACATATGGATTTATGTGGCGAAGTGTTAAAATTTGACGGCTTTCACGCCCATTTTTTGCTATTTTGCTTGTCAAAACAGGTAGGGAAAAAAATTGTCCTGCATATAAAGAACATCAAATAGTTAAATGCCCGTCACAGGAAAGACAAGTGAAGTATTTACCCGTCATTTGCAAGGCTAAAAATGTAGATTTGCCACCCCCCCCATATTCCATCAATATAATATATTTTATATGATATGATTTATACATGTATTTCTACATATAACATTATTATATCTGAATATATATGTAATTATTAGTGGTGGCTTCCGGAAAGTTCCATTATATATCAGCCGCCAGATCCGGTAGATGTCCTCGCGTTCCCATCACCGATCCGGGTCCGTCGGATTTGGTGGCTTCTAGAAGGTTCTTGGCGGTGCTTTGGTGGCTTCTAAAATTTGTTAGAATGTTGTTGAAATTCTAGAACATCGCTAGAAAGTTGTAGAACAATCCAAGTTGCCCTATTTAATAAAACCTATGGTGAGGCGCCAAATCCATGGAGCGCCTATATTTTGGATCTTCGGCTCTGCTCTAATCGCTGTGCTCCTTTGGCGGGCCATTATTATGCGATTATTATGGGTTTTCGGCGTCGATTGCATCTCCTTGCTTCGTCCTTACTCTCCGCTATGTGGCTCACTCAATCTGCTCCTTATTTTTATCCGATCAAAGCTTTGATTTCGTGCACAGAGATACATTTATGGGGCCAAGGCTTGGATTCGCCTGGCTAGGTTTGGACGACTGTTGATGTATGCTTCCTACCAAGATTTCGCCATGGTTTCACTATTTCTTCTGTCGATTTCTACTGGGCTTCTTATAATTCTTTTATGATAGATTTTGCCACGTTTTCCAAGCTCCTGCAACGTATTCTGAATTCCAAGGTTTTTGAAGCGTTTGCAGGAATCTAATATGCGGAGGGTTGGGCGCCTGTTATGAAATCATGTGAGGCTTCAGTTATAATCTTGCGCTACAGGGTCGGAATCGTGATCCTATGTCTACAGACTGGAAATCCTTAACGGTGAACCCATAAATAGGGTCTCAGAGCATCAAATCAGACTCTTGAACCCGATTTTATTTGATGGGTCTCAAAATCGATGTTCTTCTTCTTGGGTCTTCAAATTTGATTGGCAACCTACTTCAAGGGCCACTTCCGCTTATACATGCCATCAAATGGCCCTCCCTTATGCTCTGTGGTTTGGATTGAAACAGGGCAATAGCTAAATGATTCTCAGATATCGTAGATATCTTTGGGAAACATAAGGCATGGCTGGCAAACTATTGATTGGTCAGGCATGTTAAGAGAGCAATATTATTTTTTCCGTGTATGTTAATGGCATCGGCAAGAAGCTTTTCGGTAGTGCTCAGCGATGGGATGCTTTCAAAAATTTGACACTTCGGTTTTTTGGATAAGGTATGGGTCCCCACTATATAAAAATAACGATTCTTGCCGTGGGTATGCCTCAGAGTTCCCGGGGCGCGTGCTTGTAGCGTTGTAGTCCCAACATGTAAAGGTCGAGTTGACTATTTTGTGCGGGCTTTTTCACAGGTGCGGATTTGTGAGCTCTGAATCTGCATGTTGTCCTCTTAGCCGACCATAGAGTTCTCGTTTTTTATTCCATAGCTTCTTTCTTTTGGTACAGTTTCGTTGATCTGTGACAAACAACAACTTGACAAGCATTTGAGTCCTTTGGGCACACGGGGCATTTTTTCTTGACAAAATTGTTTTCTCTGCGACAAAACTTGAATTTGTAACTTCTTATTTTGTCGTCCTTAAGGCTTGGTCCATAGATTTTTTAGTTGTTCACAGATCTACAAGGATATTTGCTGCATACCTGGGTGGATTTTTGCTGCTTAAATATGTTGCCACAGGTTTTGGGTTCTTTAGAAACTCGTCTTTCATAGTAACTTGTCCTATTTGCACTTATAATTTCTTGCCATAGCTGCAGCTGCGTAGTTGGAGAGCTCGTGATTTGTTCTTGCCAAATTTTGGCATGACGTGCTTAAGATCTTCTGACGCATCTTCCATGTTTGAGCTTTTATTTTCTGATTGCCTTATGACGGTGGATATCACAAAATGGCAAGTTCTTAGGCTCTCATCTAAAAAATGAGAGATTTTTTGACAGAGATGTAATTATTTATTAATTTCTTTTTTTAATAGTGCCTTTCTATGCCTATTTTGAAAGGCCCGCACACTTGTTGTGTGCACTTATTGTTGTGGGTTGTGCGCACTTATTGTCGTGGGAAACATGTAACACAATTTTTTCAAAGGATTATTGGATACAGATCTTGCATAATATACAATTAAGGGGCTGTTGATATTTACATTATTTATGTGGTATGCTTAACAAAATTTTAAACACAATATTGAGGTTTTAACTAGTTGAAAACTTGGGCAATCAAGCTTCAATAGTTTGAAAGAAATGGGATATGAAACAAACAGATTCAAAAGAATATGAAGGTTCAGGTTTTTGTTGGGCCTTTTAAAAAGAAAGACTTATTGTTTTCTATAATATATTTGTCCTTTATGTCAAATGAACTTTTATGTCAAATGAACTTTAAAGTTGTGAAGAGAGTAAATAAAAGAAGTGAATACCATGAGAAAGGATATTCTAGCCTTTATGGAAGCAGTCATGATATATTGAATGATAGAATTGCAACAATCACAAATTGTAACCACATATTATGCATTGCACAATTTGGCGTCGATTTATGCCAAGAGAGTAAATAAAAGAAATGAATAATATTCTAGCCTTTATGGAGGCAGTCATGATATATTAAATGATAGAATTGCAACAATCACAAATTGTAACCACATATTATGCATTGCACAATTTGGTGTCGATTTATGCCATTTCTGTCTAACTCAATATTGACATGGTGTATCTTAACAATGTGGTTGAAAAGTCTAGCCAATGTCATTTATCTTGGATTGCTAGCTAATTTTGATGTTAACATATCTTAGCCCAACCAAAATTTAACTATGTGCACCATGGAGCTACAATTTGATTGGGGACATACTCAAAGTTGACTATTTTTTAATCATATATTTAATAAATACATCAAAGAAAGGTTAAGTAACTTGCTAATAATGTCGAGTCCTATTAGTACTTAACAAAGATAAAGGTCACATAAAAAATAGGTCCACCACATAAAACTGCATACACCACACAAGTTCTATTCTTGGTAGAATTCAGGAAATCCCCAAGCAAGTTTAGTGCATCTAAGTGAATTTTGACAAGGCCAAGGGAATCTTTATGGAATCCTAGGGAGTTTTCGTGGAATCTTAAAAGAATCTAGGGAAAAATTCACAAATTGGTACTTTGATCACCAAAGTACCAATTTAAGTTTGTACAATCCCTCATAATATAACCATTCATAGAACAATCCCTCATGAACTTCAACATGCTAAGATAAGGTCAACCCCTTGAAATTCCCAATAGATCCTACAAAATGATCGATTCGCCTTCACCCCAGTGGACTCTACAAATGTGTAGTTCTATGATGGAATCTTTCAAACAACAATCTTTACTAGTAAAAGAAATCAGTGCTTCGACTGTATGATCGTTTCGAATGAAATATTTGAAAATCTACGAAATCTAATAGAATTTAAAGGAATCTTCATAGAATATGAGGGAATCTCCATTGAATCTAAAGGGATGTCATAAAATCTGATAGAATCTAAAGGAATCTGATAAAATCTAAGGTTGATGTTCAGTCAAGAGAACTTAGAGGAATCAGACAAAAATTCTTGGAAATCTAAGGGAATCTCAAGAAAATCTTGGAAAATCTATAGAAATCTCAAGATAATCTAAAGGAATGTTTAGGGATCTTAAAATATGCACCGACTAGAACTTGCATCATAGAAACATGCTGAAATTGGAACAATGCGCCGTAGGACGTGCTAAATTTCTTGTGTGTGTGTATATATATATATATATATATATATATATATATATATATATATATATATATATATATATATATATATATATATATATATATATATATATATATACAAGTCCCTTGTTATTTAAGGTCTGTGTAAAATGAATTGTATATTGGACGAACAAATTTTTCTTACATTTATTTTCGTTGGGATTCTCCAAAGATGCGGGAGCAACATCAAAGATAAATCAATCGAAAGAAAAAGAAAATAGAGTAAATAGAGTAGCCAAGATACCATTCTGCAATGGAATAGTATGCCACATGGCTCATTAGAAATCCAATGCCAAATTTAGCGACCCAAGTACCATATTGAAAGGCGAAAGAATATTTATTATCATTTAGAACCTTAGTCTGCAAATTAGATTGAGCTCAGCCTGAGATTAAGATAAGTGTTTTAAGTATTTGAGCAATAACATAAAGTATTAAAAATAGTGATCGTGTGGACTTCTAAACACATGGAAAACAATGTCATCGTTGCATGGTAGACAACGATTGAAACAACATATCTATTTCTCCAACAGGCTTGAATCTTCCTTCTTTTTAAAGAATGGTGGTTCAAACTATAAGACTGCATTTAGTAGCAACGAGCATTGCCTCATGGCACGTTAGGATTCTTTTAAAAGTATGGAGGGAGAGCTGGGTGCAGCTTCTGGAGATACTGCTACAGGCGGCAGAGCACAGTAATGTTTCACCAGTGCCTATCGGAACATCAGCACCTGACTATGTACATGCCATGCCTTAGGAAGATGCTGCAGTATCTAGGCCCACACAGCCGCCGCCAGAGGATGGGTTATTCGCTGGGCAGGCGAAGATCCCCCGTTCGGAGCCTAGTACAGCCACAGAGCACACGTCCATTCTGAACTTACGCATTGTAGGTTTGGAAGAGGCGATTGACACTCCTGCTATAGTTAAGGTGGACCAGTTTTTCACTCAGGTAATGCACATACAGGCAGACGGCGTCCTCTCTGCACAACGAGTTGGGGCAGCGCAACCTGACCGCCCCCGACACTTGCTAGTATGTTTCGGTATGGCTTGTCCAGATTACACATCCTCCGTCATGGCAATCACTTGAAAGGAACCGCCTTTTCTGTCCAGGAAGACCTTACCCCCGCACAGCTCTGCAGACGAAAGGAAGAATTATGCCGAGTCCGCGAAGCTCGACTGCAACGGAAGTGGGCCGTGTACAGGGGAGGCCAGGCTATCATCCGAGATCATTGGCCGATTGATCCATGGACAGCTTTTGGGTAGCCTGGAGCTTCCCGCCTCCGGTTTGGTTTGGTTTTGGATGGCTTCACCATTTTGTTTTATTTTATTGGTCACATTGTTATGGGGCATAGTCCCCGAGTTCTGTTTGGGCTTATGCCCGCTTGTTCAGTTTGTGGTATTTTAGATTTGTTAGGGGGCATAGCTCCCGAGTTTTGGTAGGGCTTATGCCCTGTATGTCTGTAACCGTCCCATAGGCCAGACTTGCCCTCCGTGGACGTTAAAATTTACTTCCTTCCTTCCTAAGATTTGATTTAGATCCTTCATACGTGTTGTATTTCACAACTTTGAGCTAGGTTGTCTGCCTATTCCAAAGATTATGTTAATAAGGGTAGTAGCATGAGGGGGAAGGCAAAATCTACACCATTAATTTTGGTTGGGAAATGTCTTAGAATTATTTCTAATTGAGATATATGCAGGTTTTTATCAATAGAGGTCGATGACAATACCATCCTTTATCTTCAATTGTGAAAGGCCTCGACTTTTAAATATTTCTTACAATGTTCTACGTCTCAATTGGTATATAAGAAGTACATACATTGTTTTGAATGATCCCACCAATGTTTGCAGAAGGCTTATCATTCATTGCTTGCATGCCACCAAAGTGTGTAGATGGAAAGGGTCTTGCATTACCAGGATATCCAGATAGAATTGGACGAACAGAATATCTCTAGCAAGGATCTTCCAAACATGCCATTGTCGTATGGTAGACGGCAATTGAAACAACATATCTATTTGTCCGACACGCTTGGCTCTTCCTTCTTATTGAGTAAGATTCTGCAAAATTTGATACATTTCTGAAGACACGATGGGGTTCTCCTAACATCTTCACTTTCCTTGGGGATAGTATATGGTAGTATATTATATTCGAAGGAAGATTGAGTTTTGGGAACAACTCAATCTCCTCCTAACATCCCTTTGTTTGATAGTCTACTATGAATTGCATTAAAATTTTCGATGCCTCATTAACCATAATTGCATTTTCTTTTTATACAGCCATCATAATGCTTTTATCAGTGTGTTTTTATGAAATCACTAAGTAATTATTCTCTAGGATAGATGTAAAATAGATGTCAGTGACGTTATCATTAAATAAACATCATGCAATTTAGGGACTGCATTATCATATCTTTTTTTAGAGGTCGATTGGTTGGGAAATGTCTTAGAATTTTTTCCAATTGAAATATATACAGGTTTTTATCAATAGAGGTCGATGACAATACCATCCTTTATCTTCAATTGTGAAAGGTCTCGACTTTTAAGTGTTTCTTACAATGTTCTACATCTCAATTGGTATATAAGAACTACATACATTGTTTTGAATGATCCCACCAATGTTTGTAGAAGGCTTATCATTCATTGCTTGCATGCCACCAAAGTGTGTAGATGGAAAGGGTCTTGCATTAGCAGGATATCCAGATAGAATTGGACGAACAGAATCTCTCTCTGGCAAGGATCTTCAAAACATGCCGTTGTCATATGGTAGACGGCAACATATCTATTTGTCCGACACGCTCGGCTCTTCCTTCTTATTGAGTAAGATTCTGCAGAATCTGATACATTTCTTAAAACACGACGGGGTTTTCCTAACATCTTCACTTTCCTTGGGCATAGTATATGGTAGTATATTATATTCGAAGGAAGATTGACTTTTGGGAACAACTCAATCTCCTCCTAATATCCCTTTGTTTGCTAGTCTACTACGAATTGCATTAAAATTTTTGATGCCTCATTAACCATATTTGCATTTTCTTTTTATACAGCTATCATAATGTTTTTATCGGTGTGTTTTTATGAAATCACTGGGTAATTATTCTCTAGGATAGATGTAAAATAGATGTCAGTGACGTTATCATTAAATAAACATCATGCAATTTAGGGACTGCATTATCATATCTTTTTTTCCTGCTAAACCAGTCTAATATTTTCGGGGACTAAAATGAATTGGTATTGGACAAACAAATTTTTATTACATTTATTTTCATTGGAATTCTCCAAAGATGCGGGAGCAACATTAAAGAAGTAACTATTAATAGTCGCCATACATTCTAAATATTATCTATTACTTTTTGAAAGGTGATTCTATATTAAGTTGCTAGATCCGGGATACATCAACATGCATAGTCTAAAAGAGGTTTATCTTTGTGCTCCATATCTGTATCGATATATGAAGAAGTCCTTATAGATACATTTGTTGATATTGAGCCATACATTGGAGACATATATTGCTTAAATCACCTATGTACAACGCCCTAGACATTGCATATGCATTGATTCCAATTTGTATGAATTGAGGCACATGCAAGTTTCTATCGATGGAGATACACGAGTTTCAAAAAGGGGTGTTTTAAGTATTTGATGAATAACATAAAGTATTAAGAGTAGTGATCATGTGGACTTGTTTAGGAGCCTCAAATGATCCTACACTAACTAAATACATGGAAAACAGTGTCATCGTTGCATGGTAGACAATGATTGAGACAACATATCTATTTCTCCAACATGCTTGAATTTTCCTTTTTTTAAACAATGCTAGTTCAAACTATAGGAGTGCATTTAGTAGCAACGCATTGCTTCATGACACATTAGGATTCTTTTAAAAGTATGGAGTCAAGTCAGCGATGCAATGTGAGTTTTTCCTAAGATTTGATTTAGATCCTTCGTACATGTTGTATTTCTCAATTTTGAAGTAGGTTGTCTACCTATTCCAAAGATTATGCTAATAAGGGTATTCGGATGATGGGGAAGACAAAATTTACACCATTAATTTTGGCTAGGAAATGTCTTAGAATTTTTTTGAATTGAGACAGATGCGGGTGTTTATCAATAGAGCTGCATGACAATACCATCCTTTATCTTCAATTGCAAAAGGCGTCGACTTTCAAGTGTTCGTCACAATGTTTTACATCTGAATTGGAATATAAAAACTACATAGATTGTTTTGAATGATCCCACCAATGTCTGCAGAAGGCCTATCATTCATCGCTTGCATGTGACCAAAGCGTGCAGACGGAAAGGGTCTTGCATTAGCAGGATATCCAAACGGAATTTGGGCGAACAGAATATCTCCGGCAAGGACCTTCCAAACACGCCATCATAGTATATTAGAGGGCAATTGAAACAACATATCTGTTTTTTCCCACAGGCTCGGATCTTCCTTCTTATTGAGCAAGATTTTACAGAATCTGATACATTTCTTAAGACACGATGGGATTTTCCTAATATCTTCACTTTCCTTGAGCATAGTATTTCGAAGGAAGATTGAGTTTTGCAAACAACTCAATCTGTCTGGTTGGTTAGATTTGTTTTAAGTCCTCTTAGAATTTCCAAGATTTAAAACTTCACTTATCTCCTTCTAATATCCCTTTGTTTCCTAGTCTACTACAAATTGCATTAAAATTTTCAATGCCTCATTAACAATAATTGCATTTTCTTTTTATACAACCATCATAGTGCTTTTATGGGTGTGCTTTTTATATTCCATAGGATAGATGTAGCATAGATGTCAGCGACGTTATCATTAAATAAAGATCATGTAATTTAAGGACTGCATTATCATATCTTTTTTTATGCTGAAGCAGTCGAACATTTTTGGGGAGAACCAGTTATCCTGCATGAACGAAGCTAGATCAATGGTGACGCCAAGGAGTTTTCTAATGCATGTCGACTCTAAACATTTGCTTGTAAGCCCACTCGATTTCCACCTATAAGTCGCTCAATTAGGTGTTGTCCACTTCTCTGTTATCTATTTTTCATTTTTGCTATTTCCAGGAGCTCGATCATGTTCCCTTGCACCCAGATTGCTACGTGATAGTTGTAGGACCAAGTGGGAAGGAACATCAAGTTTTTGTAGCATCTGCAGGACCGAAATTGTTCTTTGGGCATGGATGGGAGGCTTTCCTCACTGAGAATGCTTTTGTAGATGGTGATGTTATTGTCTGTGTGATATCTGAGGACAACAATAGAGTGTTTGCAAAGAAGTGTGATGGCACCAATCGTACCAAAGCTCTTGGAATCTGGCAGGTAGAGGATGACAAAGGACGGCAGAAAGTTGCTAACGCTCCACAAGCACACGTAGCAAAAGAATCAGAAAACCTTGTTGACATATTAGATGACGAACCAGACATTAAGAAACCCTTTAAAGTTGCACTGCTCAAGCGCATTTATTCATTAGGACTGGTTAGTAAAAATTTCCTTTTTGATGAATTTTGCTAACAAAATTTTTGAACTGTTCATTTTCTGTGTCAGAGATTGAAGGAGGAAGATCGTTGGCAAATGCCTCCAAGGGGCTCCGCAATCCTCGTTACTGGACCAGATGATGGCATTGACACTAAATTGAAAGCAAAAACCAGTCGATATTGTCTGAGTGACAATTGGGATGTGATAGTCAGGCGCTACTGTCTTAAACTCGGGGATATGCTGGAATTCCAAGTCGTAGGCGAGCTTGAATGGACAATGAAGATCCATCGTGGTGGAGCACAGCATCGCGTGAAGAAGTTCTGAATGTCTGGCCACAGATTCTTATTATGTATTTTCAGTAAAGCTCATAACCAGTTTTATGTGATGCATTTTTTGTTGGCTCTGTGAGCTTTCCACTTATAAATATTAGGATCACTATAAAAGGTGTTACATTGACCGTCCATGGCTTGTAACTACAGGAGCTAATATAATTTTGTACTTATCTTTTTGAAGAAGAGTCTAAGTTGTTTACTCTATCCAAGGTTTTTTTCTTTGTGTATTTCAGCATTTGTGTATTAGAAATGCATCTTTGATTTGCCCCGCTCATATCGATGCCCCGATCAGTATACAACTGGAGATCATCCCTCAAACCAGCATCACGCCGATGTGAGGCGTCCACCTAGCATCCGGGCCCTCGATGGTGGCCAAGAACCGGCGGGGAAGAATGGGCGTGTCATTCATCCTCCTCGGGATCGATCTAGCAAGCGGAAGCGTAAACAAAACATGAGCACATAGCATCACACAATAATAATATACCCACCTCGAAGGGTGGTCCACCATATCACAAGAGCTGCATCACACATCGGGTACAACCACATAACATAGGGAAGATCCTACCCGGGCTCTCGACTCATGGGGGGTCATTGACGACTTTGGGGTCTCCAGAACATCTGGCTGCATAATTCATGGCAAATGGATTTGGCGGGCAAAGGAACATGGCCGTTGGGTAGTCCACTCCATCCCCCTCCTGTGCATACTATCGCGGATAGGGTGAAAAGTATTGGAGCGAATGGTAGCCTGCCGGGTGAATAGCGGGGCTACTACCTTCGGGTTGCATCTCCCCGGTTCAATGAGCGGGAGGAGATCTCTCTCCTCCGAGTAAGGTTCATGCTACCCACCGCAGTGAGCTAGAGAGCTTTCGTCAGATATCGACTTGAACTCGGCTGGAAGGCTTACCGATCACCCCACGAGTGTGTCGAGCCCATACCCTGCCCTCACGCAGCGTCACCGGGTATTAGGCCTAGCTCACAACCCCGCCGCCTTTTACGTCCACGGGATCAACTGTGAATAGACAAGCCCTCCCTTGTCACCCCGGTCTAGCTCCGCCACCCACAGCCAGGCGGGCTCCTGTGCCGCATTAATTGGGAATTAATGGGCTAAAACTATGATCATACACTACTTGGGCTCGGGTCTCTACCCCTTCCCAATACACAAGAGTGGCGATAGAATGTCACAATAACATCACATGAACTGAAACAATAGAATACATCTATTCTAATCTACCTAATCATACATGGTTAGGTTCCTTTGTTAGTATCTATCATTCTTAGGTGTAGGGGTGCCTATAGCCAAGAATGAACACTAATCCTATGGAATGAGGGCTGAAAACTTCGGATCTAACTATCGGATCAATCACTAACCGCTTCTTGGCTGGCTCCCCCTCCCTCAAGGCGTCCATGTCAGCCGAATCTCGAGATTGCTGGCTTGGATGGTCTTTCTTTGCTATAAGGAATGTCGGTTCCTCTCGCCATCGCTCACGCTGAGAAATCGCCCACCGCCTCCAATCCGACCTATGGGGTCGAACCGAAAGGGTTTCCTTTTAGGGTTTATGCCCCTTTATCCCTTACTGAATTTTAGGGCTGGGATTGGTTAATGGGCTATTGCCACATGGCAAAAGGATATTATATTCACATGTGGTCTTAGCATGTGCAATATAATCGGTCACAAGGTTGTACCCTAGGGTACTAGAATTTTTATGGTCGATGTCTAAGTCGATGTACTAGTGACGATGTCGGTATAATATATTTATTCATGCCGATATTATCCCCGAACGCCACATTCTCCCCACTCCTTGGATTGATGTCGCCCCGCAAGATCACGAGTCTCCCCACCTTGGAAAGATACCGCAAAGGAAGCTTGGATGGTACATGTAATTAATGTAATTATTATAAGATAATACTTAAAATTCCAATTGTAATGTTTACAATCACCACATGGTAAGGCATTTAATTTATGCCTTAATTCAACATTAGGTAAAATTATCAACATTAAAATATTAAGTTAAATTATCAAGATTGAACATCACAAAAGTGTTCTTAAAGCCCCTTGTAGCATTTATTCAAGACATATGTTACAAGGTGTTGTAGTGCAACCTCCACTTTGCTCGGTCGTTCTATTGGCCCTGCGGTGTTCAACACTACATTAGTATCATTTAATTATTAATAAAATTTTGGTTATATGGTGACCACCCCACCTATCTACATGAATGCATGAATGTGCTAATCTCCCGACATAGGAAGAGGATGTTTTTTCCATCGTGGGCCGTGGAGACGCCCCTATCATGCCTATATGCCTTTTCATGCCTACACCTTTAGTTGCCCATCGTGGAGGATGGGGTCCTTCCAGATATGGGGCGTGAAGGATGATTCCTCCTATCAAAACATATATGGGGCTAGAGGTGCTTTTCCTATTAATGCATTTCCGAATGACCTCTTTTCTCTCAAAGCCGACTACTTCCGTGGCATCGAAGTAGACTCCTACTTTACCTCGCCACCCATCGGTTCGAGTCGATCACTCGTGACGAGCTAACCCTTGCATTGCTCCATGAATTGTGGGTACCGCTTCTCAAGATCGATTGTAGTACCCACGTGGCGTCCCTCCACGGTGGTAAAGTCGTCCATTTCACAAGGTATTGGAGAAATTGGAGATCTTCTCGTCTTCTTATAAGATCGTTCGGGAGAAGAACCTCGGGGACAATCTCAAGTTGATCGCCTGTTAATTCCGAGAAACTCGGTGTCTCCAATACTTCCTCCTGGATTAGAGTGTGTTTCTTTAGGAGACTTACGTGAAAGACTCTATGGATCTTGAGGTGTTTGGTAAGTCAATTTGTAGGCTTGGTTACCTACTCTTTTGACAATTTTAAATGGACCAGCCCACCTTGGAGCAAGCTTCTTGCAATTGCCGATCTGCGGAGTTTCGCTTTGTTTGACTTTTATCTTTAGCCAAACATTGTCCCCTACTTGGAACTCCCTTCTTTGTTGGGTGCCCGATCAGCTATGCTCTTTGCACTTCTTCTTTGCTAAGAGGTATCCTCGCACCTCTTCAACCAATTGTTGCATGTCGGTGAGCATCTGCTGGGATACTTCTACCTTGGACACGGGGTTGTGCCAAGTGTCGGTGTCAAGCATCGATAGCAGTAGTTGATCATAAGCGGCCGACATTTGGGATGACTCTTGCTTGGTGCTATTGTATGCAAACTCAACCAAGTAAATGAAGTCGTCCCACTTTGATTGCTTGTTCCGCACATAATACGCAACAACATATCTTCAGTATCCGATTGGCCCGCCTCGATGCGCCCATCCGTGCGAGGGTGATAAGCGTGCTCATCGACAATTTCGCCCGATGGTGCTGAAGAGATCCCCGCCGAATGCACTCATGAACTTGAATCTCTAATGGAGATTATTTCTCTTGGCATCCCATGGAGTCTAAAAATCTCCTTTGTGAATAGCACCGTGTGTCTAATCTTAGTGTCGGTGCTCCTACAAGGCACAAAATGCGCCATCTTCGACAATTTGTCGACTACGACCATTAAGGCATCTTTGCCCCTTATGGTTCTAGGGAGCCCCCTCAGAATGTGAAGTCCATGCTTATTATCTCCCACTTGGAGTTTGGTACCGCAATGGCTCTAATGCTCCCGAATTCGTGGTTGTTCCGCTTTGGTCTGGCGGCATAGCCGACACTCGCGTATGTACCTTGCTATACGCTTCTTCATGCACGGCCAATAGTAACTACTTCTTATCTTGAAGTAAGTTTTAAGTAAACCACGCGGCTAGCTATTGGGCTGTTGTGGGTGTCGTGGAGGATCAACCTTCCGACTCGGATGATTCCCGCACACACAACTTATTTTATGGTACAAGAGCTTTCCTTCCTTTTTTAAAATGTTTGAAGGCTTCTCTCTCTTTGTCGATTCTTGCCTCTTTAGAGAGGCTAGCCCATACTTCCCGGAAGTCCTTGTCATTGGCACCGTTTCTTCTATTTTCTTGCCAAACTCACTGGTGAGTGTTGATATGGCATTGCAATGCACCCTTGTTGTTAAGGGGTGCCTTGATAGAGCGTCTGCGACCACATTGAGCTTTCGCTTGTATACAATCTAGAAAGTCGTACTCTTGAGGAACTCCATCCATCTTCTTTGTCTTAGATTCAATAATGGTTCGTGAAGATGTATTGCGGACCTACGGTGGTGGGGTATCTAATTGGAACTTCCTTCCCAATAGATAGTGTCTCCGGATCTTTAAAGCTCTTACACGCCAATAGCTCGATCATGTGTCGGTAGCGAGTCTGCGATCATTCATCTTTCGTGAATCGTATGCTACTATCACTCTTTCCTCTTGCATTAAGGCGCTCCCGTCGCAATCTTTTCGCGTCCGTTCGACTAGCTTTGTCCTTCTCACGGATCGAGGCGGTGTTAAGGCGGGGGTTGTTAAGGCCTCCTTTAACTTCTCAAATCTGCTTGAGCCTTCTTTTGCCAATGTGCCACCGGTCTTTTATCTTTTACGCCTTGGTGAGGTCCGTTAAAGGGGCTGCTATCTTAGCAAAGTTCTTGAGCGAACTTTCTATAATATCTGCCAAGCCTAAAAAGCTTCTCACCTCGTGTATGTTCTTTGGTGCTGGCCATTCAATCACCGCTTGGATCTTTGCGGATCGGTGGAGATGCCATCATTGATATAATATGCCCCAAGTATTCCACTCTTTCGGTGGCGAAATGACATTTCGACAATTTCGCATAAAGCTGGTGCCTTCTGGCTTCTCAAGTACCCTTCTCAAATGTTGAATGTGCTCCTCTGGGGACTTGCTATACACTAAGATGTCATCAAGAACACGATAACAAATGTGTCAAGGAATTCCCGAAGATATGGATTCATGAGTCTCATGAATATTCTTTGGGGTGTTTGATAGGCCAAATGGCATATTTGTGAATTCATAGTGGTAGTATCTTGTTGGAAGGCCGTCTTGTGAATATCTTCCTCCTTGATTCTAATTTGATGATATCGGACCTTAAGTCTATTTTTGAGAAGACCACGGCACCTTGTAATCTGATCCATCGGATCATCTGCTCTAGGTAAGGCATACTTGTTCTTGATTGTGTGTTTGTTTAATTGGCGATAGTCAATACACATCCTCAGGTTTCCATCTTTCTTTTTGCCGAATAAGATGGGGGCTCGACGGAGAGACACTAGGTCTTATGAACCCTAGGTCTAAGAGCTCTTGCAATTGCTTCTTCAACTCGATAGTTCGTATTTGTCATTCTATATGGTGCCTTACTTGTGGGCTTAGTGCACGGTTCAAGTGCAATTTAAGACTCTACTCCCCTATATGCGGGAAGCTCCTTGATTTTGGCTTCGGGGAACAAGTCATGGAATTCCTCTATTAGCTTGGCTACCGCTTGGGTAGTTTGCTTATTGGTTTATCTTCCTTATCTTCGGTGCCTCTTCCTCGGTAAGTTCTAATTTGAAGATGTATGCAACTTGCTCCCTTTTGATGCATCTAAGTAATTTCTTACTCGACATGCATTGCATTATAGGTGTCACTTGCTTACCCGAGATTTCTATGATTTTTCCGTTGAAGGCGTGAGCTTCACCTCCAGCTCTCACAATCTATTTGTGCTTTACCGGGTTGAGGTATTCCATACCTATGATGAGGTCATATTTTCCTATGCTCATGATCTCTGCTCCCATTTCAATATTGATACCCGGTAAGTCTATATTGAAATTCACCCCTTGCCCGGTAGGTGTGCCTTATGGCCGTGGCTAACACCCTCACTGATGCAGGCTTAGACTTTAGTGTTTTCAACTTTAGCATTTGTGCCATCCTTGGTGGCCCTTAAAAATTGTGGGAGCTGCCACGGTCTATGAGGGACTATAAAGATTTGGCTATTTTTACCAATCGTGGATATCACTTGGTACTTGGCTCTCTGCGTTTCTACGTGTAAGCGGCAAAGATGTGACACTCACCATGGATATAGTCGGCGTCCTGCCGTCCTCTTCTTCTTATACATGGGGTCTCCCAACCTCCCATCTCGCGAGTCTTTGCATTGATCCGCGAGGCGGGCGTGTGTTCTATGCCCCGGCTGGAAACACAGGAAGCACAATTTGTTTTTCTATACATTCTGCCGCTTTTTCTTTCGGGATGGAGTTGAAGGCTTGCTTGTCTTTGAGTAGTTCGAGCCTCCCCCTTGTCCTTTATCTTTGAAGGTGACTTGCTTTTTCTCTCATTTGTTTCCATTGATTTCCGTTGTATGGAGTCTTTAGGCGATGGACTATTTGCTCTTGGGCTCGACCTCCATATGCTTTTCCCTTGTCTACCCTTTGTTTGGGTTAAACGAGGCCAGGGCCCATCCTGTAGGCTTCGGTGCCTTGGCCAACCTCCGATCTTGGCGTGGGTTGAGGGGCTGGGACTATCTTCCGTAGGTCCTCATTCAACCCCTCCACATAGCCTTCCTTTGCTCTTCTCTGGCGAGTTTTTGGTACATATATCAACCTCATGAACTCTTAGTATATTTGCATGCGGTTGTTCCCTGTTGCAATGTGGGCGCTTGCATCCGGTGACACTTGTGTTCTCTTGGAACATAGTGCTTTTTGAAGGCCCTTGCAAACTTTGTGAACTGCCACTTGTCTCTGCTCATCCCATGGGCTTTAGCATAAACCCCTCCACCAAATCTTGGGCTGCCTTTTTAAGTTTGCGGTGGCTACCACCGCCCTTATCTTTATCTTTCATGCATGTAAGCATTTGGTACTCACTCATCTCGTCTAGCCATGCTTGACGTCCATCACGATCTGTTTTTGCCGGGAGGGCTTGTTTCGGCTTGCGTGCTTTCGGACATTACTTAAGGCGAATCGACCGCTCTTACGGTGGTCCGGATTGGCCTTAGCGTCTCCAGATTATTCTTTCTTCCTTAGGGACGTTCTTCTTGTTTCCCCTTGATTTCGGTGCTTGCCAGATCCGGAACGTGGTTTGGAACTAAGACACAGGTTGGTTCTCTTTTCTCCTTTCCTTTGATCGAGAGCGGGCCTGCAGGGACGTACATTACGGTCTTGTCTGTTTCTTCCTCTTTTGCCGGCATGGCTTTGATCTCTTCTGAATCGACCTCATCTGCCCGAGATTTCTTCTTAGGTGTCGGTCGCGTAATACTCTTGAATAGTTCAGGGTTGGAATTGCACGAGGTGTCGATGCCTTGGGCTTGGAACTCAAAGATCGACATTCACGGCACTTCGGCCTTTGCACATATTACATCGGCACTATTTATCATGAGTTCCTTTTGTGGTTGCATTAGGTGTTTAAATGATATGATTGTTAAGACAAGGATACCAAAAAACATTTGGAAATGCAATTCAAAAAAAGGATCTTATATTAATATATATAGCGATATATCTTAATACGGTAGTCATGATTTCCATTAATTCGCATAGTAGGGGTGATCCTCAAGGAACTTCTTTACTTGGTACGTACCTCTTGTACTTCCCAAGTTCACGATATATATCCCTTGCTGACCCCCTCGGATGGCGGATGCTAGCTCTTCCACCGTCATGGGAGGTATGAGGCTCTTTATTCTGCCAATCTACCATCGAAGGTGGGATGCGCAAAGTCGAAAATGCCAAAATTTGTTTTCGCTTCACTAAAAATGACATGGTCACCTTTTACATTAGGCGTGCGTGCATGCCAAATCTGAAAGTGCTACCGACATCTGCAGCTTCTCTCGGCGTGGGCTGGGCGCTTGTGAAATATTATTACTCTACCGTACGTTAGGGGCGGAAGATAATATTTGAGTCTTTGCTCGGTACTTCTCCGCGTGCCCACGAGGTGCCCCCGTGCCTTGATGCATCTTTGGTCTCACGGTGCTTGAACTAATTCCTTGTAATCGTGGAAGGCGTTCGTACCTTGTCGAGGGTTGTGGCTCTCCTTGGAATTTTGCTATACATTCTTGTGAGGAAGAAGACTCCCCCTTGAAGTACTCTTGTTGTCTTCCCCTTATTCCCATCTGCTCTGAAGTGCTATAAACTCCTCCTCATTAGGAAGTTCTTACGTCATCATACCTCGATAGTCAAAGTAAGCTTCAATGTCCAGAGATGGTGTGTCGTGCGGTAATTTTGCCTCGTGTATTTGTGCGGAAAATCTTAGTTTTCTTGATTCGATGAAGTCTTCTAGATCCGGCCAAGTGGGAGGAGTGAAGGAGTTCATCGTAGCCTCCGTCCCGCATTAGGGGAGGTTTTGATGTCATTTAGCAGCAAGTATTCTTGTCCTTCGACTATGGTGGTGCTAGACTTGTTATTCGGCCCGATTGGTTGTGCAATCCTGGGGGTAGCCCTGTCGGCACCAAGCGGGTGATGTCTTGTTAAGCTTCTCGGCGTTCCTCCTCACGGGTCCACCTCTATGTCATCCTCGCTTTCACCGCTCGGAGTCTTCACTCTCTTGGATGCTTCTGCTATGGTCTCTTCATTACTCAAGCAGGGGCGTTAGATCATTCTAGCTACGCGTCAAGGGTGTGACCTCTAGTGGCTGAATTGATGGTTCACCTATTACGGTTTACGCCCTATATACTAGATATACGCTAAAGGTCTGTGTTGTAGGAGAAGAAGACTTTGCCATTGCTTGTTAGGGTCATGTAGGTTGGTAAGCGGTTGGTTACATTCCTCAATGCCTTGGCAATATTGGGTACATGGTGAGGGCATTTGCAACGCGGTCCTTGGTACAAAAGTACCCTATGCATGGAGGTATCTTTCGTAAGCTAGGGACAACCTTCTCTTGGAATTCTTGCGGGACTTGCTGGCGAGAAAGGATTGGAGTTCGGGGTTGCCGAAAAGGTCAAATTCTTTTTTGAAATACTTGGAATACTATATTGACATCTACTTGATGATGTGGGGGCGCTATACCAAGTGATGAAGGCCGTAGCCATGGCTGAAGAGCATGCTGCCGATGTCAAACAGGCTGGGCCGCTGAGTAAGCTGGAAGATCGCCTCAATTGCGGGGAGCGAGCCTGTGGTTGAGGTTTAGGGTTTCTTGGGGTATATATAGGAAATTTATGCCCTAAAATTTTTAGGGTTTCTAAAAATCCTGATATTTGAGATGAAGGCTAATGTTTCTTGGTTAATTGGAGGCTCGAAGTGGCTTGTCTATAGTCTTAGGGTTCTAATGCAACAAATTTTGGTGGATTTGGGTATGTCTAGCTCAAGTTATGAACTTGGGAAGGTTGGGCGGCTCTAAGAGTCTTGTGGAGGGGTGTTAGGTTGGGACCTAAGTGTGTTCTCAAGCACTCTTGGAGTCTTCGATATTTGTGTCAAATGGTACGCAAACTTGTCTGCTTTGGAAGGGGTAATTCCTATTACTTTGTCTTCTTAAATCACGAGATTCTTTGTTTACTTACCATGTTTTGAACAAATAAAGTCAATCAAGGGAGCGATTGGTGGGATGACTCTAAGAGTCTTGTGAGGAGGGTTAGGTTGGGACCTAACTATGCTCTACAGCGCACTCTTGGAGTCATTGGTGAAATTACTCAATTGCTCCGAAAACTAATATTGTGCCTAATGAATGTACATTCTTAAACAACTATAAAATTTTATACATCGACGGATATAATCTCATTAGTTACAAAAAAAGTAATTTCCCTTCTATTAGTCCTTCCGCTTTGATGTACTTATTGATTTCATATCCTTTGGGTGAAGGGTCCACTTTTTGCATGGAGAGTGCATGCTAATGAATCTTCAAAGTCTTTGCACAACCTCCATCTCTCTTTGCTTCTTGTAAAGCGGTAACATGTCATTGGTTACTCGCTTGTTGGGGCCGAACTCCCACAAGATTTCTCGGACAAACCCTGGAATCTTGCTCTCGGGATGAGGAATCAAGTAGCTCCTTTGGAAGTGTTTGATTTCCATAAGGCTCGGCAAAGGGGAGTCTTGGGACCTCTTCATAGGCTTAGCCGGGGGTTTTGGCGATTCTGGGGGGGTTTGAGTTGGAATGCTTCTCGAGTTGGTCTACCTCCTTGACTACTTTGACTCTGTTTTGCCGTAATAGGCTACGTAGTCCTCGTGCATCTTCTTGTATATCTTGTAATCTGCCAATTCTTTCTTGTACCTCCTTTCGGCCCCAAGGTGTATGCGACTCGGGCGACTTTAGTTTGCTTTCTTGCCGATTTTGCCTTCTACGCATCTAGCTTGTTCGGCTTCTTGCCATTCCAAAAAATGGTGGGGGCATCGTGAGGGGTGGGATTAATCTGTGTCTCATTTGCGTTTGGGTTGGGACTGGCTCTTCCTCATTTCATCCGCATCGGGGTGAGGGTTAGGTTTTTTGTGAAGTTTCTCCTGTTCCAAAGCGCCTCCTCCAAGAAGGCCGCTATATCATCGATCCCCAAGCAGGTTGGGGGTTGTTCCTTTCGGTTGGCTCGTTTATAATTCGCCGACCAGGGTTCTTCTCTTCTTATTCGGGGTTCTTGAGTCATTACCCTTTTTCCTTTGGGGTAGAGGTCCTCTGTTCTTGGTTCTTTGTTTCGCCATTTAGTCGTCTTCTGGTTACGCAACCTCCTCATCCGCTTGTTCTCGCTTTCTCCTCCTTCCTCTTGGCTCTTTCTTCTCTTCTTTTTGCCTTTTCCTCTTTCTTCTTTGCCTTTTCTTCTTTCCTCTTTTGCCTTTTCTTCTTTCCTCGCCTCTTCTCCAAATTCTGTAATACCTAGGCCGCCTCTCCATGTCGACCTTGGGTTTGTCGTCGGCATCTTTTGAGCTTGTTCATTGCGAGCACTTGGGACCCCAGGCCTATCGTCATTCTTTGGCTTAGGCGGTTTGTTTGGTCCTAGCCATTTATGCGACATTGTCTGATTTGGAAGCGGCCAAAAGATCGACTATCTGAAGGAGCTCGTGGGCTGCAGGGAGAAACCTAAAAATGAGCCTATGTCAGTAATTTATAGGGTTGGATTTTTAGGGTTTGGTCGATTTAGTCTTACGGTGGTTTCTTTGGCTGGGTAAAAGTCTCCTGTCTTGGGCGAAATTGGGGTCTTGTTTGGTGCTGCTTCTTGAATGGCTCTAAGAGTGCTTGGGAGGGGTGTTAGGGTTGGGACCTAACTATGCTCTGGCGCACTCTTGAAGTCGTCGACCTTCTCTGCTCAACACACCCGGTTTACACTATTTACATCTTTGTTACTCACTAATTTAAGCATTTTAAGCAAGATCCTATCATTACTTTGACCCTTTTATTAATTTATAATTAATTTTAAGGGTCACTTTTTGAGATGACTCTAAGAGTCTTGCGGGAGGGGTGTTGGAGGGGACCTAACTATGCTCTGGCGCACTCTTGGAGTCGCTTGTTCAAAAGTGACTTGTACTCTAATGTTATTCGATGTTTTAACATACAATTCTAGCTATTTCGAGCTTTTTTGATTGGGATTTCGTCTTTTATCTTACCATTTGGAGTCCCTAAGGTCAAGTTCTAGGGTTCATATGGGGTGGCGACTCTAAGAGTCTTGTGAAAGGGGCCATTAGGTGCGAACCTAACATGCTCTGGCGCACTCTTGGAGTCATTGGCCAAAAGTGCTTAAAATTTAGTAGGGTCTTTAAGTGCTATTTCGATTGTTTGTTTCTATCTTACCTATGTTCTCTAATTATCTTAATCTTAGATAATTACTATCTCTACCCCGGAGAAAAATTTTCCCGCTTTCGAGGTTTGTGCTTGGGCTTTTATCTCCAAGACTGAATGTCTAGATGAGTTAGTCCCTATAGGGTTTGATGGAGTGCTTTCGATCCAGTGCCCAAGATCAGGCTTCGATACCATTAATGTGACCGGCTCATATCACGATGCCCGATCGTATACAAACCGGAGATCATCCCCTCAAACCCGCATCCGCGTGATGTGAGGCCGTCACCTAGCATCGGGCCCCTCGATGGTGGCCAAGAACCCGGACGGGGAAGAATGGGCGTGTCATTCATCCCGTCTCCCTGATAAATCGACCAAGAGCGAGCGTAAACAAAACATGAGCACATAGCATCACACAATAATAATATACCCACCTCGAAGGGTGGTCCACCATATCCGCGATAAAATTTGCATCACACATCAGTACAACCACATAACATAGGGAAGATCCTACCCGTGCTCGACTCATGGGGTCGGCCCGGCAGAAGGGTCTCAGGAGAACAATCTGAGGCATGAGAATTCATGGCAAATGGATTTGGCTGGCAAAGGAACATGGCGTTGGGTAGTCCGCTCCATCCGCCCCTCTGTGCATACTATATGCGATAGGCTGAAAAGTATTGGAGCTGACAGTAACTTCTTGGGGTGAATAGCCCGGGGGCTACTACTACCGGGTTGCATCTCCCCGGTCCCAATGAGAAAGCGGGGAGATCTCTCCTCCGAAGGTTCATACTACCCGCAGGCGAGTTAGAGAGCCTTTGCTTCGTAATGACTTGAACTCCACTGGAAGGCGGCAGCATCACCTGAAAGTGTCGAGCCCATACCACCCTCCCTCGGTGCGGGGGTATAAGGCCTAGCTCACAGCGTTCCCTACGTCTTTTTACGGCCAGGATCAACCGTGAATAGACAAGCCCTCCCTTGTCGGTAGGTCTAGCTCATACCACCCGACCCGGTAGGGCTCTATGCCTGAGCGCGTGGTGGGAATTAATGGGCTAAAACTATGATCATACACTACTTGGGCTCTGGGTCTCTACCCCCCTTCCCAATACACAAGAGTGGCGCATAGAATGTCACAATAACATCACATCAGAACTGAAACAATAGAATACATCTATTCTAATCTACCTAATCATACATGGTTAGGTTCCTTTATTAGTATCTATCATTCTTAGGTGTGAGGGAATTACCGCCTATAGCCAAGAATGAACACTAATCCTATGGAATGAGGGCTGAAAACTCGGATCTAACTATCGGATCAATCACTAACCGGCTTCTTGGCTGGCTCCCACTCCTCTGAAGGCGTCCATGCTGCTGAATCTCGAGATTGCTGGCTTGGATTGCTAGAGGAATGCCGGTTCCTCCGCTCGCATTTCAGAAATCGTCCCTTTCTTTGCTCCAATCCGACCCTATGGGGCTGGGAACCGAAAGGGTTTCCCTTTTAGGGTTTATGCCCCTTTATCCCTAACGACTTTAGGGTTGGGCCCTGATTGGTTAATGGGCTATTGCCACATGGCAAAAGGATATTATATTCACATGTGGTCTTAGCATGTGCAATATAATCGGTCACAAGGTTGTACCCTAGGGTACTACCCTTTTATGGTCGATGCGTCTAAGTCGACATGTACTAGTGACGTATCGGTATAATATACATATTCATGCCGTATATTATCCTGGAACATCACACATGCTATTAAGTGTTTGCCTAGATCTGAGTCTTGAACAGTCGTTCAACTGCTGTTTGAAAAATACTTATCAGGTTTAGGATTTGGTAATGGCATTTTTCAAAGTTTGTCTATTTTCCAGGTTTACAATAATTAATTATAGAGGAACGCTGCACATCTGCAAAACTTGACACATTAATTTACAAACGTGTACATTGTGTTCCTATATCTGAGTACATTGGACATTTCTCTTTCTGGTATTTTACTTCAAAGTCATTTTGATGAAGCGTGAAACTAGATGCCATTCCTCTGTGAAATTTGCAGGAAAATTGATAGGTAATGACAAAAAGTCGTATTTAATTAAAGTGGGACAAATCTCGAATTTTGGGACTCGGACTGAAAATGGGACTCATGCGAAAAAAAAAAGTTGCCATTGAATCATTAATAGATTTTTCTTTGATGAAATAAGAATAACAATTCCATATGACAATCCGAGAAAATGAAGGGTGGTGGTGGAGAAAGAAGAGTAGGAAGGAAGGAGGCAGGGGAGGTAGGGAGGGAGGGAAAGGCAAAGGAGCACGAGGAAGTCAAAGGGCAAAGGGAGGGTCGAGCAAATTGGGAGGGAGGGGGAAGGGGTAAGGGCAAGGGAGGGAGCAAATTGGAAGGGAGGGAGGGCGGGACATGGGGAAGAGGAGGAGGGGCAAGGGGGGAGAGCAAAAGGCAAAAAGGGCAAAAGGTGGGATATGGGAACATGACAAAAGAAGGGAGGGAGGAGGGTTTATGGCCATTCGACAATTAATAAATATAATTAAATAAATAATATAATTAAATCACTTAATAATATAATAAATTGATTAATTAATTAAACAATAAATAATTAAACAAAGAAAGTTTTTCTCACCTCACGAGGCGAGAATGGGCGTGGATTCTTAAAACAATACTTTTTAAATGTTCGGGGGCATTTGAGGGGCGTATCATTTACATGGACCGCCTATCCTCTCGATAATCACCCGTGATGATGGGCGAACACAAGGTAGAAGCGGATGTGATAGAACACAAGGCGAGAACACAAAGGTAGAACAAAGCAGAAAAAAATGGAAAAGCGACATGATTTTAAGCGAGATGGGTTGGGCGATTTTTCTTGCGGATCGATCTCATTTTGCTTTAGAAGAAGCTCGACTTGCGGAGTATTGCCGGTGCATCCATAGCTCCATGATCCCATCTTGGTAAGTAAACAAATGCGCAATGGAGAGATTCGATCCAAAGATAAGATTTTGAGAGGAATTCTTTTGTAAATGATTACCTTTTGGAAAGGGAAATTTTAGATATATTTTTTACATTTACGCCTCTTAATTTCTTGATCGCGAGAGATGGTTCCACCATTAAAACAAGCTACGCAAGCAACAAAGCGGGGTTAAGCGCAAACTAGGTTAAGCGCAAAGCGACAAGAACGCACCTCAAATCGCCTTCTTCAGCGGAGTCAATAGGGAACAAAGCTCGGCTATGGCGGACAACACGGATCTCCGAGTGGTTTCTTTTTTCCTTTTATAGCAAAAAAAACCGACACAAAAAGCTCTGCTGCCGTAAAATCGGTCTTCATGTTTTTATCTGTGGGCACCGGTCCCACTCTAGCACCCTAAAATGACGCATGAGCCGCCCCATTTTGTAGGCCCTAACTTCGCCCTTCCGCCTCATAAAACCAGAACTATTTAACGACTTGGGCGCCATCAAAGTTTCCGGCGGTTTGAAAGCGAAAGCAAAGGAGCGAAGTCATATCCGGATTACCTCTTGATGTTAGCGGGCGCAAGCGACAAGTTTGATCTCAAGAACAAGTTTAAGAGAATGTGTAAGTCTCAATTCGCATACGATGCATTCAATCGATTTGCCTGTTTGAATGGAAGAAAACTATGCATTAAATCCCGCTTTCTCAAATCTGCGTTGAATCTCGCATTGCCTAGATCCTTCAAGACTAGTGCGGAGCTTCAGAGGATGCGAGATGTGGCCACCAAGAAAGCTTACTATTTTGAGAGAAGCACCGCGATCGTTCTTCAAGAAGCGCTATGGCGCCCATGCTTGGACTCAAAGGTCGTGCCAAAAATCGACCCAAAATTCTGTACCAAATTTTAAATGTTAAGCGGGCGGGAAAAATTAAGCCATGGGCGGGAAAAATTAAGCCATGGGCAGGAAAAAAAGCCCATTTTGCCTTAATGGAATGAGACCATTGCCATACTAAACCATTCACCCCCCAAGCGACTTTTAAGACCTATGCAGACCCTAGGTCCGTGACCTCACCCCCTACTATTTTTGGTGTGCATTTTACATATCCATTGTAGTGCCCAAACAAGCGATATCGTCAAAGTGACGTACCTTGTGTTACCATTACCATACTTGTCGAAATACGCCATTGTGCTCCATTGCTTACCCCTCGAAGAAGGGTCCAGTGTAATCTCCTTGAGTATCCATTGGTACATCGCCACCCCAATGTCAAATGTACCCCTATTGGTTCTGCAATTCCTACAGTAAGCTTTATCCCATGGTATGCACAAGACTTGTCTCGAAGTTAAAGTGCTCATGCCACCACTATGGTATTATTTTGCAAAAAGCCTTTGTCCTTTGACCATGCTCCGGCTTCGAGACCTTATAAGCACTACATCCCATGCTGACTTCTCCATCTACTATTAATGCTGATCCTAAAGGTGATATAATGTACTTATCTTCTCCTAATGGCCCAAGTGTCTTAGGATGTTTTATTTTCCCATTACACGCCCTAAAAATGCTCACGTGTTCCAAATCTTATACCACAAAGTATGCTCGATTAGCTCTCGATACCTCCATTAGTATGTTGTCATCCCAAGGTACATTAATGCATTGCAAATTCACGCAATTCTAAAAGTCTTACCTAAGCTATAGCCATTTGACTCTCACATTTGACTGTGCATAGCTGCGGAGTTAATTTGATATTAAAATGTGCTTACCTTGTCTCAAAAGCCTATGTGTCCTAACTTATTTTGCTTTCAACCCTCGTGCTTACCTATGCCCATTTGGTCCACGACTTGTGCTCCAAAAATAGTGTCAGTTACACTACATCACCAAGCTGGTAATTTTTGCCACCCTAAGGTCAATTGCTACCGCCAATTTCTTTGGTTTGCGCTAGTTACACATAAGATCTGACCATGCTAATCCTAATGTGTGCTAATCCTAATGTGTGCTAGTATAACAAGGTCTTTGTACGGAGGGTTGCCCTCTGTGTCTCGAGGGTGAATTGGCTTAAATATACTTTAAAGTCACGTTTTCACAATTAATCAAAATTGCTATTTCAGAGAATACAATACTTGATACCATGACTTTATGAAGATTGGCCTGAAGAAATTTCTGGTCTTTGTCATCACAACAACCCCAAAATTTGCTCTCGTGTAGTTTTTGTTGTCTTTTTGCAAGAAAACAACTAAAATCCATGCATATTATTATTCCGAAAATGCTAGAAATGACGCTAGAAATAATACGTGTATTTTTAATGTAGTTTTTTACAAGTTGCCATTATTTTTAATTGTTGTTTTTCTCAAAAAGTATATATGATTTTAAAGAAGACTCTACAATGGTCTTTTATTAATATTGACATGTTGTTTTTACACAATATGATATGTAGTTAATAGAAAGATAACACATTATTTTTTAAAAATAGGTATTGTTTCAAGTGTTGTTTTTGCTAAAAATGAATAAAAACCATCCATGGTCTTTGTTTCAACATGCACCACAACTTGGTCGTTGCAGGAATCCAAGGACACTGACAATAAAGAGCGCCTCATTTTTAAATGTCCTATTTATACTTTACATGTTATTTCTTTAAAGTTAGAATACCAAAACTATGAACCGGGGTAAAAAGAGATCTGAGAACTAACCTAAAGATAGGATTATCGCATAGAAACAGTATATCCCATGTCGTTGTTTCAGTTGATGGCACAATCTAGAAACGTTTACCAATAGGTTGTACTTCCTCATACATACAAATGAGAATTGTTTGCACCCAAGAAGTGCAATGTGAAACTTCTATAAAAGATGATTACACGTTCTTAAAAGCGGAAAAAGTGCTTCGTATGACTACCAAGTAGAATTTGAAATTATACTCTCCACATTTAGTCGATTATGTGTGACAATCGTATGCCCTTTACCTTAAAAGAAAATATATTGCTTCCTTTCTTCCTATCCTGTAGTTCCATGCGTTCACAATAGACATCCTCAACATTATATGGAAAGGTAGTTTCGACTTAATCCCCAAGTCTTACGGCAAGATAAGTGTTTGCTTTGAATTTCTTGGATACATAATAAGAAAAATCTCAGAAGGTAGTCCCTGCCAAAAGGAGAGACCGATGAGCATCAAAGTAAGGGATACAAGAGGTACAACTTCCTCTGATGTTTCTTAGGAGCAGAAAACCACAAATCCATTTTTCAAAATCTGCAAGCGCATCCACAACCCCATGACTCGAAGGCCTCTTCACACTAATCTCTGCAGTATCACTTCCATAAGCTCGGGAACTATGGCCGGTTAGGCGGTTCGAACAACATCGGCCGGAAAGCTTGGGGATGATCGCCCGGTTCGCGGCAAGCGGCCGATTCGAAGGCGTTTTAGCATATCTTTGGGTATATTCTAGCATGTACTCGAAATATGCCGAAAACCCACTTGTGCGAAGGTTTTCCCCCTTAGGGCAACCCAAAAAATTGCCCAAATGGACCAAAACCAACGGGCATAATTTACCATACAATTCCAAGACTGATTCTTTGGATTTACTGCGTTGTATAGTTTGTTTCATGTGTCTGCATGTAATTTTGTTGTCTGAGATTTCCCTAATGTCTGTAATTGGTTCTCTAAACCTTCAGTTTAGAAATAGATATTTGCTTCTTTAAGAAAGGAGTGCTTGGGTGCAAAGAAGTAGCTATTTTGGGGAATTGGCTAGTCATTATTTTTGTGGAAGGTGCTATTTTAGATATGTTTTTTGGTGTTGGTGCAAAGGAGATAGAAGACTGGAAAGGCTTTATTTGCCGTCGAAGTTATTGAGTGTGCTTTAGTGTGCTATTTTTAGGAAATTGGCTACTCACTTCTATGGTAAGTGCCTTTTTGAATACACTAAATTGTATCTTACCGTGTCCTCTACTTGTTCTTTTTTCATGGTGCCTGCTAAGATTTGTGGCGGGTGCCATATTTTGATACGTTAACCATTTTACATATTGTTGGAGTAATTACAACACCTACAACTTGAAATCTGAACTTTGAAATCTGAACACGTCATAAACCAACCATTTTGATGAACTGGCAAAAAGCCCTCTTAGAAATTTAGATAATTTTAAGAGACTTTTTGAAATTGCTTTATTTTCGTCTGCCAATAGAATAGTTGCATGCATGCATACATGCACATGAAGAGCATTAAAATATGACGACAAATTTTTGCATTGTTCTTTTCACTGTTTGGTCCTGTTAGCTTAATGAGCAGAAACAAAATCATGTCCCCAACAGTTGCTTAACTTGTTTTCCAAGCTACATCACCCACATGACCACATCTTAGTGATTGTCGTGCCTACTTGTCAACTTCATTTGATCCGAATTGAGGTCCCAACCTTGAGCCAACCTTCATTTCTTACGTTGATTGCCATTGCCCATGTTCTTGCATTGCAGGAAGAGAATGGATATAATATCTGCCAACTTATAATTTTAATAATTTCAAGCCCTCTCACCAAGATCTTCGTATATAATGCTTGAATCTGTATTGGCCACGTGAAGGTTCCCTCGTGATAACTTTAAGAAAATGATCCGTACATCATGAAAAATAAATCGGACTAATGATTCAAGATAAAGATCTAAACTATGTGTTGAACTGTGATCCAGCTAGTGATTCAAGATAAAGATCTAAACTATGTGTTGAACTGTGATCCAGCTATCTATTGACTCTTAATTTCTAAGAAATTAGAGATAGAGTATCACTTAGCTTTTGCCCTGTTTAAACTCGAACCAGCTTCTTGCTTAGTTTTCTCGCCACTAAATGGTAAAGCTGCCATAACAATGAATGGAATGAATATCATAAGGACATGGTGACTAAGGCGCTAACTGCATACACTTGACAGGATAAAGATATATTGATGGAGTCAATAGTCAACAAAAAGATGGCCAAAAGTTTTCCGCAAAATATCTCTAGCATATTTTTTATGAACATTCCTTTTTATAGAATTACTCAGTTCTTCACTAAATTCCACACCCAGGGTCGCCACCAACCACAACACAATGGAAAATCCTCCTTTCTTCCTTAAATATTCCTGCAATTCAATGCATTCTAATTCATATCATGGTGAAAACACGGAAAATAATACCTCAAAATCTACGGAGCAAGAAAGAAAATATGCCAGCATGTGGAACTTCTCGCAAGAAAATTGCACGCTCAAAAACCCCATGGATACCAAATGTTAATGCATCTGTTCCTGTAGCTATCACCAGCTTATTATAAGCCACGTAAAACTTCATTATCTCCTTGCATCGATCCTCGTTGGATTTTTCGCTCACAGCCTCACAGAAGACCTAATGCACAACATTTACAGAGGTTAGGCATATTTGAAATAACACATTTACAAATGGAAATGCATTGTGGAAGCAATGAACAAAGCACCTCTCGCTGATGTGGGTTTATGCTGATATCTTCCTGGAAAATAATGTGAACCCCCAAGCTGGCTAAATCACCTCAACAGGCTCCACAACCGATCTGGATTCCAGAGCATCCACGCAAGTAGAAGCCAAAAGGGGTGTGAAGATATGCATACGGCAGTATCAATCTGCCTAAGCTGGCCATGGTACACAAGTGTTTGTACCCAAAAGGTGCTCCCTTATCTACTATTATTCTGAATGCAGCTCCTGCGTGCCCAACACCAGCTTTGTCTTGCTGGCTTAAAAATTTTGCAAGAAAATTTCTCTCCCTCTCTACAACCTGTGCATAATCTCCATTATACCACCACACAGTAAATAATCACATCAAGCAAAGTTAAAAATTACCTGGGCTAATGCTGGCAGCATATTTTTCCCAGTGCTCTTCGAATAGCCAGCGCAAAAAGCCCCTGGTCCGATTACATCTATTTCTCCACATAAAAGACCTAAGAAAGAATCAGGGATCTTATAAGATACAGGAAATTATAAACTAGGGGGACCTTCCCCACAAAAACATTGAGAATCACGAAGCATAACAACAAAGAGAGCGCTTAAAATATTGTGCCCAAGTATTGTCCATAAGTTTGTGCTCCTTCTATGAGCATCAAGTCTTTATATAGGCAAAGTCAGCTACCACAGATTCTGGACTTCCCACCTCACAAACTGACACAACAGCAGTTCCTTCTTCAGATTTCTTAAAAATCAAGTTGCAGGCCACTTTCAATTATCTCCTCATGAATACATCTACCTGTTAGTCCTGTGCCTCCAGCATGAGAACTATTCATGCATACGACGGACCAGGTCAAGCTCAAGGATCCACAGACAGGCACGGGTCAGTCGTCCAAGGCCCAGCAGAAGACCAAGCAGCAGACTACGCAGTCAAAGCCTGGGTCTGCTACCAAGAGGCGCCGCGACAAGTGATGACCCGTCACCGCCCGCGTCAGCGTCAGCGTGATTCTAGGCACTTCAAGAGGCACCGCCAACATTCCTGCAAATCAGGCCTCCTTCCAGGAGTCGGCACCGAGATCGGTCAGTGTCTATATTGGGCCAAAGGCCATTGTACTATATATATGAGTAGAGCTAGCACATGAGTTTTTAGATGAGTTTTGAGTCTTGTCTCTCTTGATCTTCTCTCGATTCGTAGAGCTCATGTATGTTCATCATTGATATCAAGGAAGCTTATCATTTTTCCTCTCATTGTTCTCTTTTTGTTTTTTTTTCTTCTTCTTGTTCTTTTCTTGCAAATCCGTGACATAGTCTCCGGTTCTCCTGTTAGATCAAGGGTCCTCACGGAGGGCTATCTTCTGGCGTTCCCGAACCCGGACCCTAAACACCGCGCGGCTGCGGGTCTGATTCGATTTTCCTTTCTGCATGCAATGTTCCGTAGAAACTTCATGCGGGGAAGAACTTCTTTCCCAGACGGCGTCTGCGGCAGAGTGCCATCATGAAGGGAAGCTATTACCGTGACATGTATGGATGCGCTTATGACATTGAGGAGGCCACATTAGGTCTAGGGCTCGGTCGGCGCCACCCACCCTCGTGTCATGTCTCGTCCAAATTCTCCGCCTCAAAGCGTGCAAACATTGCTCCGGCCTCGGTCTCCTCATCACTCTCCGGGGCCCTATCCGGCTCAACTGCTCAACCGTACTTTCATACCCCGAACATGCCTTCATCCATCGGGTCCCGGCCCATGCGCCTCTGCCTTCACAACCATCATCTCCTCACGGGTGGGCAAGGATATCCACATGTCTCTTTTGCTCCTCCACAAGAATTTCCCTTCCCTACCTTTCCCACCGCTCTTCCTGTTTACAACCTTACCGACCTCAAAACCAATGATCAGGCACCTCCACTACCTCCACCTCAGCAACCCCTTCATCAGGGTCTTTCAGGCACCATGCCACCGCCAACTCCACCTCAATATCCTCACTATCATGTTCCGGTCCAGCCCAGCACTTTTACCTCTACCTTTCAGACCCTTAAGCTGACTTATCCTACCTTTGGCAACACGAAAGGCAAACCCTTAGACCAAAGTGCGCAGGCCCACATGGAAGAATTTGAGGCTCTGGGCTGTCCCGAGCGGTCATGCGCCCAACCTCAACTGAAATTCCACATCTTTTCCACCACCACTGCGTAGCTCCCCTCATCAATGGCTCATGTCCAACAAAAGCCCTTTGGAAACAAGATTGGTCAGAAATGAGAGCGCTTTTCTTTCTCACTATGGGACCACGGATGATGATCAGCTTCATCTCAAGCAACTCAATGACCTTCAACAAGAACCCACTTGAGTCTGCGGGGATTTTTGGATCGACTTCACATTACCTTTCGGCAAACTCAAGGAGTATCCCACCGAGCCGGATCTTGGTCGGTTTCTCCAAGGACTTCCTCCGGCTATCCGACTCATGGTGAATACTGCGCCAAGACTTTGGAGCGGGCTATCGATCTTGTCAATCACTTTCGGTCAATGTTTCCTCCCGTGGCGTGGCTCTTCGGAGCTCCCTTTCATTCCACCGTCATGGTTCCCAGGCCGCTATTCAACCTCAACACGCCAATCCGCAACGGTGATTAGATCTGGTGCCATATCTCGCAAATATCAAGGCCACTTGGCGAATGAGTGCAACTCCACCAATGGCCCGCCTCATTGTAAAGCGATGCAACATGTGCAATCATGCCACGGAAGAGTGCACCGCACTCATCCTACACCTTTCCGCAACAAAATGGTTTATCAGTGCAAACAACACCTCAGCACCAATCGCAATATCAAGACCCCCATCTGCAGCGCAACCCAATCAACTCTATCAGCAGCAGGAGTAACAACGGGGACCCAACACCGCGTCCTCCTTTTGATCCTTCAAAAGCTTCGGTGTTATCTTTGTCAAGAATGGGGTCATACCACCACGGTGTGTCCTCAACTTCCACAAGTTCAGTGCGGCTTCACGGTACAAATCAGACCACATCGGTCCGCCTCACGGCTTACCAACTCGGATTGCTAATGGCAAACAAGGCGCGTCCGGTTCTTGAGGAAGCCACCCCGCGCCTCGGCAATCACGCTATCAACCAGCTCACGCCAATCAACCTCAGTTGGATCAACAAGCCCGGGGAAGAAATTTTTCGGGCTCTTAATCCTCCGATCCGACCCTCAAATTGGGTTGGTTTGGTTTCACGCTTGACCAACGCGTCCGTCCCTTACCCATTATTCCCTAATGGCACGCAACCTGCCTTTGCGATCGACAACCTTCCTCATGAAGAAGAAAAAAGGTTCACTTTGCACGACTTGGAGAAACTCATCATGCATGTTATGCCTAAAGTTAAGCCAAAGCATTTTGAACCTCATGCAAAAGGTGAAGGCCGCCGTTGGCTAATGTTCATGCCACCACTAGAGCTCAACAAAGACAAGCACCTCCCGTCTCAACCTCCACACTCCGGACATATCCAAATATAGGCTGCAGAGGTTGACCTCCTCAAAAAGTTCTTTGCTTCTTTACCACGCCTCCAGCCCCTGTGGATCCAGCGGATCCTTTTTCTCATGTACGGAACTCCGGGAGGAGCTAGCCAAAATCAAAATTCCTTTAAGTTTGGCCACAATTTTGAAACTCTGTCCTGCTCTCAAGGACCGGGTTACCACTCCCCATTTGTTTTGGTTGGGGCTGTTGCTACCTCTACTCCCACGGTACATGCCCGGTGGGCAATCAACAAGTCAATCATGTTCAAATTGGCGGAGGTAGCGGTCAATCTCATCACGGATAAACTCCGCCAAACAAATGGGCATCAAACAACTCACATCAACATTGGTGATCTCGGGATTCCCCTTGGAATTTGGTGTTTGGAAGGCTGGAGAAGATCCGGTGATTATGAAATGTTGGTCGGCAGACCTTTTCTCCCTTGGCCAAGAGTATCCATTCTTGGGCCGCGGATCGGTTAGTCATCACGGATGGTCACCTCAATGCCACCATGGACTTGGAAGCAGGCAAAATCATTTACGCCGACAATGCTGAACCCTCTCTCTCCGACCACCGATTCGAGGGCGCCGGAATATCTATCAAGTTCAGGCTCCACTGGCGTCGCCTCTGTCATCCTACCCCGAATATCGATCCTTGGGGAGAAATGACTCTTGATCGAGGACCAGTTTGTGGCTGCTTTGCTTGACCCTTACACGGCTCCTTGCAATCAAATCCAGCGTGTTGATCACTTTTGGATCTTTGAACCTCCTGCGGCTCCTGTAGATGTACACGTTGTCATGAAGCAACCTCCGCTTGATGAAACTCGGCAACCTCTCTTTTCACCACGCAGAGAGTGCCACGCATCTGTTATGCTTCAACCTCCCGCTCATATTGTCGGGACACGGAAGTTATCCCCATATTCGGACTCGGAAGTCGAGATTGTGGGCGTAAGCAACAATCGGCGTTGTCCGAATTCTTTGCCAATCTTCCGACACCCTATCGTCCGCGGGTACATCACGCTCTTCAAAAAGTTCAAACACATTTTCGCTGGAGCTCTGAGAGATCTTCGGGGATCAACAAAACCTTGGGGAACTCACCATTCCTACCAAGCGATGATGCGTCAAGTATAGCAGCAGCGATACCGGCTCAACCTTAATTACCGTGATGGCGTCAAGGCGGAAATTGACAAACTCCTTTCTGCGGGTTTGATCTATGAGGTCAAACATTACGAATGGGTGAGCCCCATCATCATTGCACTCAAACACAATGGTAAGATCGGCGTTTGCGTGGACTAACAAAACTCAATCGAGGCCACGGGCGTGATCATTTTCCACTTCCTTCACGGACCGGGTTCGGAAGAGGTTCTTTGGACATGAGATGTACTCCTTCATGGATGGTTTTTTGGCTACAATCAGATCTCAATCAAAGAATCGATCAACTCAAGACTACTTTCACCACCCAGGTGAGGTCACTTTTTTTTTGCCTACAAGGTGGTTCTTTTTGTATTATCAAACTCACCATCAACGTTTTCAGGCGCATCATGCTCTCGGTCTTTCATGATTTTATGAAGGAAAATCCCTTCTTGCAAGTTTTTCAAAATGACTTCTCGCCTCTGAGTTCCATGGCTGACCATTTGGATAAATTGGAACTTCGTCTTTCAGAAATGTGATGAGTCCGGCATTAGTCTCAATCAGAAATGCACCTTTTGCGTCACCGGGTGTTACGTTGGGACACGTTTGTCAGCAAAGCGGTATCACACCGGATCCGCCAAAATCGGTTGTGTGCTCAAGGCTCAAGCACCGACCAATATCAAGGAGACACGCTCTTTCCTGGGTAAGGTCAATTATTACTCCACCTTCATTTCACGGACTCGCAACCATTGCGGATCCCATTCATAAACTCGCGGGTGATGAATCCACACGGGCTTGGAATTCCCGCAGCGGATCTTTGCTTTCCAACGATTCTGGCTCTTGCTTACCGGGCCCGGTTCTTGTTCCTCCTCAATGGGACAAGCCCTTTCATGTTCATGTCGATGTCTCGGCCTTTGCTATTGGGTGTTCTTTCTCAAGAATATGAGATGCACACCGACAAACCAAGCGAATCGCCCGATAGGAAACTCAATTCTGGCTGGCGCGCAACTACTCGCCCGGCCGAAGCCTTGGGGTTTAATTTTCTGCGTCCAACGCTTCCGTCACTATCTTTTGGGCGGTCGGATCAAATTCTTTGTTGACCACCGGGCACTTCTTTATTTGATCAACAAATCACGCCCACGGGCCGCATTGCTCGTTGGGTCCTCCTTCTGGCAGAATTTGCACCTTTTGAAATTGTTCACAAGGCCGGCAAATCTCATGTTGTCCGGATTATCTTTCACGCATCCCCACAGATGATCCCTCCTTTGGAGTCTCGGGCGCCTTTCGGCGCTCAACTCTTTACGGTCACGGCAACACCTCATTGGTTCCATGACTTTCAGCGATATCTCCTCGGCAGGCTCTTCCACGGAGGGCGCCACGCTCTCTCGATAGCGACAATCCCGTCGACATCAATTTCTCCGCGAGGTCGTGACTACACCATGGTTGCGGGCCATCTTTACAAAAGGGTAAGGATACCATCCCGGTATTTGTGTTCTCCCTCATGAGGTCCCGGATATTGTTCGAAGCCCATGAAGGGCTCGGTGGTGGTCATTTTCATGGTGACACCCGGCGACGCATAAAAATCCTTCTTCTTTGGTTATTTTTGGCCCACGCTCTTCAAAGGCGCTCCATACGCCCCGCGTGTGATGCTTGCCCGGTGTGGGGCGGTACGACCCGTGGCAGCTCTTCCCTTGGCGCCGATGCATGCGCCACTTCCCGCCGGCCAAATGGGAATGGATTTTGTGGGACCATCGACCCTCTGCTGGCGGCACACCGTGCCGCTACGTCAGTTCTCACCGACTACGCTACCAAATGGGGGAAGCTGCGCACTTCCGGACAATCTTTGCGGCAAGCCACGGCCAAGGTCCTCTATCAACAAATCATCAGCGATTAGGCCGCCCCCCCGGGCTGGTGGGTGATCGTGGTGTCCATTTTATCAATCATACCATCAAGGAGCTGGCCGGATTATCTCATCGATACATCATCACAAGAGCACACCTTACTATCCTCGGGGAGCGGTTTGGCTGAAAGCACCAACAAAACTCTGGTCACCATTCTCAAGAAAATTTGTGACGCTTCTACGCATGGCGAATGGCAAAACAAACTTCCTCGCGTTCTTTTGGGCTTACAATACTTGTTTCAAACTAGCTCTTGATCACACTCCTTTCAAATTGGTTTATGGTCAAGAAGCTCTCATGCCTTTTGAGTACATTCTCCCAACTCTCCGTTTTCAACTGGCTACTGCCCATAATCCGCCTGCTGCACTCAAAGAAAGGGTTTATCAATTGGAACAGTTGGATGAACTTAGAAGGGATGCTTATATTCGTGTTCTTCATGGACAACGGTTGCAAAAATCTTTACATGACAAACGTTTGAAGACAAAAACATTCAAGGAAGGAGATTTGGTTCTTCTTTATGATTCTCGGTACAAAAATTTTCCGGGTAAACTAAAGTTTCGATGGCTTGGCCCTTATCAAATTGCTCAAGTGGTTCAACCCAGCGTTTTCCAGCTGGCTGAATTAGATGGAACTCCATTACCTATACTGGTTAATGGTTTTCGCCTCAAAACATTTCATACAACAGAAAGTACAAATCAACCAACGGATCTTTGTTCAGGGCGCAAAACACATGAGATAGTAACTAAACCCGGCATATTTATATTATAGGTGGAATTTTTTACAAAATGTGGGCACAACCCCAGCTATTTCGCTATGGGCACTGCCCTATATACAAAAAGCGGGCTCGAGCCCTATCTACTAAGTCCTAAGAAGAAAAAACCTCTACTCCGGGTTGGGCAGAGGTGATCTTGTGAGGATGTGGTAGAGGTTATGCTCGGGTCGGTCCGAAGGTGCGAGAATCACCTCCATCCGTTGGTCTTCGGATCGGGATGTTGACCATCCGGTGCACCAGCCATCCATCGCCGGAGCCACGGTTGTGGCAGCGCCCGTAGGTCCGACAATCCATCTTACGGGTAATCCACTCCGGGCGAGTTCGAAGGCATAGATGCGGTTATCATGCAAACCCGGCCGCATGACATATCGCGGCGCCATCGGATGCCGCTTCCTCCGGTTAGTCTTATATAGCCAACCGAGGAACTCCTTGTCGGCGATGGATCAATCGAGAAAATTCGCCAACGTGGTTTTTGCAATGCAAATTTGTTTCTAAAATGAGAATCTTTTCTCCCGCCGCATATCTAGCCATGGTACCTTCCGACACATTCGTTTTAATGATATCCCACTTCAAGTTACCCGGCATTAAATGCCATCCCTTCTTTTCATACCCAGTCAAACATTAATGTGTGTCCTTTGGCCTTTTTGTCACATCCGATCATTCTCTCCGCCTCATCTCCACCGTTCATTGCTTCTCCCTTTGTTGTTCCGGGGGACTTAGCCAAATTTTTTGCCTCTCAATCCCTCCTTGGCATCTTTCGACACTGGCACCATCAGCGATTCACGGTTTCGCCCTCATCATACCCGCCTCCATTTGCGCCGCCCTAAACCTTTTCGTCTCTGCGCCTTCATCGTTAGATCCTCCGTTCTCCGCTCTCCGCCTTTGCATCACCGGATTCTTTTGAAGCTCTTTGCCATGGCTGCCCCAAAATTTCCTACACTTCAAGCTCACCGCCCGGGGAACCGGCTCTTTTAGTGATTATCTTTCTTGGCCTTCCACTTCCGGGTGAAGCCCTTGTTGGCCCGAATCGTGAAAGTCGCGAGCGCCGAGCTTCACGAATTTTCACAAATGGAACTTAGGCTCCAAATCCGGACCGGTTGAAGCGGTTCATCGCTCACATCGTCCAACGGCCGAATGGATACACTACGATTGGTCGATGGCACCACCATTTCGCGACCCGGCACCTAATTTCTGAGGTATTCCATATCCCTTTGCAAACCCTTGTTTATCTTGGTCCGCCATACGGGATCTAGATGTCAGTTTGGTGCTCCCGCTTATCATGCCAATGTGCATCGCCGACAAATATTGACAAGCCCCATGAAACCTTTGTTAAGTTTACGTGGCGCCAAGTTCTTGGGTATTCTATCAAGAACACCCATATCAATAAGCCTTTCTATAATATAGTGGTCCTTTGCTACTCGCTCCAACCACCACATTGATTGGCCCCAATTGTTGTTCTCACCGACTTCTCCAAGAAGTTGACCGTCTTGAGCTACCACTTCTATCTCTGAAGTTTCCGTGGGAGGCCATCTTCAAGCCATCATTCGTCATTACTTTCCTCCCTCACCTCCTCATTCTCATGCTTCCACTCAACGAGTCATTTCATTCCCTTCCTCAAAATCAACCGGTTGGCACTTCCGCCCTTCTTCTTCCGGTCATGTCCAAGATAACACCCGCGTATCAGCGTCTCCTCTTCCCTACGAAACGAGGCCCTCCAGTTCTCATCATGTCTCCCAAACATCACAAACCACGGCAAATAGGCCCCTCTTTGCCTCTGCACCCTCGCCCGGCTTTTGTATCAATATCGGCCAGGATGCTCAAGGCTGCTGCTCTCAAGTTACAAGAATCCCAAGAAGCTCTCATGCATGGGGTTCAAAGCGGCCCACTGGAAGCCTCGGCCTTCAGTTTCAAGTGACCTTCAAGCGCTACCACGCAAGTGAATACTCGGAGACCCGACTTCAAGACAAGCACGAAGTCTTTACGGGGCCCGTGAAGATCTCAAGGCTGCCCAAAATCAGATTACTCGGCTAGGCCGTTTAAGGGGCACAATTGCGAACCACCATTCAAGAATTATTGGAGCAGGTCAAGGCACGAGAGACTCTTTTGGTTGCCAAAGATAAAGATATTGCCAAACTCAACCGCTGCATATCTGAACTCTCTCGGAACTACAACACTCAAGCACAAGACCTTACAATACAGGACTCAAATTGCCTCTTTGACATCTCACTCACATCTCTCCAAGATCGCCTTTACGGAGGTTCAAAAACGAAAATTCTTGATGGCCGAGATTGCCGTGCTTGACTCAATGCTCTGGGCAATCCTCCTCACATGTCAAGACTTCGGGACCGAAGCGGATCCGTGACGATCCATAACGGTAGAAAAGGACAACCCGGATCCGTGACCTTGAACAACGGCTTCTGACAAGCTATTGGTCTGGCGATGAGGTCAGACCAAACTTGGCGGCTATGTTACCATAGCTAGCAAACTGCCTGTTGACTTCCCATTTCCTTCGGTTATCACGGATTATGTGGTTGCCCGTCGCCACCTCTTTCTTCTAAAGTGGCATGGGGCTGATGGTCTAGTTGATGTTCCCTTGCGCAAGACGCAGATTTTCTTGGATACGGCGGACCTCTGTTGAAGACAAAGGTTTATTCTGTGCCTTTTAGTCTTTGATCTCATTCACCGTGACGATCCGGATATGATCACCTTGAGTTGTTCAGCCAATGGCGTACATTTTTCATGATTTCTATCCGGGTTGATACCGGGACAAATTCGAGATGGGCCACATCGGAACTTTCGTGGTGATCCACACTTCAATGGTTGCTTTTGGATAACAATCCCTATTCGGCTAATCATGATCGGACACACGCTCTTCATCAAGAGTACATGCTGAGCTTGCTCATCATTTGCCCCTCTGGCGGTGAAGGCCGCAATGGATAAGGAAGTATCGGGACATCCCGAGGATCTTCCCTTTGCACAAGTTTATATGCAGCACCTAGCAGGATACAATCAATCTGCGTGCTCTCCACGGATAGCAAGGCAGTCCCCACGAGGTTGGGATAGCCCTCCCAGCAAATTCTCAGCTCCACCTTCGTTTTGGGACCATTGGTGCAAAGCTCTAGATCCGGCTCTTGTCCGGGAATTAAAGGTGGAGGCGCCTTTCGGCTGACCACGCCCACGGGCATGATCCCTCTCCCTATGCTTCCCACAGGGTGTTCCTCCGCCCAAAGGTTCTTGACCTCTGATTGGCGTCTCCCCCCTTTTGGACCAAGGTCATGGATGGTCATCTTTGGATGGACTCCACCTCGGATCTCGGCCGGATCTCGGTGGGATCCCCGCTTTGTTCGCCAGCTCAATTGGGAGGATGGTGCCACCCTTGATAACACTACCAATTGGATCTATATTCCCAATGCGTGGTTGGCAACGCCTGGCCGATGCTACGCATGGTCTTGACACCTTCTTGCGGAATCACGGCCACCTCACCGATCGAAACGAAGCTGCCGTCAAGCCGGTTTCAGGCGGCTCTCAAATGCATCCTGGTCAGCTCTTTAAATCGGCAGCGTCCCATCTTTCATTGTAATCGAATGCACCGTCGATGCCCGGTCTCGACCTGCCCTACTCATGGAGTGCGGTTTATTTTTACGAAGCCCATCTTTGCCCTTGAAGACATGGTGCTCTCATTTTCTCATTGGCGCCGATCCACGCCCTTGGGCTCAACACTCCTCCTGCTCTTCAAATACGCCGGGATCTCATTAGCACTACCACACCGTCCTCACTCCGTGAGGATCACTTTTCGACCCGATGGCTTCCGCCCCTCGAGAAACACTTCCTTCTTTTCTTCACCACGAGTGTCGTTTGGTGGGGGAGTGTTAGTCGTGCCTCACGGTACATGACTATTCATGCATCTGACGGACCAGGTCAAGCTCAAGGATCCGCAGGGCGAGCGCGGGTCCGGTCGTCCAAGGCCCAAGAAGACCAAGCGGCGAGACCCGCGTGGTCAAAGCCTGAATTACGCGCAAGAAAAGCGCCCACAACAATGACCCGTCACGCCGCATCGGCGTCGGCGTGATTCTAGAGCACTTCAAGAGGCACCGCCAACATTCCTGCAAATCGGGCCTCCTTCAGAGTCGGCGAGACCGGTCGGAGTGTCTATATTGGGCCAAAGGCCATTGTACTATATATATGAGTAGAGCTAGCACATGAGTTTTAGATGAGTTTTGAGTCTTGTCTCTCTTGATCTTCTCGATTGGCGTAGAGCTCATGTATATTCATCATTGATATCAAGGAAGCTTATCATTTTCCTCTCATTGTTCTTTTTTGTTCTTTTTTCTTCTTCTTGTTCTTTTCTTGCAAATCCGTGGACATAGTCCCCCGGATTCTCTGTTAGATCCAAGGGTCCTCACGGAGAGGGTCTTCGGCAGCGTTCGAACCAGGACCCCAAACACTACCCTTCTCTATTGTGCCTATGGTAGTGCAGGCTTTCAAAAGCCCAAGAAATGTAACTTTGCTAGGTTTCGCGCCATCTTTACGCATTCTTTGGAAATAATCCAGGGTCTACATCCTTCTCCATTTTGGGCATATCTTTTTGCAAACATTGCGCCCACGACACCACGTCTCTATTCTCAGAATCCATCAAACACATGTTCTGCTTCCTCCAAACTCCCACATTTCCCATACATGTCCAACAAAAATATCAGATTGAAGCCTGCTCTCAATGATAAGCTCATGGATGTATGTACCTTTCTCTTTGGCATACATGCCAGCACATGCTTTAAGGATGCTAGGGAGTATATATTTGTTCGGGTCTGCACATTCATTCCACCACATGCTCTCGCACAAGTGAAGGGCCACCACATCTTTGCCCAGCTAGGCATTGGCAGTGATAATTGCATTCCAAGTATAGCAATCAATCCTTGTAACGCTCGAATGCTTGATTTGCTTCAAACGAGTTTCACAAGAGGAAAGCACACGAATGAGATGGTTAGCCAAGATACCAATAGAATCCAATCCATAGTGAAGGATTATAGACTGCACTCGTCTAGCAAGATTAACGTCATGATTTCTCCATCATTCAAGCACCAAGAAGTTCACCTTCTAACAATCGCCATTTGGTTGAGGTTTGAATCTGCCTTTCAAAAAACCTCTATGCTTGATCATATCATGTCATCATATTTGCCCGAACTACCTTCTTTTGGTAGTACTTTCTTATTTCATTCTACAAAACAATATACCGCTACCTAACAATGGCAGCCCGGTGGTGGTGGCGATGGGCATATGCCCGAGTATATCTTGATCTAATGGTTAGAACTAAAAGAGATGCGCTTATGCAATGAAGCGGATGGATAAATTAACGCAAGGCGTAAGGTCAAATTCTCACCTTCGGCATACCAAGTGCATCGAGCATCGTTTTTACGTCATGGAATCCGCGTTTTTGTCTCCGGAGACTTGCTTCGTGCAATCTCTTTAAATCCACCTTATGCGTTTCCCCAAATGGCCTTTGAAGATTTTCCCGCCATGCCCGTGCCCCTAACTTTCAGGGCGGTTTTCGTTCAAACTCGTGGGTTGATTAGGGCAACAACGGTCTCAATGGAAGCTTTGAACAATAGAGGCTAAAATCCCAACTATACCAAACCGAGAAAAGCGATGGCTCTGGTGGGAGGATTGCACGCAAATCATATCCTCTTCGATTGCCCCGCCAATTACTTTCGGTTCCTCGATCCGAGCGCGGTGACCGAGAGTTTACATCGAATAGTAGGTTTGAGAGTCATCGGCATATCCTAGGTATATTCTAGCATATACCTAGGATATGCCATAAACCCCATAAACAAGGGTTTGCCCCCTAGGGGCAACCCAAAAATAATTGTTAAATACTAATGTGTGCTAAATATTAATGTGCTCTGAGAAAAACAATAAACTATGGTGTGATAGAATAATAAACTATGGTGGAAAATTAGATGGATAGATAGATAAAATGATGCTCCATAAAAATAATCTCGGCCCTTGAAATTGCCTTTTTACTCACGAAGTCTTTCTTTCGACTTCATGAGTCGAGAGAAAGGCCCTTAAACCTGCGTTTTTCGTTCCCTTAAACCTGCATTTTTCGTTTTGAGCTGCCTTTCTCGACTCGCGAGTTGAGAAAGGCCTTCGACTAAAACTGCGTTTTTTCGCTTTTAGGCGCCCTTTCTCGCCAGCGGTCGAAAGGCCTTCTAACCCCTAAAACCTGCGTTTTTTAAGCTTTGGTTTGCCTTCTCGACTCGCGAGTCGAAAGGCCTATCCGACAATGTTTTTCCCTCACGTTTGCCTTTCTCGACTCGCGAGTCGAGAAAGGCTCTCAGGCCTGTATTTTGTAAAAAATGGCCCTAAGAACTGTGTTTTATTTTATTTTTTTGGCTGTAGCATCACTTGACTAACTTGATTTTTGTCTTTTGCGGTCCTTATCTCGACCCGGATAGTACATGCTTGGGAGCAATGAAAAGACCGGTTCATTGAAGAAAGGTGCGAGAAGAGGGTGGTGACATGGAGTTGGACATACAAGCCGCATTGGCCCATGAAGGAACTCCTCATACAAATTTCTATCGTCACGTAAGTTGCCATTGACTTGGACAGAGCTCCACGCGCCCTTTGTACTAGGTGGTTCATATGTGAAGAGGGTGTAATCACTATGCCCATACGACCACTATGGTCTCTTCACCCATTGTAATATATATTGTAATGAGCCCATTTATAAATATAATGTATCTCAAAACTAGTATTTTTTGGTGGTTAAGTAAACAATTTGCTTAATTTTTATTGGAATTTGTGATCTCTTGTCTACCCACCTAAGAAAATAGAGCCAAAATGTTCAACTAAGAATCTTTTTCAACTAGAACTTTGGTTATCTGTAATGAAAATCCTATGTTTGAGTTGCATTGTTCTTGTTCTCGACTCGCTATCCAAGAAAACTGGAAGAAAGTTTGGATGCACACTAACAGACAAAAATTCGAATTATGGACAGTTTTCGGGTCGGGGTGCTTATTTTTGTGTAAAATAACAGGGTTCCGAAAAAAAGTGGGAATGGAATGAGTCCCACTTTAATTAAATACGACTTCAAAGTCATGCAGGTCTAAAATGCTTAATAGATTACAGTGAATTGGTAAAAATCAGACATTAAAAGAGGATTTTCTCCATATATCTGTCACATCTTGGTAAACACATGAGGTGGTAGGATGGCACCCAATTTCCACAGTTCTATCTCTGTTTTAGAGCAACATGATTAAATAAGACAACCTCAAGCTTGCATAAGCTTTCCTTGACTTGGGTTGGTGATTCACATCCAAGGAATTACAACTACAGTTTCTAGAGTTGCTGATGCCTAACATTTTACGAGGATGACCACAAATGCAGTCTCTTTCTCATTATCACATAGAGGTCTCATGGAAACCAGCAACTTGACAACAAAAGATTTTAACCAACAACAATGCCACCATGTCTTTGAAAAGTTATTTCTGTGAACTTTATTTATCTGTCTAGTCCAATGTGAATGTAAGTATTAAAGATTGTATGCAGAGTAGTAATTCAAGTTTCAAATATTAAAGCATAAACCGCCATTCTTGAGTTCAAAAAACATCAATTTATTTATAATATTTCTTCTGAATACAAAATTTGAACAGCTGCCACAATAGAGGAGCATATGTCTGTTGTTAGAAAACTAGCTACAGGCCATCATATAGCCTTCATATAGCCTTCATATTATACCGCTAATACCGTCTATTTATCATAATATAATACCGTCTATTTATTATATATGATTGTTTTAACTACTGCAAGTTATCATAACCAGAATTAGAACTCCTTGTGGTCTCGTAACGGTAACTTCTAGCTTTGCTTGAGAGAAACGTCATCTAAGATGATCCAGCTGGTGCAGCTGCTACTTCAGATTCATTGTTTCGTTGTGATGCAAAGCTTGATGTTGATGGTACAGCTGTTGCATTTGGTGGCGTCCTTCCCTGTGCTAGGTACTGGACAATCATCCAAGATGAGTTTACATGCAATTCGTAGGCAACATAATGAGACTATAATGCTTACTTCAGTTTCATTTCGTGGCTTGAACAACAGTACTTCGATTCTTCCGTGTGTCCACCCTGCAATTGGGTTGAACAGTGCAGCTGGGCCAAACGATCCATAGGTAAGATATCAGTGGAGGAAAGAGTGAATTGTACTCCCAGGCTGGTCTGTGTGCACGTCTTCCAGCAAGGTGAACATGGAATCTGGGAAAATTCGTTGAATTCCAAGTGCACGGAAAATTGCTCCAGCCTTTCCTTCAATCCATCCACATTTTATGTGTTTTGTTTCCTCATCAGGACGATCTCGTATTGCAATGCACAAGAACTTGTTAGTATTAGTTGTTATGGCTACTACATCGGCTGAAAGTGGAATGCCCATCAGCGATCCGACACAATTCGAAGTTATCTGCAAAAAAACATGAATTAGTATGCAGATATTTGTAGTGCATGTTTCCTAATTGCTCGATCAATAAACCAGTTAACCTTCTAGTCTCTAATCTGGGAATTGTCTCTGCAAACAACCTTGGAACAATCGAGCAGGAGCAGCACAGGAAAGAAAGAACTCGAACACAAACTAGACGTGCATGCATGGAATCATGGATCCTATGGCAATTTATAGCATCAGGAAATTCTATAAGCTGCCTATCATAAATGTGAGGAGCCACTTTAGCTGAAATTTAATCCATGAGTTAAGCGAGAATGGATCTCGTAATTGTATCAGATCTTCCTTTTTAATTTTAGCAGCCAATTGTTAATTTTTTAATTGTATGTGAGCTTCTAAGGGCATATTGAGCTTTTATTATTCTGAATCAGAGACTTTGACGTATGCATGGAAAAATGCATTTTTATTACTATTCTGATCACTTTTTTCTTGTATGGCAAACATGCTTAAGAGGTGCTAATTGGTCACTGAACATTAAACCCTCCTAAACTTCGTTAATTCTAACTGAAGATGAACACGCATGACTATTACCAAACATAAGTAACGTATACGATATATGCGTGACATTTTTTATTCACAAAGCAATGTAGATAAAACAATTGAAATCTAGAGCCCTTTAGATACGTACCACAGGGATTCAAAATCAATGGTCGCATAATTGAGCAATACTATAGAAAGTTGTACCAAGAACGATTAAATAGAAAGTTATGTGTAAACATGGGTGTGTTCCACGAAGGTGTAAATCATCATCAGGGTTTCGTATCTTATTATATGCAATTAGCGCCATTTGAAGATGACTTAATATGAGTTAACAACCATATCAATCCTGACTCAATAATAAAAATAGTATTTGTCCTACACGTAAGGCGGCACAAGTTACAAAGTTTATATTCTATGAAGTCGACTATACGAGTCAACACCTTGTAGATTTTTCCAAGATTTGTTTGACATGCTACCATAGTAACTATATGGTCTACCTCATGCGGAGACATAAGGTCAATTAATATCTAACTTGGACACTTTCAAAAAAATGCCTTATTATTTTGATAAAGTTGAAAACAAATCCCAACATGCATTATACTTCTCAGAGAACGAACCACAAACACATCAAATATGAGTTGCTTCTCCCGAAGCATTAACTTTCATCTATTAAAGATCAAATAGGCTTCCAGTAAATGGATGCATTGCTTCGGAAAAATTGTAATGCACAAACTCCAAGGATTATCCAACACTCTTTTAGCCTTCTTGTACATTGCCCGAATCCCTAAATCTTAAATCCCATGAACAATAACCCTAGTAGATAGTAGTGCAAGATTCCAGCAAAATATGCACGGATGAAAACACAATCGATTCTATGATAACATGAACCACGAAATTCAAAGGGAAGCCAAGAAGTCAAGTACTATATAGACCTACCTACCAAAATCCATCAGAAACTTCAAAATTCCTTTAGATTCCTATGATTCCTTCAAAATTTACCTCGTCTTAACAATTTGCCCTAGATTCCTTCGCTACTTTCCTAAATTCCCTAAAATTTCCCTAGGTTCAAAATTTCCCAAGTTGGTGCGAAAATTCAATTGGACTCCCCAAGTTCATGCACGTAAGAAGGCACATAGTGAAGTCGACTATATGAGCCAACACCTTGTAGATTTTTTCAAGATTTGTTTGAGATGTCGTCATAGTAACTATGTGAAACTTACCTCGTGCGGAGACACAAGGGCCGGAAATAAAGAAACAGAAATAATAGACTAACATAGACTGATCATGGGAGACATCACTGCTCTAAAAGCAATCATCAACTTACAGAGCATTCTAAACAGTAAGAGACATAAGGCATCAGTTATCCAAGGAGTCAAAATTTGCAAATTCTTTCTTGCATGAATATCCCCTTTACTGCAAGTTGGAACAATCTGAAGGCAATTTAATATAAATTCAACACCATTTGAAAGTAGCAATTCAAATGTTCTAATGTAGATTTTACTTCTAATTCCCCTATTAAAGTACTAATTATATTCCACCCAAGATAATTAAGAATCACAAACAAAACTAAACAATACGGTTTAGGGTTTAACGTTGGTCCAAGTTATCATGTAATATTACATTTCTACAATGGCATTGTCCTTATTAACATGTTCCCAATCTAGATCTTAAATCCCATGAACAATAACCCTAGTACATAGTAGTGCAGCACCCTAGCAAAATGTGCATAGATGAAAACACAATCGACTCCATCATAAGAAAGTTTAGACTGTGCGAGTGTACTATACGAGGTCAATATCTAAGTTAAAGCACACTTTCAATAAAAGCTTCATTACTTCGATAATCTTGGAAACAAATCCGAAGATCTATCACAATAAACGTCGAATTCTAATTGTAATAAATTAGCACCACGGATTATAAGTCGAGAACTGACCATCCAAAAGCTGCAGTTGAATCCTTCAATGCTTAGAGAAACCCCTTGCAGAAAATAGAGATGAAGAGAAAAGAGATACAAAGTAAATTGTGCAATCTGTCACCTTATTCAAAGAAGCTGCCACTACTTCTTAAATTTGACTAAACCTGCAGGAGGATCAACTAATACTCATGAAACTATCAAGAGTGCTGCATTGCTGGAAATATGTCGTAGTTAGCCTGAAATGGATCAGACAGAAAGCCCAACAACTAGACACCTTCCCTTAAGAGTCCAGCTCAAAATGTATAAGCATCATCCGACTTCTAAGATTCCTAGCTTGGCAACCCTTGACAATTCCATATATTGATGATGAATCTGAAGATAAAAATCAAATTACCATGTTCTTTTTCAAGGAAACATCTCCATACCTTTCAGCTAACAAGAAAGCCGAAGGAGGAAATCTAACATCTGTTCAAGGAGCAGGGTATAAGATAGACTGCAAGAAATCAAGGACATGAAGCTCCTTTTCTCAAAAGCTATGCAGAATTCTACTCCACCTTATAGGAACTTCTGCCTTTTCGGTGTGTTCTTACTTATATAAAAAGAATACAAGAGTGCTCTTGCAAGATCTTCTTTGCTTGTAAAAATTATAATACCTGATGCATTAGAGCAGAAAGACCATGTTACTGGATTAGCTATAAGCTTCAGAGAATGTCGCCCCTAAAAAGCTTCAAGAATTTGGAAAACTAGTAATCTGGAAATCTACAGATCCAAAAACAGCATCAAAAACCATGGCTCGCCTTTGTAGGAGTCGAATTATAACAGGAGGGGCTGCAGTAGTGCCAGATAGGGAGAAAGAGAGGGTGGCATCTCTTCTCCCACATTGCCCTAGTCGCATGCGGAAGAACATGCACCAAGATCCATTTCAGAACTCTCTCTCATCGCAGATAATGCTTATACTTTAACCCATTTGTACTACAGAGGCACTGGGAGAATGCCTAGGTAGTCTATTTGAGTGAAATTCTATCTGCTATTGGAATTTAGAAGAAAATGTGTTTGGTTTTCTTCTAGGTTTAAAAATTATATGTAATACATAAGACTAGATTCGATTTCAAAAGTTTGAAATTAATTAACAATATAAATCAAATGTTTAAACCAGAAAATAAGTTAAATAGTTGTAGAAAATAGCCTATATATACTTAATATTGTCAAATAAAAATGAAAAAAAATTATTTGCAATAAATCTTTAAATAAAACGTTATAAATCAGAGTTATAGTATATATTCTTAATTTATAAACATATATTTACACATATATATACAATAATAGAGCTAGTAGTTATCTTGAGTTGATTCTAGGCAATGAACTCAAATTTTAAGCTATGAATTTACAATTTTGTAGTAAACTTTCATACCTACTTGACTTAAAGTTATAAATTATCATATTAAATCTAATAAATTTATCGTTGTCATTTATAAATTTTTGTTTGTCAAATAATAGTCTTTTATTACACACAATTATGCTGAAAACAGAACAACATCAGCATATAGAACAAAATTAAAGTTTATGAAACCAGAGATGCATGTTCATACTAAACATCATAAAATAACCTAGATACAAACATCATAAATGCAATCTAGTACAAAAAAATGCACATCGTAACATGCTAGACAACCATCTCCATATGTAGCATTATAACAGGGGGTTGTTTTTGTATTTTTGTACTTTTTTTCCTAAGGTTTTTATATGATTTGATAATAGTATTCCATGAGACATACTAATCGGTACATCTAGAGTGCACATACGCTCACTCCAAATTTAGTGGCATTTTTCAATGGTCATACCTATGATTTCTCTACATATCGAAAATCAAATATCACGGGCATCGAACAAAGGTATTTTAGGGTTATTTTAGGAGTTACATTTTCTTCTTTTCGGGGCTCGGGAAGGCAAAGCCAAAGGAGCCACATCTCGGGACTCAGGGATGATGATCGTCGGATGTTGTGATTCTTCGTTATTTGGGCCGGCGCCAGTTCTTCATTTGGAATCCTTGCATATCGGGTTGTGGGCGTGGTTGAGCTTGCTCAACGTCGAGGCGTTATCTTGAGGAACATTCGACCATCATGCTTTGTTTTATCCCCTTTAAATCAAGTTGCTTTCATTGTGCGAGTTGAGAAGACTCGGAGCAAGCGGGGTCTAAAACAAGGTAGAACACCTAAATCAAATCGACTTTGTGTGGTGATGGGATCACGGGATACTGCTTTTACCACTTTTTTCCAGCCACGGCTAATATCTTCGTCTTGTTTCCTTCCGTTTCCACGAGTCCGGACAAAAGGATGATAACTTCGGCATCCATAGTTACAACTAGTTACAATCTCTGCCCCTCTTTGCCTTTTCTTCAAGCGAACAAACGAAGTTGTACAAAGCGAAGTTGTATGCAATAATTGTGGAGTTTCAAGGTATTTTTTCGTATGATTCATTATGCATCTTCCAATGAGTTCTTAATGAAGTCACTAAATCTCTTTGGTTTTGTGGACAGACCACCTTCTTGCCGTTGCCCCTCTGAGAACCATTATCGTAATTGTAAAGAAGCACGGTCATATTGTAGTTTATGTCGCAATGAACACATTTTGTAACATCTGCGACAAGTGCGGACATCTTGCAAAAGGGTGTCTGTGCACGAGGAGGACTGGGCTTCCAAAGTCTCTCCTTTGTAATAATTGCTATCAAACCGGGCCATATCTCGTACATTGCCTAATGAAAAGGCATGTAATAACTCTGGCGTCGGGACATCTTGCGGGATTGTATAAATAGTCCAATCATAATTGATTTGCAACCACCACGGCCACATTTCCGTGATTGTCTTCACTAGCTAAGTACTTTTGATTAAGTGCTTTTGGTTAAGTTTTTTTGTGCATCCGGTGTTGCCATTTAATTGTGCTTTGCAGGATTCAGTAATCTTGCTCCTTTATGATCTTCAATTTGCTGTATACTTAGTTAGAAATGCCTCTGCTTTAAAGTCAGAAATGTAGCATCTGTAGTTACCAATGTAGTCGCTCTTGCTCTATAATGTTGCTATAGCCAGTTTTTACAGATGGAGTTTTTCATTTTTCATAGATATAAGCAAAAGTTGAAGATTTTGATTTTTTTGAGGAGATGGATTCTAATATCAATAAGGATTCTCGTTTTTGGTACAAATGAAAATCTCTATTGTATTGCTTGTAAGAATACTGCCATTTATGTCTACATGAAAGAGATTAGAATTATTGGAACAATGTTACTGTGCAACTCCTGCCAGTTTACGTGATGGTTTTCATCAAATATTTTATTATTCAATTTGGCTACATTTAAGAGCAAATCCTAGCATCCACATGTGAAGGCACTATTCAAGGTCAGAAAAACTTTTACATTAATTGTGTCCTCTACTTTTGTTTATATTGTATATTGCAATCGAGATCTATTATTATATGGTTCTACATGAAGAAGGTGTAACCACGATTGCGGATAATGTTTCCTAATACACATCCACATGAAACCATATTATGGTTCTTTGGTTTTGATTGTTTCCATATCTTTATTCTTTAACACCATTTATTTTTTTTTTTAAATCGGCCTTTCTTACTTCATTTTGTAAATTTATTGAAAAGTGCATTTCCATAACATCAATATTTATATTATAATCAAGCATATAATTTACAACTATCACAGTCATCAAATAATGCAGTATTCTCCAACTTGTCGTATCCCACAAAGGAGATTATACAAGTCTCAAAGTCTTCAAGCAATGAAAAGTAATCAAATAATGCAGTATTCTCCAGCTTGTCGTATCCCACAAAGGAGATTATCCAAGTCTCAAAGTCTTCAAGCAATGAAAAGTATACTCCAACTCTTTTTATCCGACAATTGATGACATCTGATATTTATCGAATATCAATTATATAATGTTGAATTGTCACTTTATCATTGTTGTTTATTTAATGATTGAAAAAATTTGTCATCATCAAGTATTTTTAATTATAGTATTGTAAAACTGGTACTATAAAATTATCCAATTGTTTATTAAATCTTCTATTTGTCATTATAGCTTATTACTTTTTTCCTTATAAATAAATATTGGTAGAATGCTACTTATAATTTATTTACGTGTTGAATTTTAAAATTTGTTCAGTTGTTTTCTTATCCATTCGTCTATACTATTCTATTCTATTCTATTTGTTTTTAATTACTATGCACATGAATATGTTGTCTTTATGTATTCAGATATGCTTTCTACTGAGTTTGTTTGGAAGGGTGATAATACTAGAGCCACTAGAGAAGATAAGAAAATTTAGTGATGACTTTAACTTTTTCCAGGTGGATAAAAAAGAAATATAGCCTTGTTGATTATTATTATAAAATAAATCATAATTAGGGGGCTCGCACTATTACTCATTCACATGCACAGTTATAGGTTCACATATAGATCAGTAACTAAGGAGGCACTATTAGTACAACAATAAATATACGAGGGAAAGTTAATGTGCAGTACTACTATGTAATTTACCGTTTTGTTCGAAGTTTATAACTGAAAAATGGTCTTCCGTCAATTAAAATTTTTGTATGTCAGTTGAAAGGTTGGAATTGATCAACCTTCTGTCATGTGAAAGGCAAAAAAAAAAAGTGTCTGTCATTGGAAAATTAGGGGGTGCCTGTCAAACTTGAACCCTGATATGCACTTATGTATGCCAAATGTTGCTAAAGCAATAAGGAAAGGTAATATGCATTTGCATCAAGATCTAAAAATAATGAGTATTTGATCATTGTCATATAAATTGAAACATCTAAAAGCACAAAGGATTTGCATGAACGAGCTGTTATATTTTTAGCAATCCATCATGTGAAAGTTCATCACGCCCAAATAGCTCTCTAAGATTGAAAATGCATTTTTATTTACATAAATCCAACTCCTGCTTGAAGATATATGTGCATTCCATTCCACTGCAAGCAAGATTGTCATTAAGCCAATCAAGATGGTTGCATGTCTAGGCTAGCAGACTGAAGCAAGACTTTAGATTTAAGTTCCTCCTGCTATGTTTTGAAGGGTAATTCTTTTATAGTGTTATTCAACTATATACTAATGCCTTTGATTAACATAATAAAAAGCTACAAACTTAGTAGAAAAATATAGAAATACATAAGAACAACATATTCATATATAGCAGTGGAAAATAAATAAATAAATAAATAAATAAATAAATGGACAAGAGTTTGACAATAAAACAAAGTTTTAAAAAATACGATAAGTAATAAGATAAATTAAACAATACATATCAGGCAAAAAATATTAAGTTATAGTGAAAAATAACAGATGTAGTAAAACTACAATTGGTCTATTTCATAACAGAGTTCTTACAAAATGACAAGATAATATTTGATAATGACAAACTTTTTAATCAATAAATATGATATTGTGATAATTAAACAATATATTGATGACATTTGATAAACTTCAATTTATCATTATAAACTCATAAATTAAACTTTAGTTTTATTATTTATTGCTAGAAATAATGTAACATAACTTAATAGCTCTATTATTGTATTTATGGATGTTTATATCTATATTACAGCACCGGGAATTCTATTTGTTTGCTTGTTACTTGCCTTTCCTCTTCACCAAGAAAAAGGGACATGCATAGGAACCATCTGCATTCTGGGGATCCTGATGTATGCTTCCCCCATGTATTGGATAATAAGTTCTATTCTATTCCATTTTTTGATATCTCATAGAAATATACTATAACTTGGTCATGTTTTGCAGATAGACACAATGAACACGGAGTATATCCTCTTCTGTGTAGCTTGCTACAGTTTAGTGAATGTTATTCTGTGGATGTTACATAGGCTTTTTATGAAGAACGTTTATTGCTACAAAAGAGGTTCTTTGTGACATCCTAGCGACTTATGCACTATGGATGAAGGAACTGATAAAAGCCTATGGTAAAAAAGGCATTTGCCAAGGAACTAAACCACATCACATATTGTGGCCTTAACATGCAAGAAGGGTTAAATCATATTACAGATTGTGGCTTCAGTGTGCAAGGATGACAGACATAAAATTTTGAACATGTCGCGAGATATATCGATGAAACATTCTGACAACGATGGTTTTGGCAGAAAAGAAATATGCAGAATTGTCTAAGGTACTTAAAATGAGGAACAATTCCCCGGATATGATTATAGAGATATGGTACGCACCTCAAAAGCATATGATATAATTGATGGAGTGCATAATATCATAGGTAACAATGATGTATAGAAATTCAAAAAGCAGTAAAAAGCATTGCGAGGGCAGGGCCTATGCATACTACAAGGCCCTGTTGTCCTTGTTGTATATATTGCAGTTAAAGTTTTTTAAATAAAACTAGCAATAGCCCCACCCGAGCAACGGTCGGAGGAAGGATTTTTTATTATAGATATACTGATAGATAGATAGATAGATAGGTAGGTAGGTAGGTAGGTAGGTAGGTAGGTAGGTAGGCAGGTACAGTATGGTGTGAACTGGAGCCAACTGTTGCTAAGCGATATAAGCAACGGTTTTGCTAGAAAAGCTAGCAGTGGACCATTTATGGGCTAAAACTAGAAAAAGGATGCTACAATATCAGACTAGCATTAACCACTTAGATGCTTACGAATGTCAAAGCTATCTGAAGGCATGCTTACCAAAAGTATATAGACAGTTGATAGCGAGGTACAAAACATGCTCAGAGATAGGAAGATGGACAAAGACCCTGTTGGAAGACAGATTGTGAAAGTATGCAACTCAGGATATGTCAAAGATAAACATCATGTTTCCTTGCAATGTTCGGAATATGAACATATTAGGAACAGGTTTGGCATCCAGGTGACAAATTCTTAATTATTATTATCTATGCCACCGATGATATTGGGACCTTACATAAGGGCAGTCGATGCACACCGTTCCTAAGCTGTAAAACTTTGTTTCATGTGCTCCATGGTCTCTCCGAGCCCCAAGTGAGCAATAAACATAAATTAAATTAAAATAACCTAGGTTATGAATATGATTGACATGTGCTCAAGAAATATAACAAAAATAGTTATTTCTTTAAACATGAGTGTGGAAGTTGACATTAGCATTTGGAGTTAATATGGAAAAGGAGAATTTCACATTTGTACTCTGATAAATTTGAGTTGAGTTGGGAATTTCACATTTGTACTCTAATAAATCTGAGTTGACTTGTGGTTGCATTGGCCTCGTGGCATTTTGGCACTCACGTTCTTGGAAAAAGCATGTCCACTTTACATGCAAGTTGCCACTTCCTAAGCAAAAGGCTTTGTTGCATGCACATGTGTGACATTTTTTCCTCTTCTATAATCTTAAGTGTGACATTTTTCCCTCTTCTATAATCTTATGGCCTCTTGAAAAAGAAAAGGCTAAGGGTGACGACTTGCCAAGACAAGAGAGGTGAATGTTAAATTTGTTCTACCAAAAAAAGACATAGGATATGCATACGAAAATGAAACTTATTTTAGGGTTTCCACATGAAAAATAGTTAAAGTTCTGCTTAAAGGAGGCATTTGCAAGGAACAGCTGTAGATGAACCTGTACAAACAGTTCATCAAGATAGCAAAAAGGGAAAAAATATACAAGGTATTATGCTATTTCAAGATTCTAGAAAATTAGTTGGAGGTCTATGGACACTACCAGTATACATCTAAAGATTTAGATGCATGGCCCTATGATACATAAGAACATGTTCTCAGAGCTTTGTAGTATATATTACAATCCCTGCATTCGCATTTTCACTGACGTTGGAACCGTCTGATCCATATTTTCTTCCCTTTGCAACTTCTTGTATTTCTCTTTGCAATTTCTGCTGTTAGAATTTATGGAGGATAAGGTAACTGCACCTGTGGAGGGTCTAAAGGTTCAAGAAAATAGTGAGACAATATCCTGCCACAGATCAAGAAAATGTACAAAATCCTGCCATAGAGAATACAAGCAGAAAATGCAACAATGCTGCCAATGCGACTGGAGTTATACATGGAGCGCATGACAATCATGTTTCATATAGGAATAATGATTTCATTATGTTAAGTAATCTAGATGACACCTAGAAGTTTGCAAAAAAAAGTGACGGGCATGGTTATTAGGCTTTGGCAATTTCTAATGCATGATCTAGTATTGACTAACATGCAGTTTCCCAAAAATAGAGTCTGAAATACTTTGCATGTTTCTAAATAGTGATGACTCTGGCACCGAGACCTGTTGGATGGACATATTTACAAGTTATTCCTCAATGCACATTGTAGATAGCGATCCTCGTTTGTGGCGGTATGCTTGTACAGGCTTTAATATACTGTATAACGAGTATTGCAAAATACTATAAGGTTTGAGGCAATGTACTGAACGGTGTTGATTTCATACATATATTATACGATTTTAAGAGCTCTCGTTGCCCTACATCACCCCTCCGTGAATATGCACCCAAATCAAAGGGGATTTCATGGGGATTTTAATTTAAAAATATTGTATATAATGGTTTATGTTAATTTAAAAATGTTTTGGCCCCTTCGGGGCCTTGGGAATTCTATAAGGATTGATGAATAGGAAACTACTTAATACAAACTAAACCACCATAGCATATCTTTTCGAACATATATGAAACACACCATGGTTTTATGCTAGAACCTCTTAAAACATTTACGAATATCATACAAGTATCTCTTACACACATTTACAAATATCATGCAAGCAGTAAAAAAAGGATTCCTCAATGCTCCCCTTTGAGAACTTACTAACAAATAATAACTTAAAACAAGAGTATAAGAAACATTGTTCTTGCTGACATGTAAAAACAAGATACTTGTTGCATAAGTATTCAATCGAGTCCCTCAAGCACAACTTCCAGTAAAATAAAAGCCTCTACTTGTGAATATATATTATGAGTTTTACACAACTTCCAGTAAGATAAAAGCCTGTAGTTGTTTTGTGTTCTATAAGACCATATTGGAGATACAAAAAGTGCTCATCTTTGCTTCATTGAGCTCCATTAAAACTTCAATATGGTCACAAGAATGATTGGTGCAAATTCGAAGTCCACTCAAATAAAATGCAATACTTGACAAAACCCACTTTAACAGGATAATCTAATGTGCTAGCACATTCATTGTATCCATGAAATACAACATCATCATCATATAATGCACATATCTATAATGCTAGATGTGGCAAAAGAAATAGCAATAGAAACATCTTAGAAAAAGTATTCTTCTTCCCCTCAGTCTTACATGTATCTTCAATTGTTTTATTGTTCAAAAGACTCAGTATTGTGAACTCCAGAATATAAATTCTTAAATTCTTAAGCATGAAACAAGACGGATTTGCAAAGGACCAGGTATGAGAATGCTCCACATTAATTTGAAGACAAAAATCTTGCACCAATATGAAAATGGACCTATAGCTATAAGAGAGGGAAGACAGGAACTACAAGAAAGGTATATGAGGGAATGCATAGTTTTGCATGCATCTTTAAGATGAATATTTGCACCATAGCCCACTAGACTAATCTGATTTGCTTCACAATTAAATAATGAATCCATGCGCTCATCTACAATGTGAAATGGTGAATAAATGAGCTAGAAAACAATTAGATAAGAAGCCTTTAGACAACAATACATTTGACATCACAGATAGATCAACAATAATTAACCTTACAGAATCATAAATGATGGAATACCAATCTTTTCTCGTGGGCCACAACACTTTTCGTGGGCCATAGCCAACTGACAAAATATATCTTGTTCAATCCTTGGTTACACGTAGAGGCCATGTTGCACATCCTCATATTATTGTCTACAACTCTAGTGAATTGGCCATTCAATCGATTGTTGAGATTTATTCTGTATATTTACACAAGGGATCTGAAAAAGGAAAGAAAACTGCGCAGAAGTAAATCAGTTGAGCGTAGAAGACATTGTGCGGATTAAGAAAAGCAATGACTGCAAAAATGGAACCTGCAAAGTTATAACACAGCTTCTGCAAATCTGTTAGGGCATATGACCTGAGACATCCGACTCTTTTTTCGGCTTCGTTCCTGCAAAACTATCACTTTTATAAACTATCACTATGCCCTAAATTATGGAGGTAAAACTAGCGTTCCTTTGCCGATAAGCTTGTCTTAAATAGGGGCTATGCTTCAACGATATTTTTCATTTGAACAATATTATCTTGGCATCATAGCTAGGCCGATTTCCCAAGGATATGTGTTGTTGGAAATCACCCAAGGGCTAATAAATAACAAATATATGCAAACAAAAAGGGGCCTCGCGACATGATTTTTTTCCTTCTCTAAAATCAATGGCTAAGATATGATGCACTCTAGAAATATTATTTAGTACATGCAAGCAAATACGACGACAAAATCATAGCAAAACCATATTGAAAAGCATATAAAACTTCAAAAGGAAGCCACCTATTATTATGCTAGATATTGCTATCTCCAGTATTTCTATTGCTTAGCACATATATATAAAAGCTTCGCTCTTCCACATGTGATACTTTTCAACTATCCTTTCTAAAATGGCATGCCACTTTACTAGTCAATGATTTCAAGAAGTATCATGTTGCTTCTATCACCATGAGTGAGCACCCAATGTACTAGAATGAGGACTGCTTCTCCACTATTTTCAACTCTATTGGCACTTACCTAACTACTGAATACTCACCATATAAACCAACAAAATGTTATATTCAGTTGGACATCACCAAAGCTATTCCCACAGCCATCTCTTTCCTTGATTTCTTTGGTAAAGAATCTTCCTTACAACTTAGATGGGTGGGTTTACCAAATTATTGCCATAAATGCAACTCGAGACATAATTTGGGTAGTGGATGTATTCTATAAAATGGAAAAGATATCTCATTCAGAGGTTCATACAATGTTTTAACGTGCGAAAGATCCTACAAGCAATCAGATTCTACAGCATACTATGAGAATGACAAAAATCATCCCACAAAGCAGGTAAATCCATATCAGGAAAAATCAACCATGGTCTTACCTGAGAGCTCTGGACATTGGAAAAAAATTAATGGCAGTAGTAGAAGAATTCAGAAACAAAGAGAGTTGAGAAAACAAGATCAGGATTTCTCCAATAAGACTCAGAGTTCCATCATGACCTCCTCTCTTGAAAGTCAACTGGAAGTCAAGGTGATTAACAAAGGTATTTTCTTAAAAGAAAATGCTCAAAAGGATGGATCAGGTACAAATAGGTCTACCAATTTTCAAATTGAGAAAGAAAATACAGGGCCACAACAGACAGCTAAAGGGATCAATCAAGAAAATATAGAACACATCAGAAAAATGTTGAAAGAGAAAGCTCCAATCTTATCACAAATGTTTGACTTACATAAGACACTATCTGAAATTTTAAAAGAGTCGAGAGACTTGAGAAACTATTCAGTTCAGCACCTTCCTCTTAATAAGGGAAAAAAATGTATCAGCATCACATTCAACTTGTGAAAGAAAATCAATGACTGAGGTTCTAATCATAGAAAAAGGAAATGACAGTTTTGTTGAAAGCATGCAGAGACTTACAAAAGTTGTTGGTAGTGATACAAAGGCATCAGCACAAATATCAACACACAATACAATTGATATGGAGATTAATAAAAACAATCTTCATTCTAGTGATGATAACAACTCAGAAATTCATGCTATAGAGTGTAGTAACTCATTTGATGTGCTTGCCAAACTTGAAGATAACCTTGGAGCTAAGATAATCTGTGCGGATATCTTGGAACTAAATGTTATTGCTTCCCCCACCATCCCTCAAAACATTTCTACAGATCTGATTGACCTGGCACATTATTCTTCCCCCTGCTCGACAATGCTGACACCCTTGATACCCTTGCCATTTCCTCCAATATTGCTAAACAACTGGAAGAATTAGTTGTTGTGCCATCTAGTTCCAAGCTGAAAAATATAGATGAGCTGAATACTGTCAGTTAGAATTTGGTTTTGGATATTTCAAAAAACTGGGAAAATAGTCTTCTCAGTAATGATGACCTATACTCTCCCCAAGACAATATAGTTGACCCAGATTTGCAGCAAATAGTCCCTTTGACACAAGAACTAGATGTAGAGAAGAATTCCAGGCAGAACACATCTGCTCCCAGGCAAGATCTTTCCATTTCAAATTCTGATATTTTGGTTAATATGCAATATATTGTTTTTTTCCAAAATGCAACATCCCCATAACTAACCACAAGTAACTATGTCAATCTCTCATTACACTATGTTCCAATCTCTTAATAACTAAATTGAATTGAATTAAATTTTGTTGTCCCTTAAAGCAAAACATTATTCTCATATTTATTAGAATCACCCTCATGCATGCATGTCATACATACAATGTGGATATGTACATTCCCGTACTAAAACTTGTACAACAAAAGAAAACACATGGCTATATGAATATGCAAGATGATGCATACAGAATAAGATAAATGATCCTTGCGTGTCAGACAAATGCATAAGATGCGGATCATGCTTTTGTCAACGAAAAACATTTAATACATCTAGAGGCACTATAAAATAACTTTGGGGAATGCATAAATCATATCCATGTTCTCACTTGGGCAATGTTCATATCACTTAACAAATACAATTGCATACATGATACGATATGGTCTGTAAATGGAGATTACGTATTGATGATGCAAATTCACATTTATTGCTTATTATAGTAACTATATTAACAAGTCAAATATAGGTTTTTCTCGAAAACTGTTGTTGAACGTGGAAGCAAATCTATGTGACCATGGCTCTTATGAAAAATGTATGTACCTTTTCTGAATAATAGAATAGAATAGAATAGAATAATGTAAGACATCACATTGGCTTTTGAGACTTCTTGGAGTTTACTACATAGAATCGATTGGCAATAATCTCTTTATACTATCAAGTAGGAATTGGGTTTATGGCATTTGGTTGACAAATGCAGGAACGAGGGGAAAGAAGTGTTCTTAAGAAGTGTTTTCAAGGGCATAGGACAAGGAATAGAGGCATGATTGAAGTTAGGGGAGTAAACTAAGGCAAGGCGAGCGGGTCAGATGCAGTTAGAAGAATCTGGAGAGGATTGTTGAACTAGATTATCGAGTATGCAACCAACCGTAGGACCAACGATATTGACAATGCGGCGACAAGCAATAAGTGCAAAGTGACAGGGCAAAAACAATATACAAGTCAAGGGGGTTGGTTAAGTCCAATGGGTTGGTTAGGGCAATGACTTGAAATTCTAGTTAACAAAAATGAAAGGGTGTGTTTAGAAGGTTAGGCCCACAAAGCACATGGCAAGCAAAACGGCATGTGCAGCCACCTTGTATGACGGCGCCAACCCAGACGGCGCTTCAGTCTTCGTTACATTTTTTTAAAGTAATCAGCAAGGTGACTATATAACACCACTCTCCCTACACATTCTCCAAGCTCCTTCCTTTGCTTTTTTTTTTTCAGGCTAAAAATGTTTTCATTCTTTTGCCTCATCCTCTCAGCCTTGCTGGCTTCAGAGGCTGCCTCTGTTGGGCCTTGGAATGATGCTCATGCTACTTTCTATGGTGGCAGTGATGCTTCTGGCACAATGGGTATTCTTTTTCTCCCTTTTTTATCAGCTTTGTTTAATTGTATGTTGTTTCCAAGATCTTCTTTACTTTGATTGAATTCAAGTGTATAGAATCCTCCCTTTCTCATCACCTTTGTCTGCATTTGTTTTCTATGTTATTTCCAAAATCTTCTTTACTTTGATTCGATTCAATTGTATAGAACGAGATAATTGTACCTCTTGCATTTTGGTATGTTGATTTTGAAGAACCTCTAATATGTGAGCAGAGGTTACATATCAGTTCTATGAAACAGGATGAGAACTTCTCTTGTAGTCATAGCCTTCTTGACCTTTTGCAACTGGCTTTAAGGTCTTTTAGCCACAATGGCTATTCATAGTTCTTTTTGACATTTTGTCCATGAATTCCTGACTTTGTTGACATCTTGAAGGATTTAGTTTATAACTTTGATGATAATGTATATTGACAAAGTGGTTGAATGAATAATATCAGGTGGAGCATGTGGCTATGGCAATCTCTACTCACAAGGCTATGGAACCAGCACAGGGGCCCTAAGCAGTGCACTATTCAACAGTGGAGCTACATGTGGAGCATGTTACCAAATACAATGCACAAGCACAGCAGGATGGTGCACTCCAAGAGTGAACGGAAGGAGGCCAGCCATAACCATCACAGCAACAAACTACTGTCCACCGAATTATGATCTACCAAGTGACAATGGAGGATGGTGCAATCCACCAAGGCAACATTTTGATCTCTCAGAACCAGTGTGGCTCAAAATAGGGATCTACAAGGCAGGAATAATCCCGGTCCGCTATCGAAGGTAACAAGTCATTTAAGATCTAAAATCCATCATTCTATGCACATTCCTGACATACAAAATTATTGAATTCCAGAGTTCCTTGCAAGAAAACTGGTGGCATTATATTCCAAATGAATGGGAATCCATATTTTAATCTGGTCCTCATAACCAATGTTGGAGGATCAGGGGATATAAGTGCAGTGTCTATAAAGGGATCAAACACAGGATGGCTGGCTATGAAGAGAAATTGGGGTGCAAATTGGGAGTGCGATGTAAAATTGGTCGGGCAGAGCTTGTCTTTTCAAGTGACTGGAACTGACGGAACCACTGTGACCAATTATAATGCAGCTCCTTCAAACTGGCAATTTGGCCAATCCTTTACTTCCGGAGTAAACCTGCACTAAAAAACCATACCTCATATTTCAACAGCCGAGGTGTGCCACAGCCACCCGCCCACACTTACTACCAGCAATAAGGATCTCTTCTAAAATAAGGGCATAAATATAGGCCTCACTGTCTGCTGCATCACACAAGGAAACATCTGTGCATGAAATAACGCCTTGATGTGGCAGCAAATTAAGTCTTTTCTTGCACCACATTGTTTCTGGTCTGTAGAAGACGTTACACATGTAAAGAAACAACTAAAATATGCTTCAAAGTAAACTTGGTAACGTGCCTAAGGAAATAAAATAAATTCATTGAACTCCATTGTACTTTTAGAGTCCTTTTTGTGCAATAATGGTCCTTACATGTTCAAAATGTTGATTTCATACTTTGTAGTACTACTATGTCCTCGCATGCCTCCTTTTTGTGCAAGCTTTTTATGGTCCTCCTCCCCTCTTTACGTGCCCAAATGTTATTTTCATACTTTGTACAACTTCTCTAGCGGTGCATTCAAACCTCATGCTTCTTCCAAATTGAGCTCTCTCAAGTGTTCAAAGCACGTGTCTCCTTGCTTTTACGTGTTTTGGTGTATTATGTATCCCCCAACATTGCAAAGTTGGCCATAATTCACTCGATTGACATGGTCGGGGGTTGTAGAAGAAAAAAACAATAGATCACTTTCGTTTAGAATGCAAAACGGAATGATTGTCTTGCCCAGCTCAATAAGAATCTTATAGAATTGAAATTAGAGTTGCGCCTACAAGAAAGAGTAAAACCATGGAAAACCGTCGTCTTCAAGCTGGCACATGGATAAAGCACCTCCTTTCCAAAGTTACGAAGTAAAATAGCAAGACAAAAAGAATGGACATAGAGCAAATATTCTTCGTATTGGACAGAATCTATAATAAGGTCAAGAGGGCGCATTGTGTTGTAATGTAAGCAGTATGTAAGACTGGCACTTGGCTGGAGAGCTTTCACAAACCCATCAAGTAGTAAGTTTGAACTTTAACCCAGTCATTTAGCTTCTAGAAGCTTAATATGATTAATCTCTTCAGATGAACGTCATTTGACACCAAATTATTCAACAACTGCTTTTTAGTGCTTTCTCAATGTACACAGACTCTTCTGCGAGAGCCTTTTGCAAGTCGTGATATTAAAATGCAATCTAGTTTTCTTGTGGTGTTCTAACAGCAGACGCCTTTGATAAGTTTCAAACTCTTATGACCCTTCACAGAAAGGCCAGAAAGAGAGACTCAATACCATGTATTGCACACAGAAATCAACAGTAATAAGGGAGCTGGAATATGTTAAATGTCATCCCAATACATATGCAAGCTGCGGAGCAAGTCGATTACCGACCACCTCAATATACTTCAAAAGTTGCTCTTTCAGCTTTTCTAAGTCCTCTTGTGCGAGGAATCTTCGTTCTTCCAGCAACTGTCATGAACATCCAAGACAACAAGAAATTAGGAGCTGTAACTTGTTTGAGTTCTGGTAGTGAAGTACATGCACCTTAAGTCTCCAAGATCTGCGAGCGAAGAATAGCGGAACATCATTCAACAGTTCATTAGGTAATGCTGATTGTTTGTCAAATTTCTCTTGGTTGCCCGTGGTGGAGAAAATACTATCCTTCGTATTGGAGACAGCATCAGACAAACATGCAACCTGATTATTCTCCACCAATGGACGGGCAATGTCAAATGGGACCCACCTGTTTTCAGGATAGCATAACATGATTTACAGACTTTATGCCACAATAAGTACACATATATTTTTAGGCTGATTTAAGAATACTACCCAAGAAACAGCAAAACAAGATTGAGCAACGATAACAACAGGAAGTTTAAATCTAGCTCAGAGGAAATTCAATTTGCTATGAAAGAACCAAGCAATTCTTTTGAAATGTACACATGCAAGACATAACAGGAAGGAATAGAAGACCAAGAATTCAAGACCAGACAACTTCTGCACTTCATGGATCTTATATACAACTTAAATAGGTGATATAGTATGCATGTACTCACTGGTAGCGGAATGGACACAGCAGCTCAGCAGGAGCATATGCAGCCTTGTAGCGCATCTTTGGACATGATTGTATATAGTATCCTAGGTAGTAATACTCCAGGGATGGACACCTAGTGGACGCCGATTTCACCCAGTCAATTTCATGCAAGGCAGAATATTTTCCCAGAGATAGAAATGCAAAATCTGGGTCCCAAAATAGGTATTTACTTGAGAGACACTTTGGCAGAATATCTACCACGCCAACTGCAACCAAGTGCCCATCAATCCTGTATTGCTGATGGAATGAACCAAAACCCAAAGGTGGAACATTGTTACCACCTGTTGGAGGAACATAGACTAGAGGAGTATGTACTAAGAATCTCTTATAGGACTCCTCTGTAACAGATTCAGGCTTATCATTATGCACAGCAACTTGATACTTTTTATAAAGCAGGAATTCTTCCATATTAAAAGCAGATTTTTCCATGCAGACATCCAATACATGCTTCTTATGACTGCATCTTATAGAAGCCGATTTTGGTTTTGGTTTTGCATCTGGTGTTGTAGATCTCTCCATGGCCTCGGCCTCAGATGGCTTTAAAAAGACATTTATATGCCCTTTTGATGCCTGCACAGTGAATCCATCCAGAGTTGCATGTGAATTCAGGATAGAGGCCACACTCTCCGCAAATACTGTTGGGGAAGGAGTTCGCATGTTGCGACGTTTTAACATGGAAGTAGTTGCAAATGCAATGCTGCTTGTATACGCTAGTTCATTTTCTGGGTTATTTAATTGCCTTTTTAATTTGACTGATGCTGTGTGAATCATATCTTCTGGAATCTGGAAATCAATTCTTATCTCATTAGCTTCAGCCCATTCCAAAATTGACGCTCGAATCATTTCTGAGATCTTCCTTCTACCCATGTCCTCTGGCATTTCCAGAGGTGTATCATGGCATGATTCATTCTTAATCTTTGTTACCCTTTCACAAATAACAGGCTCTTCTTTATTTCCCTCAAGGTCCCCATCCAAGTATCTGTAAATTATCAAAACAATTAAAGTGGAAGGATTTGGATGTATGAACTAACCTATAAGATTGCCTTTACCTTTGCATACGACGTGAAACACGCTTTTGCTCTTTTGAGGGTATAAAATTGCTTGCTTTCAGACGTATAGTATAAGGAGGGCAGCAAGTGGAAACCAACTCTGGCTTATATAAGAATGTACCAGACCGCCTCCATCCCCGATCTAAGAGTTCTGAAATTAATAAAATCAAAGTGTAATCATTTCCCATCCAGAAGGACATCGGGTTGAATGATTATCCTATGACAGTTAATACTCTATGAAGGAATTACCTTGATAGTCGTAAACCGTAAGCCGATGGGCATATAATCCTGTCCATGCAGATGCAAATTAATTGTCAAGACCTCTGATTCAAAATGGACAATACTACAGGTGAGAATTAAACTTCAATGATGTCAATGAAGGATTGAACTGAATTGAGAGAAATGTCATACATAAACTTAAAAGTTTCTTGTTTTAAAGTAGTGCTTAGTGCTCAAAACAAACAACGTTTCTAGTTCTAATAAATTCTTTATGGGCACGAGAGATGTTAATAAACGAAGAACAAATTGACCTTTGATTAATAAATTCTTTATGGGCACGAGAGATGTTAATAAACGAAGAACAAATTGACATTTGATTTTTCAGTTACAATGGTAAAATTCTACGACTATTAAGTTTGGCTTAGTGAGGTCTAAAGACCTTCCACGATGTATGTGCAACTCAAAAAACATAACCTCTTTTGAAATTCACCCTATGATAGTTTCACTTATATGGTAGGCACTTAAATGTATGATTGACATGGCAATAGCCTAATCTGTAGTTATGGCTAAGGAGGTTTATCTAACAACTGCAATCATTTTAGTTCAAAAAATTATATCAACTTTTTTTGTACCATGTGCAACACTGGTCTGTGCTTGTGACTTGCAATATCCACATGGAGATGAGTAGATTCCCTGATCTTCTACTGCACTTAGAGCTTGCCTCCTGCTGGTAGTTGCCATCGCCAGCTAGATATTCTCCTATAACAACTGCAAAGAGAAGACTTTCAAAACCAAGTCTACTGATTCACACAATGCATTGGCATCTAGTAGAAGATAAAACACTAAGTATGTTTATCTATCTGTGGATACTTCCAGCATTTCTACATGCCAAGTTGTTGATCATCATAATCCTAGACAAAAATTTAAACTTTCCAGCATAAATAGACGAGGGAATTGTAAATACCAAGGCCGAACAACTATAAAGCAGAAATGGCAAAGACAGGTGATAAAAGCGAGACCAATTGGATCTATCAGATCAAATGATCCAGTGAATTTTCATGTACAGCTAAGAAAAAGAATGAATTATATTGATGTATACCATGATAATCTTAATCAGCCTATGGAGCTTTTTGAAAACATGGTGCAACGCATCATTCTAGACCAATGCTTGGAGACCTCCGAGATGATATTCTTCGAAATAACACTGAGAAACAATATGGTATCTCTCTTCGACCTTCAAGTTTCGCGGAACTCGGGGCTTCCGCATTCCTCCGAAATCCGGCCGTCAGGCCACAAAGAAGAGGGTGTACCTTCATAATAAATTAAAGAAAGAATTAAAGGGAAATTACAAAAATGCACCTCTACTTTGCAAAAATTAAAGACGTTTCTATAATTGGCCAATACAACTTAAATTTATGTGATATCAATCCAACCACATAGTCTTATCGGATATGTGGAGGTAATCACGTAGTGAGAAGGTTTGCTGTAGATGTTTATAAGATTTTGGTGAAAGGTTGGGTTGGGTGATTATCTTTTTTCTTCCTGTTTCTGTTTTTATTAGGTGTAAGTTCGAAGGTTTATTTTTAGATAGTCACATGGGCTTCCTTTGCATCCGTCAGACGCAAGTGCAAGGATTCTCTCTTCAGACCCGAACTTGCCAAGGATTCTCTAATCCGGCTACCTCTGGCAGAGCAGATGTTGTGGCAAGTCTAGGTTTTTGGCTGCCCTTTGACCTCAGGTTCCGCAAAACCGGCGAACAGCTGGGTCGCACAACAGCTGGGTCGCAGCTGGTTGAAATGGCTGAGCAGATTTGTTAAAAGTTTTTGCTGTCTGCAGGGTTTTACTTTGTGCCCTTGTTTGTGATTCAAAAGCTGGAGCTTTTGAATAAAGATGTTGTGCATGTGTAGCCAGATGCTTATCTCTGCTTCGTGCCCTTGTTTGTGCTTAAAACCTTGTTGTCTGCAGCCAGAGCAAAAAGAATCGATCATTCAAGTTTCACTCCTCTTCCATTTCTGTTCATCCTTGGAAATTTGCATGCATCCACTTCTGTTGTTGTCGCCTTTGGCTGTAGCTGCCACTGATATGATTTAGCTGCGCGTGCTTCCGTTCGCCGGGTTCAGGCTCTGGCTTCATTGGACCACTGAGTTGTGCATGTATTCGCACATTTTGGTGTATTCCATTGTTTATATATGAGAATTCAATGGTTTTATCAATGGTTACAACTTTAAGAAAATACAAAAGGTTACACTTAGCGATAAGGTTACCATTAGGGAAATATACATTTTTTATATCACAATCGACTGAAGAAAATTTTCCAAAGCTCTTGACTTTCATCAGCCATAGTAGAGACCTGCTTGCTAAGTTTGGATTTAAGAGGAGATCAAAATCCTAGAAGAGCGTATGTACTTCTGAGAAAATACAAATACTCTATGCCTCTTCCATATGATCCACAAAAGCTTGCAATCTTCTTTAATGCAAACCTAGAAGGGTATAGTCCAAGTACAATATGAATAGTCGGAGATGAGATCTCAAATACCTCTTTCACACGATCCCAAGAGGGTTGCACATCAATACAATTCAAGAAGCAGTGCTCAATTGTTTCATGTAATCGCACATAAGACATGCAGACCTAACCTATGCACCAAATATACTGACCAAATGGTTAGTTCTTGGTACCCTATGAATGATCTGCCATATGAGAGTTTGTACTCTTGGCGGAAGCGGGTTCTTCCACACTTATTTCCAGATTCTCTTCAATTATTCTCGCTCATTTATATGGAAATTTTAAATTACCCGAATGCTCCTGATAATTTGCCCGAAATGAGAAACTGTATATATGATTTGCATGGTTTTTCTGTGTATTTGCTCGAATACGTATAAAGGTGACACTGGACCTCAATATACGAAATGAAAGTTGTATTATTTTGGAGTTTGAACGTTAATGGTTTGGTTTATATAGTGCTTGGGATTCTGCATGCATTGTTGTAGGTGTGTTGCTTCCAGATTCTTCTTTTTCTTGTGGTTTGCAGGTGTTGCAATTCCTCTTTTGTGTTTTTTTGTTGCATTGAAAGCAAAGTAGGCGTTCGTTGTCTTGGGTTCTTCTTCCTTCGGCAGCACCTAAGGTACTTGTTCTTTCTAGCTCTTGTGTTGTAGCTTTAGTTAGGGCAAGATGTCTTTGAAGAAGGCTGCAAGGAAAGGTAAAGGGACTGTTGGGTCTGTTCCTCCATCTTCCAGGTCTTTTCAAATCGGTGGTTCTTATTTTAGGACTGGTTTGGAGGAAGAGGTCTATATGACTCAACCTTTAGGATTTGTTGTTCAAAGGAAGGAGCAGCTGGTTTGTCTTTTGAAGAAAAGCATTTATGGCTTGAAGTAGGCTCCAAGATGTTGGCATGCGAAAATTAATGCTTTCTTTCTTGAGCAGGGGTTTAGCAGAAGTGCAGCAGATCCCAATCTTTATTACAAATCACATGAAGGCCGAATGTGCATCGTGGTTTTGTATGTTGATGATTTGATCATCACAGGAGATGTTGATGTGCTGATTTTTACATTGAAGAAGTTATCTTCGAGATGACTGACCTTGGCCTTATGCGGTAGCACTCAGATGGCATCTATCTTTCTCAGCAGAAATATATCAAAGAAATGTTACAGCAGTATCGTATGCAGGATTGCAAGGCTGTGGCAAGTCCTTTTGATCCAGGCACAAGGCTTGAGCTTGATTTCCATGGTAAGGAGTATGATCCTACACTCTATCGAAGCTTGGTAGGGGCATTGATATATCTCACAATCACTAGACCTGATATCTCTTTTGCTGTGGGAGTGCTGAGCAGATTTATGAGGAATCCCAGGTAGTCGCACTGGAAGGCTGCTAAAAGACTGCTGGCATATATGAAGGGGAATTCACAAGAAGGTCTCTTTTATCAGAGGTCCTCTGATTTTTAGTTGAAAGTCTTTGTTGATGCAGATCATGCTCATTGTCATGATAGTAAGAGGTCCACAACAGGGATGTTCACGTTCATAGGGCCTAATGTGCTGACATGGTTGTCCAAAAGACAGTCTACAGTGTCAATCAACACCACGGAGACAGAATTCAAAGCACTCAGTGTTGGGATGCAGGAATTGTTGTGGCTTAAACATTTGTGGACAGATTTGCAGGTACCTCCATCCTCGGTTGTTATATTGTGCGACAACACAAGTACCTTACAAAGATAATTCAACTATACCTTCCTTAATTTTCTTGCGCCTTTATTTTCTATGGCTTTTGGCGCGCCTTTTTGCTAATTTTTTTAGGTTGCCCCTAGTGGGGCAAACCCTTGCTTAAGTGGGGTTTGTGGCATATCCTAGGTATATGCTGGAATATACCGAGGATATGCTGACGACTGCTCCAAACCCTTTGTTGCCTATAAACTGGCAGTCTTGCATGTTCTGGATCGCCGATATTCCAACCGGGTAACTGGCAGGACAGACCCGAAGCTCCAATCTGATGCGCCCTGTGCTTCATGCAAGTCCTCTAAAATATTGCTAATCGATTAAGAATCAACTCCTACAAGTCGGCCATTTCATCTTGGGCATCGTAGCATCTGTATGGCAAAAAAAATTGGTGTTCCCATCCGCAAGTGAGCAACATAACATAATAAACATATTTGATTGATGAAGAGTGTTTTAGGCTGCAGGATGCGCTAACAGAAAAACCCTAGAAATGACATAGACTTGCTTAATCCATAAGAATTGTTTTTCCTTAAAAAAACTATTCTATTCTATTCCTTAGTAGAGACAATTCATTGTTATATGGCAGGTAACTTATGTTGTCAGTGTATCAGTCCTCGCTATTGCTTTTATAAGGTTTAGCTATTAAATTTCCTTTTAAACAGGGGCTAAAGGGTATTCTAGTAGATGAAGAGGAGCTTCAACTGCAGAAACCACTTACTTTTCATAGGCAACCCCAGAGTTTTGCTTGATCTTAAGAAGGTAAATGAGATTGAGGCATTGGATGTTTATCTGGTAAGCCATTTTCTGCCTAGAAATTTTTATTCGTTGAAAAGCCAATTTGGTTTGATAGATTACACCTTTTATTAAGGTGTGCATAATTATCTGGAAGTTATGTACCTCCATTTTTGCTTTGAATTTTTGGTTGCAATCGCATAGAGTGATGCTCGGCTTTGGCGAGTTCTTTTAGTTCTGAGCATGAATGAGCTTTTGAATTATTTTTTAATGGCCATGACTAAGGGCCTCAAGGCAATATACATTCCACAGTTGATATGTGGCCTTGCCAAGATGAAATTTGCAAATCTGCAGTAAAGTCAAGTGCTGGCAGATACGTTCCTTGTTTTTGAAAAAAATGGCTAGTTTAAGCTGAAGAAAACTCACTAGAGGAAGACCTGAAGTTGTTGATCTGGAACGCAAGAAGACCAGAGGAAAAATCATGGTAGTAAGAAGCATAAACACCATGGATAATTGCACCCTCATGGCTTTGCTCTTGTATTGAGGATGAATATTTGCCCCTCATCTGAATCCAGGCATGGCGGAAAGCCCTTCTACAAATGCAAAGAAGATACTTGATCTTTTCACAAGCTTCTGTTGAAGAAAAACACCAACATCTGGTAATTTACGAGGAGGATTATACGTCTTGCGTTTTGTTGATACGTATATATAATATGATCTATTTGGATGCATTTCATATGCCATATTGGAGTTGATAATTGGCTCTTTTTCAGATGTCAAGCTGCTGCTGATAATGAAGCAGTAATTACGATAACTGTGTCTAAATGTTCGAGAAGCTCTAGGATTTCTGCAGTTGTAACAATTAGTCGGGGGAGGCTTTTGCCACAGGTGCAACTATGTGGCACCTCTACAAGGTTTGTGTTCTCCACATTGCGTATAAATGATTTTTAGTATATGCTAAGACATGTGAGCTTCTCAAATGGTAGGGTTAGTACTGTACCAATTAGTGTGGTTTATGGAGAACCATCTTCACAAGACAGGCATGCCAAATAAAAGATGTTGCTTTATGTTATGCCAATTCAGTGAATAAGTCAATGATCTAAGCAGAATATTTACTCTTCTGCCAAGGATTATTTTAACTGTCGTTTTGTCTTGCAGTTGGCAAAGCACGTTGCCCATGTCTCCTGTAGAAGGCTTTCCACCAGTGTTGCAAGTAACTTGTGACCTTCTTATCTGATGATGATATAGGTGCTACCAGTATGAGCAGATCTATGCCGGAATGAAGCTTTGTGAATAAGGAAGAGAATGCAGATGAGGAAGATAGGCAAATGATGCAGCATCTATTTTGATTGACTGATATTTTGCAATTGAAAATTGCCAGATATGCTGCATTACAAAATTCAAAAACATTACTGGTGAGTTCTGCATATAATGCCAGAGTTAGAGCATAATCGGGCTTTAGGAAGATTGTAAAGGGGAAATGTCAGCCTTTAGCGCAGAGTTATATTCATGCCATCAAGGTTCTTAGTTTCAACATAACAGACTCCATTAGCACCATTGGAAGACGGAATAAAAATATCTGCTGGAAAATATTCTTTGTTTTTAATCAGCACTGTGTCTCCTACACGAACATCCTTCCATAACTTTTCCTCACATTTACCTCTAGAACAAGTTACAAGTGATCTCAAGTTTATCTCTTTATCACCTTGGGCACGACATAAGTCTTCCCATAGCTCCCGTGCCGTTCCCAAGCCAATCACAAAAGTAAATGGCATTATAACAGTAATTGGCCTATATGGGCTGATTGGCGTTAATGAAATAGTTGTCGTAGCAGTGAAATACCAATATGCCGCTCTGCGATATTGCTCAAAGAGCGACCATGGTAAAAACGTGTATCATGTGTATTTTGTAGTTGAAGTTTTATTGCCAGCATATCTGTGATCCAAAATGGGAACGTTACTTAAGTGTGATGGAATCAATGAACCATGTCACCGTATGCTTCTTTTACTTTAGATGGTGGCAAAACTAGAATGCTTAAATAAGAACTATTCAGTGCTTCCTTTTATTTATCATGATATTATAATTGAACCTAAGATGATAAATTTGCAGCCAAGCATTAACGTTACGGTAATAAATTTGCTTCGAAGCTATATCATAAGCTCACAAACAGCAGTCGATAGATAACTAGCAATAACAGACATCATAATAAATCTTGGTTACAACCTTTGTATGATCACCTCTCATGAAGATGGTTTGTGACAAGCGTAGGAACAGTCATTAAGTGCTTATTGACAGCTAGAAATAAACAACTTCTCATCCTTTACTGATATCTAAACTTGCATATGAAATAGGAATCTCACCTCCTTCTAATATTACGTGACTCGACATTGATAAATTCGCTTTTGCTCTTATTTTCATAAACGTATGCCATAAGAACGGGACTAACACGACTATTTCTCTGTTGCAGAATTTCGTCTGGGGTTAAGGCTGCATTTGATATTTAGCACCAACTTAATTGCAACAAGTAAACACGTTAATGCATACAACTAGTAAGGGCTTCTATTCTGGCCATGAAGGATCCAATTAATAATTATAGAATTTATTCTAGATTTAACATTTCGTATTAGCAGGACAAGGTGCATAATGTCTTTGTTTTACAGAGTAGCTTCAAATAATATGGCAATGTGCTTTGCTATTATTTTGCAGTTGAGTATCAGTCTTCTTACCTCAAAGTTTAGACACATGGAACTGTTTGAGCTGTACAAGCCGAACCTTCATGAAGATCTTAGTTGATTCTTTCACTGACTGCATTGCAAAATCTTCATTTCTTCTTAACTTCTTAGAGCTAGCCTGATTCTGCAGAAGATGACCTAAACGTAATGAATCAGGGATCTGTCTTGTGGAATTGACATACTTGTGCATGTCGACCATCAGGCTTGCTTGAATCTATGTTTGAGAAACTGATATAGACAAACACGAGTTCATGTCATATTCAATGTGCGACAAATTACATATAACGTATATTCTCTGCATTTTCTTTCCTCTATTAGCTCCTCAAATCGATGTGTTTTTTAGAAGTTGTAATTCAAGATTTCAATGTCTATATTCTTCACGTATGTCTCTAAATCATTTCTGTAAATGCCAAGTGTATGGAGAATCTAGATGGTGTGAGTGGTAGTAAAAAACTTGGCTTGGGTTTCAAGAATGATCTCCTGCTTCCTAAATATCAATATCAAAGTTATAGTCTGATGTTCACGGTCTGAACAATATATAAACCATGTATCTAACTTTGCTATTGTAACAAAGCAATTAAAATGCTTATATTTGTATTCAGAACTTACACTAGTGTAAGGATGCATTCTATTTTGTTTAAGAATCCCTCTCTTAGGTCGGTCATGCGGGGATATGGCATGGAAGCCATATCCTAATGTCCTCCAAGATGCGTGGTGATATGGCAAGCCGCCCGTGATCAGCCACAATGCGAGAAGGCGCAGAAAAGGCCGCCGCATCTACCAAGTGCCGCTCTGTGCGGTCCTGCTTGGCCGATGCTGGTTCGGCACGTGAAAGGGCGTGTTGCGAGCGTGGTAACCATCTCCCCATATCTTGGAAGACTCATGCTGATGTGTCAGGCCACACGTAATCAGACGTGGCGCAAGAGGAGGCCGCCAACTCGGGCTTGAGGCGGCAACGGTGGCTCCGGGCGGTCATGCACCGTAGACGCGGATCCTGCGCGGGCAAATGCGGGGATATGACATGGAAACCATATCGGAATGTCTCCAAGATCCGTAGTGATGTGGCAGGCCACCCGTCTATCAGCCGTAGCGTGAAAAGACGCTGTAAGGGCCGCCGCATCTACCAAGTGCCGCTCCGTGCGGCCTTGCGTGGCCGATGCGGGTCCGACGCGTGAAAGGGCGCGTCGCCAACGTTGTACCCCATCTCCCCATGTCATCCAACACCCGTGCTAATGTGGCAGGCGTCCCGTTCTCAGCCTTGGCACGGGGGAGAGGCCGTCAACTCGGGCTTGGGGCGGCAAAGGTGGCTCCGGGCGGTCATAGCACCATGAACGAGGACCGGGTGGGGGCAAATGCGAGGAGACCACATGGAAACCGGGTCGGCACGTGACCAAAGACTGTGCAAACATGTCAGGCCACCCGTCATTGGCCGGGGTACAGGAAGAGGCGCCAAGGCGGGATTGGTGCGGCAACTATGACTCTGGGCCATCTAGCCGAGCCGATGGAGCGAGCCAAACCATCTTGACTCGCCCAAGGAGGACAATCCAAAACGACCAGCCAAAGAGAATGCAACCGGGGATGCCACCAACTTGGGTGGGGGAGCCAGCTAACCGAGACGGAAGCCGCCAACTCAGTGGGGAGCTAATAACAACGGCGATCCTAGGACACCACCGAGTCCGGTGGCGAGGCAACCACCACCAAGTCCGGTGGGTAGGCAACGACGGCGAGCCAAACACACGACCAAGTTGGGTGGGGGCGATCCACGAGGGACAGACCGAATTTCCAATCTGATGTTGGGCCCTGTGCGTCATGCAAGTCCTCTGAAATATTGCTAGCTAGTGAGTCCGTCTAGGAGGTCTGGCCGATGGACGCCTTCCAACCGTTTAGGAGGTCTGACAGTGTTCCAAGTTCGACAGATCTCATTTGCAGCAGAACTGGTCGGATGCTCGTAGAGGTACGTCGTTATGCTCAGCCCAACTCGCATTTTGAAGGGAACATTTTGAAGACACAGCGTGGCCAGGATATAGAGTTGGAGACAGTTGATTTAAAGGAAAGAGTTGTTCTTAATTCTCTTGCAGCTTGTTTGAATAAAAATGATGTAGTGGAAAACATTGTTCCAAAGATTATGGAAGGGAACTTTTGTGATGTTCTGACATCCAGGAGTATGCCTCTAAGGCCCGAGCTTGTGACTAAATTACTTGGGTATATTTTTTATGCAAGAGTTGCATTAGGATTTTGCAAATGGGCAGAGAAACAAAGGGGTTATAAGCATAATGTAAATGTATATAATTGTCTTCTTGTTATATTGATATAGAAATCTTTGTATGAGAATGTGCATAATATTTACAGGAAAATGTTGGTGTCTGGTTGTTCTCCAAATTGCTATACCATAGGGATTTTGATGAGATGCCTTTGTAAAGAAGGTAAAGTGAATGATTCCTTAATGAGAAAATGAAAGAGGGATACGATCCTGCTGTGGTTGTTTACAACATTTTGATTGATGGACTTTGTAAATCTGGGAATGTTGAGGAAGCTGAAAAGTTGCTCTTAAAAATGGCTGAGAGAGGTTGTGTTCCAGATGTTGTAACTACCCTTATTACTGGTTTATGCAGTGAAGGTAGATTGTCAAAAGCACAAAACCTTTTGCAGGATGGAAGAAAGAGGGTGCATTCCAAATGCTATTACCTATAATACCCTGCTACATTGGTACTACAAAGAAACTAGGGTGGATGAGGCTGTGAACTTTTTTGAGCTAGATGTTGGAAAAGGGTTTGTGCCAGACGTGATAACCTATAATGCTTTGGTCAATGGCCTTTGCAGAGTAAACAGAGTAGATGAGGCAGAAAAACTTTTTGAAGAAATGGTTTGTAAGGGTTGTGTTCCCAACACTATCACATATAATGCACTCATCAATGGCCTATGTAAATCTACTAGGGTGGAAAAAGCAAAAGCGCTTTTTGACACCATGTCAGATAAAGGTTGCAATCCTAATTTTGTTACTTATAGTACCATATTTCATGGGCTTTGTAGACAAGAGAAGGCCATTGAAGCACTTGAAATATTTGAGACAATGGTTAGGGATGGGCATAAACCTAACATTATCATTTTCAATGCTCTTATTGACATGTTGTGGACATTAGAGAGAATATATGATGCACTTAAAATGATTGAAGAGATGAAGGCAAGCAAGCGTCCTCCAGATCTCATCACGTACAACTCTATTCTTATAGGTCTCTGCAGGTTAAAGCAAATGGCAGAAGCTTCTAAATTTAAAAAGATTATCAAGTTGTCACCCAAATATCATAACATTTAACTCATTCCTAAAGGGCCTGTGTAAAGTTGGAAAGTTGGATGAAGCTGAGGGCTTTTTTCGAGGTTATTGCTTCAAATAAGTGTCATCCTAATGTTGTGAGCTATAACACTTCTATAACACTCTCTTTCTTGCTCTTTGTGAGAATAAGAGATATAGTGCAGCAGTAGACGTCTGTGAGCGGATGGTTGAGAAAGGTTTTGCTCCTAGGGCTTTAACATTTAGGGACCTTGTTGACAAGCTTTGAAAAAAGAAAAATTAAATGAGGCACAGAAGCTGTTGGCTTTAGGAGCTCGTGTTCCCAGCATTGAGTTTCAAATGAGTTTTTGCAATACTTCTTCCATGCTGAGCACCAAAGATTTCTTCAGGCCAATTCCCATAAAGTCATAGTATCAAGTATTCTATTGTCTAGAAGTAGCAAATTTGAATTGATTGTCAAAACATGACTTTGAGCTATGATTTAAGCCACTTCACCCTCCGGCCGTGGAGGGCAACCCTCCGTGTGCAGCACCTTGTTCGTTTTCTATTTTTATTTATTCATCCTTTAATGTGGCTTACGTGGATTTTTTATTTATGTTTGATATGTGGAATCATCATGGAAAAATTGTTGCTTAAATTGAGGAATTTCAATTCCACGTCCTCAAAGAACGTCCACCGTAGTGGAATCTCACCCTAAAGTAAAACAAGGTGCTGCGCACGGAGGGTTGCCCTCCGTGACCCGAGAGTGAAATGGCTTAAATCACACTTCAAAGTCATGTTTTCGAGCATATACTGACATATACTTGGAATATGCCACAAACCCACATGGATGAGGGTTTTCCTTCCTTCCCTTAGGGGTAGAGTATATCTCTCAATTTTGAAGACGATCTTGAATATGTGGGATTTGAACCAAACATATGGCAAAGAAATCGTAATCACGTTGCTTGCCTAGTAGTAACAATTTACTTCTTATATTCTATGATATAACAATAACCTTAGCTACAAGGCTTTTCATGCAATGTGATTTGTTTGAAGAAGAGTTAAACAACACACGCAATTCAAAATCATCTACTTGTACTAAACCATTAATTGTTGCAGGTTGGCTAGTTTGAAAGGCTGATTTGCTTCAAAACGCACTCCAACTCTTTATAGTTGCATTCATTATGTTTTATGGCCCTCCCTTTCACTAGCTGGAAATCTATCCATTCATACTGTGTATCTTTATCATCTGCTCAACACATGTGAGCCAATGCTCCACACTTCTCGCAAATCACAAATGCTTGCTACCTTCAGGGGATTTATTTATTTTGAATACTTCTACGATTGTTTTATACAATACCTATACATAACCATAGAAATCTCAAGTTAGAAATATACGTCCTTACAATTGGGCCACTTTATACAGCGCTGATCATATGGCCAATGCAAGAGAGCTCTTCACGCATATGGCTAGTCCAAAGAGAGCTCTTCACAGAGTACCAGCCCATCCCAGTATTAGAGAAAGAAAAATGAAGATTGGCAAAGGCCTACTTAAAATTGATGGAGATGTATATATCTGAACTGGAAGTTAATCTCCTTTCTGTGTCCAAATTGGATGATATCAAAATTTCAAGTAACCTTTTGGAAATGGAAAATGTGTAGTGAAAAATCTTAGGCATAGAGTAAAAGGGAAGGAGATCTTTGTCAACTTGACTTCGGCTTTCCAAAATGTGTAGTGAAAATCTTAGGCACAGAGTCCAAACATTCACACAGAACACAAAGTTGTAGAAGAATCCATGGCATATTTTGTGTGCTCTATGATTGGTGAAAACACATTAAGTACCATGCCTTTACAGCATGCCTTTACATATCAAAGGAATTTTCCAGATAGTTTTGTAAAGGCATTGAATTTTCTAAAAGGGTACACGAAGCAATATTGTCTTGTCTTATTGCCAGAGACATACTCAAGGGCTTGTGGTACTTAGGGGCACACTGAGAATCTGCATCTTTGATTCCCTGAGAATCTGCAAACAGGTCCACCTGCTTAGACGTTTCAGGGAATTCCCCACACAATAATGGACACTTCTGATTCTGGTAAAGACATCACAACTGGAATTCCTAGATCGGAAGTCTCTCTAATAGATGGATTCAGTGGGACCTAGCATTAAAACAATCAGTAATATCCCAAAAAAAATTATATTAGTCTACATGTCATTGCATGATCTATAAGAGAGACATTATCAAATAAGAAAATATGCAGCGAAAATGCAAGTACAAGCTTATCGTCATGTGTCATCCATGAAAGGTATCAAATGAAATTTGCAGTCCTAAAATACGTGCCTACAATGCAACCACCAGCCTGTTGTTCATCTGTTGTTCGACCTGTGTACTGCTTGTGGATGCTAGATAAAACAATGACTACCCAGAAGTATAAAAGACTACTCTTTTTACAATTTGCAAAATGCGTCGCCTATATTTCAGAAGTTCAAAATGCAGATAGCAGTAAGACAGTAGTTTACTTCCCAAGAAAATCAATGCCCAACTTTGTTGCATAGAAGTCATAATAGGCTGCACTGAAATCATCAACAGCCTCAATCATCAATCGCACACCATAAATACAATAATCCTACGTCAAGATAAATGCAATCAGAATAAATGTTGTATGCCGAGATAGAAGTTCATGCACTATCCAAAACCCAAACCCCATATTATGGCCTAAAATAAACCAGTATATAAAAGGAGTAACGTTTCAGCTTTGTTCTAATTATATTGCACACATAAATATGGGTGGTTTTGCAATGCCCGAGTTAATGCTAAACTTAAGGAATGGTAGATTTAAGGGTATGGGTTTAAGGCGAATATGTTCTCTCTGCGAAATAAAACGGGTCATATGATCTGTCATGGTAAACAAGGTAGCAAGTGGGTATAGAAACTGTTTTGTACGACTTCTTATTTAGTCGATTCACTTAGTGACTACCTATAAAACACCTAAGAAATATGCAATGGTTGAAAGGGAAAAGGGATACATAGAACGGTAGCATTAAAAATGATGCTGCATTAGGATTAAGCATCATAGGGTGGACCTACATCCTCGTACACATAGGATGCAGAGAAAACGAGGCACGTTGTACAGATCGTCACGATTTTCAAATAAACAAAACAATATGTAACCTAGGAACATGGCACGTCTAACCTACAACCTGAACTACATAGTTGGTAGTCATTTTAAGAATCTGTTATCACAAGTAAATAATGCTCAATAAGATTTCCGAAAATAAAGATCATTTACAATTGAATCTTCTTTCCGCAGCCTTCCCTCCTCAGAGTCCGTTATTAACATAGATAAAGCTAGAAGCTTCATCAATCATATAATGAAATAATTTCCATGCAAGTGGAGCCCCCGACTGCAGAGACTTGTATTCGCATCTTTGTATAATGGATCATATATTAGCTCCCATTATAGAAAATTATCTCGCACAGAGAACTGGTTTAATTCTCGAACTTAGACGAGAATCATAAGGACGAGCTAGTGTTTGTCGCCTTTGGGACACCAATCTCACAAGTATTCACTTTGGCCGCAAAGCGCAGGTGAACATAATGACTCGTGTGAGGATTTAGAATCGGAGAAATGGTCACAAACATCGGTGTCTTTGAATCGCCTCCCGGACATGGCTGAAAATGATATTAACCCCAAGTTATAATGATTGTAGGAAAATAGATAAGAGAATGAAAACATACTTGAAGCAAGTACGTAAGTTTTGAATTTCGATAAGGTATGTAATCGTTCTTTATTCGCAATGGCAGCAATTACATCACCCAAACTTGCTAAGCTCTTATTAATTGCCCGCATTCAGAAATGCAAAAAACACCGGTTGAGAAAGAGCCGGAAATATAATCCGAAAATGACTAACCTGTGGTCTCCTTCAATCGATCACCAGAGATCCACTACGAGAAAGGCGCCACTTCCCGCCCGGATCTATTAGGTTCAAAGATTCCATGGACCTCTTGCTCAAGCATACCCTATTATAAAACCACAAACCATTTAGGTCACAACAAACTCCATGGCATGAAAGAATTATGAATTCCTACCTCGTTGACCCCGTGAGATGCGCAATGTAAATACACAATGGCTTCGAGATGATTGTTCATTAATTGCCGCTTTTCCCCACAGATCTATAAAACAAGCACTAAAACAATTGCTTTTGATGTATATTAAACCGCACCTTAAATGAAATTCATACCGCTTCTGGTAGCACGCGTTAACTTGATGAAGAGACCTCATCCCGCTTGCTTACATCAACCAAGGTTAGGTCTGTAACACTGGTGTTGCCATTCTGGTCATGCTTAACTTGATGTTGTTTAACTGGTGTTCCGCTTTCACTATTAGAGTTGCGTCCCGGTGCCAGGAGGTGCCTTATTTGCTCATTGTAAATCTCCAACATAGATGCCTGCATATACGATTCCAACAAAATATTGGATACATGTCGAATTTATAATCTAACTTTTTATATCCAAAACTCGCATTTCAAGTTCCATCCACGAGAGGTGAACTCCTGGCTAGACTTGAAAATTTGTTCCAAAGATCTCGGAATCACCCCTCGTTGCCCTGCAACGAGACAAAACAAAACAAAACAAGAATGATACCTTGTATCCATCAAGGGCGCTCTGAACGAGCTGAGAAATCTCTGTAAAGATTGATTCTTGTCCAGCCTCCGGACCAAATACCTTGTCAAACGAGAACAAGTGTTTCGACCTATCAAATCAAACAATCAACCCCCCGATTAATGATGAAGACTTCATAATATAGTTGCTTAAGACAAAACACATACCTTGTGCAGGAAGAACCTCCGGACCTCGGCCAAGCAGTCTCATTTGAAGTAGGATATTGAATCACCTTGCTATCACTTTCAGATTCCTCATCTTCTGGCAACAGAGGACGCACTCGACAAAAGACTCTGATATTGCCTTTTAGTTCCTGCACAATAGGTTTAAGAAGGGCTTATCACTTGCACAGGGTAAACAAGCCATGCGAAACAAATCCTGCGTCCTTCAGAGAAGGCAAACAAACTAATAGCTTGACAATGATAATAAGCACCTGGATTGTATTATGTAGCTTCTTCCTAATGAGGTCTCCTTCGCGTATTCTAATATCAGCTTCAGCAAGGCGTTTTGTTAGCTCTTCAATTTTCAACTTCTGTTCTACCCCTTCGGACCTTTCCATCAACATTGTAGTTTCCATAATCTGCAAAAATAAACTATAGATCAATTTATCATTCCATGTCATCAAATGTCAGACAAAAGAGTTGACCTTTATTTTGTGAGTCGCAATATGAAGCTCCTGCTTGAGAGCTTTAACGTTTTCACTCTGAGATGTATAGCATTGCTGCAAGTCCAAAGGCATTACAACCCGAGTTAATGCAATCGCAAGAATCGATACATAGAGAACCGTAAGATATCAGATTTTCAGAGGAAATGTGTAGCATTACTGCAAGTTCAAAGGCATTACAACTTCAAAGTTAATGCCTTACTGCATATATGCACAAAACATATAGAACCAGGTGAGTTTTGCAAAGAAAATCCCCACCCAAACATCTCTTTACTGATAAAATAAATATTAAGCTATGCCACTGCTTCGTCCCCTCAGATGATGTCATAGTACAATACGAACCTGAAAGCCTCAGCTGCTGAGAGATTGAGATTTGAGCAGCACCAGTACCAGGAGGCATGTCAACGACCATCACGCCAAGCTTCCCCATGCCACTCCAATTGCACTTATCACCTACAAATCGACTTTTCAAATTTCGTGTGCTTATACATCAACCAAATCCAATCAAGTCCAAAGATTTGACATGCAAGAGTAATATTGAACTCGCAGAATTGACTCTCTCACATGTTTCGACCTATCTTCTACAATCTGAAAATTATCATAGATTTACCGGTTGCATATAAGAGTACATCTATTTTATGTGCTAATATTGCCTTACAAATTACCATAAAGAAGTAACATGAAAATCGATGTCTTTCTTAGTTTTTGATATAAATGCATACCACTTCTAATTTGTTCTTTTTCCATTCATTACTGATTTTGGAGTAATTTTAAACTTGTAAGCAGCCCATTCTCGCAATGCAATTTAAAAATTGCTATACACGCACTAAGATAAAACCGTAATCGTGAGTACAAACATACCATAGGTCCTCTCCAAACAACCGGAGAATCTTTGTCGACCGAGAAAGCCCATGGACATACAACGAACTCCATAATTCTCCAAGGGTATCATTCTTGACTCTGCAGTTTGAAGGATATATATAATCTTCTTTTCCATAATAATAAAAAATAGCATATATGTACGAAATCATTGAATGGACCATTTCAAGTCAAACAAAGACTTTTGAATCCACAATGAGAGGTTGGCCATTAAGTTTCATTAGTGTTGGGATTTGAAGGACCATATCGTCTGCATCTAAAATTCCCACTCTAAGGCCACAATGCATAGCCATTGCAACCGCCAAATTCATTGTTGTAAGCAACGCGAAAAATGTCGATAAAGAAAGGTTATCCTAGGCATCATATTACGCACCCTAATTTAGAATTCGATATTTTTTAAATTTGTATGTGTACAACCCAAATTTTTCAAGTTTCTTGGTTCAAAAATATTGATGCCTTCACCGCAGAGTCTCATCAGAGAGAAAGCCAACAAATAAACTCATACCTTTGTCAGATTGGACTTTCCGACTCCACCCTTGCCGATGCTACAAAGAATTATATGATCAACCCGAAGTAAGCTCAGGGCCGTTAAAGGGGCCTTCACCTTTCCGGGTACATTAGCATAAAAGCAAGGCTTCTGCCAACGACACCACGTTACTGCATCACCAGAAAGAAGGCCACGCATCATAAAAACCATGACAATTTAGGGTACGCCATCTCCGGCTCATCATCCTGCCGATGCTCTACTAAACTAACGACTCCAAATGTTCACCTCAAGGCTAGCTCCTAGACAAGCAAATGTATTTAGAACTGTGCCCATTCATAGCTGCATGCAGAGTCGGCAGAATCAAACTTCCGGTTAGCCGGTATGCACAGCAGCCGCCTGGCAGCAGGTTTTTAGCAGTTTTTCGCATATTCTAGGTATATGCTAGTATATACCATGAATATGCCAAAAACCCACATAAACAAGGGATTGCCCCCCTAGGGGCAACCCAAAAAAACTCAGTTCCTTAGACAATGCTCGGTATTCCCAACCAAACGAATTGAGCTTCTGCGGGATGGAGATGGACGACAGCCCACCAGGTGTGGCCCGACGATCGTCCACGCGTTCCAGACGTATCACAACAAGGGTTGAGGAAGCTCTTTTAGACCCAAATGCTCGATCGCAGGTTTGATGCACTCATCATTCTTCCCTCCGATAATTAGAGTCCTTATTCTGCGTTGTTTTGCTTGCAGGCTGCGCGTGCAAGACTTGACGCACTTGAGAATGATAATGTTGTGGTTGATGTCGTTGAGCCGGACGATGAAGAAGAAATCTTTCTGGCGGAGGATGATACTTGTAAGCTTTAAACCATTGAATAAGCTTCATATTGAATATGGTTATATTATCTACTCTGAATCTGCACTGCAAACAAAGCCACATTGCCAAAGACTTCTTACCTGCTATGGCGTGACAAGCGAATCAAATTCATATTATAAGCATTGCATCATGATATGCCTGTAGACTTGAAAGACGGAAGTGAGTCTATATACACCTACAAAGTACTAGGTAGGGGTCCGAATTGGTGTTAAACTTCCAATGTGTAATATCATAGTGACCTGTTTTCTGAACTCCTGCAACATGTCAGAGAATAATTACCATTGACTGCAAGAACAATGATCTCGAGGGTGATGCATTTTTCTGTGAAAGGAAGAGCAAGAAATTATTGAAGAAAATTCCGCTTTGTAGTCAGGCTAATGAGGAAAACGGCATCCTAGAAATTAAAAAATACAGAATTGACATGATAGGCTTGGTTTGAAATACATTCATCTTTACTAAATGTGCAGATTTGACATAAAAGAAGCTTCCATTCATGTCAATTATAGAGGTCTGTTTGGTGGGGGGTTCCGAGGTTAGGTTGTTATAATGAGGACCTAACAATACTTCTGTTGAGTTCCATCACTCGCAGATTCTTCCACGCTCTCTGCATTGAATCCTCTGTTATCTGATCAGAAAGTCGAAGATGGAACAAGACGAATACAATTATGATACTTGCTTTGATGTCGTATAATCCAATAAATTGTTTCCATCAATCAAGCTTGTGGTTTGCATATACTCAACATTTGTTGACCGAAGTTTCACTAATGTCAAAAGAAAACTAAGGCATAGGGACATTAGATCCTCTTAGAAGAATAGAGAACAATATGATCATGTTCATATAAGTGCAGAAGCAGGCCTCTCGTATGATTTTAAGAAATATACTAATAACAGCACTTGAAAATATGGATGGATGGAAGTACAAAAAATAGGAGATTATCTCTCTTAGAAAACTAGAAAGAGTACTTCACTAGGTTGCTTATCAACATTTTCTGCCAAGTCAATTGCAGATGCTGAAAATCGATAAAAAGCAGTCCAAAGTTGTTCGTATGACATTCGGGGTCTACAAATTGACCATGTGGAATTGTTATAATGGCTAATTTCTGGTTCAAAAGATAAAAACAAACAGTCGTAAGAAAATGCTTTCAATGTTTGGAGACATTACGAGGAACATAAATGAACAGGCGCAAACTATAGTCCATGGACTTGGCGACTGCCAATGAGAAGATGCCGTCCAGATTTACTTCTACAGACAAGGCACGTTAGCATGAAAATGAACAGCTTACTTCAGGGTACACATACACTACAAGTCTTGTGTGAAGAAGGGGTTTAATGAAGATGAACTGAGTAACCACGCATTCATCCAGATCTATTACTGTAGACAATGAAGAAACACACGTACATTATTAAGTGCTGTGCGACTCAGAAGGGGTTTCGTGAAGATGAACAGAGTACCATGCCTGAATGTGCAAACTTATGGAAATACTGAAACTATAAATTTATTAAATAACCATACCTTATTTCGAAAACCAAATAACTCTATCTTGCATCTGTAGGAAGTTATTGGAGAGCCGCCATTGGCATAGCCAATGATCAAGAAAGTTGGACTTTTTGAAAGGCCAATTGTAGATATGTTGCTCAAAATGTCTGTTTTTGGAGGTTGGGTATCTGCACAAATGTTTGCAACTGAGCTTTATACAATGCAGTAATAACTCCCATCTTTCAATTTAATGGTCCCTCTCAATATATGATATAAGAATGCAAGAAGAGTATTATTTGTAACAATTGATAAAGTAGACATCGAGTAGGAAGGTCATTCTTCACCATAAGATTTGAGCGTATTCTTCATTCTTTTTTTAAAAAAGTGTTTCCCATCTGTAAGGTTCTTTGTTCTTTGAGGACTGTTACATGCTTTGGAACCGTTAACCCTGTTAATACATTCGAAGATGGTCCCATTAGGTTTATTATGCAATCCTGTGAAGCGAAAGACTGCCTCTTGTCTGTTAGAGTTTTGAAGCGAAAGACTGCCTCTTGTCTGTTAGAGTTTGGGCACGGACTCGTTATCTTAGTGACCAAACCTAATAAATCTATAGAGCTATTTCTTGATGCATTGCTATAGCCTTCACTTTGAAGATAAAATTCCCCAAAAGAGGCTCCTCATCTCAAGTGGACTCAAGCAATGGAACCAGATGCTGACATATTGTCCAGCTATATCAGACAAGGAGCAAAGATATGATAAAATCCCTGATCATGGATGCCCATCTTCCCCGACCGTGTTACTGCTCTCATTTTGCACCATAGAAAAGGAAGATATGAAAGGTGATAATTAACTAGTAAAGTGTGAGCTGAACCCATGACCAAAGGGCATATAAATGAATGTGCATGCCAAACACAGAAGCGGGCTCAAATTGCAGTTTAACATTGCCTTATCTCTCTTATATGCCAGTTAACACTACCCATACAAATAAAGATGTCATAATTGTTTTGTCCTTTTATCTGCAGCAAAAACATCTGAAACCAGTTTTATTAAACTTCATATACTGGCATTATTTTTACAGTGTTCAGTCAGAAAAAGACTCCCAAGGGATCAAAGCGGAAGACGCGCCAATCAAAAGCCCTGGAACGGCTTGGAAATACTAGGAAGGCACCAAGAAGTTTTCTGGAGGTTCTTCAAGATGTACGTAATTATGGCTTATATGCTGTAACCTCTCATATCTTTCCAAAATTTGTGACATCTTATCTAAAACACCTATCACCTCTAGATTTGATTTAGCTCACATATTTATGCGATGGGAAATCTGGTATTTAGTGCTGATTTGTAATTTACAGGCCAATTTGGACGCTTTGCCAGCGCATGTGCCAACATATTTCAGAGCTGCTGTCGGACCACCTAGCTCAAAGTCACGTCGGCAATTTTGTTCTGTTTGTGGATATATTAGCAGTTATACTTGCCCGCGATGTGGTGCCAGATTCTGTTCGTGCAGTTGCCAGATTATCCATAATGACACTCGATGTCAAAAGTTTGTCAGTTGATTTTTTTTTGTGACACAGGAGTATTGTGGCTATGCCCCATGAATGAGAAGGACAAAGATGGTTGAAGGTTGTGGAGTATCAGGTCATGTCTGAAGAGAAGTGGCTGATTGCAAAATCTATGCAGACCTAGTGTCTTAATGCAAGCCTTCCAAGTCTCCTCTCAACCAAAGATGTCATTTGTGGCTGCCTTTAGGATTCAAAAGGAAGTTCTTCAGTTCTATGTATATTTTACCTCGGCATTTTGGGCTTTAAAACAGAAAGAATGCAAAGTTACTACTATAGAATGCAAAGAATAATATAGTAGTTTAAAGTTTGGCTGCTTGTGTTTTTGAAACTTCTGATTGCATTCGGGAAGAAGTCTTAATTCCTGTGTAGGCATTTGAAGATGAACTCAATGCGTTGGATGCAAAAAGTTCTTGCATTCAGTATGCAGTGTTCATCAGTAGTTACCCAATATGGTTAAGTGAAAAGCTCACCATCAACAATTGGTTGGAGCAAAATGTTAGTGCAGTGGGTGCTTCAGTCAGGATGCAGGTCACGAGGATGATTCTAGTTACGCACCCTGATGAGTATCACATCCATAATATTTGACATGAGAGAGGCCTACGTTACAAATGGTCTTTCCTTCTTCCTCCTCTCCCCCTGGGAATGCAACTTTTGTTTAGTCCATTAGGATTAAAACTATGTACCAATTCTGGCTGTTGCCAAGCAGATTCCACCATAAACCAACAAGAGTCACGTATTTTACAATAAGCATGGACAGAATAGAAGTGTCACAAACCTTTATAAAAAGATTGTTATTTTACTTAGTGATAATAATACACATCATGTCACCGCTTACAAACAAACAAGGCTGACCTTTTGAATTGAAGAACGAAATCGTGGCTGATGAGTCTAGAACGTGCTAATTCTACTAAAAAATGCCACTGTAGCTCAGACCAGACGAGGCTGTCAGCTGTATGTTAGAGTTGCTGGGCCATATTATAACTATTTCAAAGGGGCACTGCTGACAGGCACGCGGTTTTACAATCACGCTATAAAATACTCATAGATATTCATACTGTGACTTCTGAAGCCAGACTCTTGTGCGCATAATTCCTTGCCAGATCTCGAAAAAATGGAGCAGTCGAGTCTCAGGCGCCAGGGAAGAAGCCGTGCATTTTTTCTTCTTTTATTCTTGTCCATTCTGGAGCTCTGCGTTGCCACACAGTACCCAATTCAGTGGAATCTGGGGAACTCAGACTATGGATCATCCAATTCTTACAAAACAGGGGACAGTTTATGTAAGTATAAGACAAATCATATGCTGCGTGGTTGCTTGATGAGAAATATGTGCATAAATGAAAAATGTATGTTGGATTTGCAGTGTTTAAGTACGATTCCACCCACAATGTCCTTTCTGTCTCCAAATCGGACTACCAGGCATGCAGCAGTTCCAGCCCTTTGAGCAGCTATTCAGATGGTAATACTTTGATCACTCTTTCAAGCCCAGGCACTTATTATTTCATTTGTGGAATACCGGGCCACTGTGCAGCTGGGATGAAATTCTCTGTTGATGTGCTTTCATCCTCACCCTCAACCCCTCCCCCCACCTCATCCCCTCCACCCTCACCCTCAACCTCATCCCCGCCGCCGATCTATTCCGCGCCCCCAGCCTCACCCCCAGCCTCATCCCCGCCTCCCGTCCCCCCACCCTCGACCTCATACCCTCCCCCTCCAAAGGCTACCCCTCCTTCCACTCCTAGCCCAACACCCCCTCCTTCTTACCACCAAGAACCCACCCCATCTCCCTACTCACCATCACCATCACCCTCACCCTCATCATCGTCCTCGCCTTCACCATCACCAACCTATGCACCTCCCCCAAGTACACCCACCACTGGTGAGCCTATACCTTCACCTCCTCCTACCCCCACAACTGGAGCACCTGGGCCTTCACCTGCTCTCACGTCTGCTGCTTCTACTATCTTGGGGAGCATTTCTGGAGTTGTTCTGACTTGCATGCTAGCAAGTCTCATTGTTCATGGCTAGGCTTTTTGAGGTGAAGGATTGATTCTTTTGACACATGTACTCATATGGTTCATTATCAATGACTTGATATGTTTTCTTGTGGTACCTGTTGTTCTTTCTTTCTGCATTAGAATTTTAAGAAATAGACACTGGCAAAATTATGTATATTTACAAATTAGATTAGGTAATTCATCGGCTCCCTTTGTGAAAGTCTAACATATATTGTTTGAATTGGATATATGTTAAATTTAAAGTGGAAACGGAAATATAATCCTCTCTCTCATTTTTGTGTATCTGGTACATGCTTTACGATTCTAGCATGTTTAAACCCGCAAAATTTCGCTAAGTCCACAAAAACATTGGTGAATAAAGTTTGTCATCTTTCAAAGAAAAGAAAACAAGGTGCTGCGCACGGAGGGTTGCCTTTCGGTGGCTCGAGAGTGTGTTTTCATGTTTCTTGCTGTCGTTTCGTTTCATGGTTCTTGTTGGGTCATTTGATGTGTTTGGGGTTATTAATGGTTTGAAAGGGGGGTTTTGTTTTGTGTTGTTTTAGTTTCCTTTGTTTATGAATTGTGCATGGACCAAGCCTATTTCTAGCATGGTGCTAATGACTTGAGATTCCTGACATGAGATTTTTATTATTCTTTTTGCCTGCAGCGTTACATACTTTGTAGGAAGATGCGTTATTTGTTGTTTTTATGTTCTAAAGCATCAACAACAGTTCCAAGACCTCTACTTTATAGAAATCCTTGCGATCCATCATTGATAGGATAGAGTTAGTTGTCTAAGAAATGAAAACCATTTTGATACAGGAAACAATACAGTTAACATACCGCTAGCTGGATCGTATGCGCGCGACAACGAAAGTTTTTTGGTGAGGTCTTTTGGTTATTATATGGTTGCTGCAACAATATATAATTCAACAACATACATTTCCCGGGTTTATTATATTTTTACGAAAATTTTCCCTCCTTTATTATATTTTTACAAAAATTTTGTGACAACAGTGGACAATCAGTATCTCAAACTTTCATCTAGATACAACAATCTATGTGACTTCTATTGAACATAAATTTACAATTTTATGTCCTGAAATAAACGTAATAACGGAATACATAGCTACAATGGTTCAAGACGATGCTGCACAATCATACTTATATATCTAACCAGCAGTCATACATAAAACCATGGAAGTTGGGTCCTTATGAAGTTGAGTCATGATTGCAATGTCGATGTTCATCTTTCACAAAATGAGCTGTCCATTTCAATTGCACATCTAACTGCGACATATAATATTTTGATAATGTAAACTGAGTATGGAAAAATCTCTAGAAGCTAGAGAACATATGTACACATGAGCACGTACCTTACTTCAAATCGTCTGAATTTATCATTGTTTGATGGCATATCAGGTTAAAAATTATACAAATGCTTGATCATCTGGCATAGCAAAAAACACCATTGTCTTCGATTCTGGATCAACAATCTGTAAATACTCATAACATCAACAGACTGGAAAAGGCTTGATTCACGCAGTAAGATTTTCAAAGAAAAGATTGATGCTGCAAGTTCATAGTTTTCAGGTTTGTCACAGAGATGCAACATAGATGAATAAGTGACATTGTTTTGGCTTGCATCTCAACATAGTGTTTTGGAAATCCTGGTACTTTTCTGGTTTCTCCAACTATTTTTCCAACTATTTGCCATGCTATACACATAAAAAACGTGCATGTGCATGTCCTCAGACACCTTTAAATCTTTCACAATGTTTCCTAATTTCTTGTAGTCGCTTTCGTTTTGAGGAAGTGGTCGCACATTTGCTTCAACCATATCCTTAAAAGAAAGGTTGGCTTCATGCAAATTTTTCTTGCCTAATGGATGAGATCATCATAGTAGAAAAGACAATGAAGGCAACAAACCTCGTTCTCACATGGCCCCATTAATTATAAGCTAAAAGCTAATTACCTTTGGTGCGACTACACCGTTCCAAGTGCAAGGAAAGTTTGCATCTAAGATTTTATTACCTTTGCAACTCGCAAAATAGAAAGTTAGGGGTCCATTCCTATGCCATACATTGTTTTCTGAGAAAAGATGCACGCGATTTTGCAATCACGGTTTTATGTTTATGAATTTTCCATTCGTGATGGTACGCATCATGTCATTGGGTTTCAAACGGTTAGATATTGAGCTTTCATTTGGTATCACGCGGATTTCTTACCATGAATATGAATATATCATGGCTGGCACATATCAACGACCATGTATTATTTTGTCTCAAGCCGGTTCTTGCAATTAAAAGGAGCATTGACTCATTTGTATGTTCAATAACACTTTTAATACGTAAAGAAATCTATTGCATTCTAATGGTCATAACATATACATAGTAATTACAGATAAGGACCTGCCTTATTGCTCATGTCTTTATGCACCATACCGACCGCCGAGAAAGTACAACCTACCTACAGAGAGGTACTCCAAAATTGCGCGAAAAGGTAGCCGGGAGCTCGGCTCCAACATGATCTTTTAGAAACCTAGCAAACTTAAAAAGGGCAAACATTTAAGTAAGATTATTCGATCTTTCCTATTGTCTCCATGCATGTTACCTTAAGAATGTTTCGATTATTACAATGTTGCGGGAAAAGCTTATTCCCCTCTTCAAATCTGCAAAATAGTCACACAGTTTTATGTGATGATCAACAATTATATGTGAGATGGTGCCCTTGGATCACCGCAAAATAAGCGAGACATCTTAACATAGAAAAGAGACAAAGAAGGCATACACATTTTAGGATAAGTCAAGTCGAATATGGCAGCTGATCGTTTCGGTTCAATTTCTCATATTGCTACTTGTTTTACCAAATTCCCATTAATTGCCAAGAAGCCCCGGCTTTGGCAACAAGTTGTATATGCCCGGAGATGATACCAAGCAAAGCATTTCCGGCAAGCTCCAAAACCTAAACAATATGCAAAAACCCGGATCAAAAAACCCAAAAAACAAAACATCAACTAAGATTTTTGTTGGATTCATCTTGAGCTTTTAGTTTTTTTCTTGCAAGCAATGATAGACAACGCCCGGAGGCACGGGTTTAATCTCTTCTAACATCATAGATGCCACGCCATGACCACACATGATACGTCTCTAGACAACCCGGCAATGTAGCCCACTTCAAATGAAGATAGCTGCGGGGCTTACAGCAAAGAAGAAAGCATGCCCTTACAACAAAGTAAAAACATGCCCTAGTAATGAATGTTTTTTCATTTGGAATGAGAAGCTTCTTGCTATATTGCTTGCCGGAGAGCTATGTTTCATTCAAGGGCTGCCCTTGAACAGAGGAAAAGCTGCGCCTACAACAAAATCGTTGCCCCCGAGAGAGCAACAACAATCCCGCCAAACTCGCGACCACTTGTAAAAAAAAAACGCACCTCTGGAACAACTTCTTCTACGTTTTATTATGGCAATGAGTGACGAACTCCAAAGCAAGCCAAGTCGGCCATCGTAGGCATAAGAAGCAGAGGTCGGGCATAAGCGGAAGCCGCCAAGTATATCTATGCCGCAGCCCGTTGGTCTAAGCCAAAAGCCCGCAAGGAAACATTTGCAAGCCAAGAAGGAGAAGGTTTTCCCCAAAGCGAACCTTAAGAAACTCGTCTACTTTCGAGAAAAAGAAACCCGATCATAAAGCTTATATCACATTCTTTTAGTGCACTCAAAGATTCAAAGTTAAACCCGTAGTAATCAAAGCCTCAACTTGGGAAAATCACTTTGCGCAAATACGATGGGCGGCCCCGCATGTCCCCTCGAGCCCACGAAGCAAAGCTAACCCTTTGATGGGAAGAAAAATATTCGGTTAAAAGCTCATTTGCAAATGGGCCGAACCGGTTGCCCTTGAAGAAATTGGCATGCGATCTTTGAAAACTCCGTAAGCAAGAAAATAGTTCGATGCAAGATAACCAGGTGTTCCCTTTATCTGTGTAGTGACATTACCGCTTTCTTGAGTTATGAGCTTGGCCATGCCAAGGTAAAATAACCCTGGCGAGAGGCCTGAAGCTTCCAAGCCAAGATCAAGACACGAAAATCAGCAGCGTGGACGCCAAGGGGCGAAAGCGAGACTTGAACCGATGTTCGGCCGGTCTGTCTTCCCGTTAGCCGGTTCAAGCATCCCCGATCCACAACGCAGGTGACCGCGAATTTACAGGGAAGAATAGGTTTGTAGCAGTCACCAGCATATCCTAGGGATATTCTAGCATATACCTAGGATATGCCAAAACCCCACATAAACAAGGGTTTGCCCCCCTAGGGGCAACCCAAAAATAACTAGCAGTAAAGCAGGCTTGGGGATGGGGTGGGAAGGTGCTTATCATTGTGCGCTGGATATTTCTTGCCCATTGAGAGAATGTCATGCAAAACTTGATCATATCGATAACTATGACATTCTTAGTTGTAATTTGAATCAGAATAACCAATATGAAGATGATTGAGTCAATGCAAAAAGTGAGTTAGACATAAGGGAGTCAAACGAAAGAATAAATTTTTTGACGTCCACGAAGACCAAGAGGTCATGGGACCCATACAATGGGTTAATAAAACCATTATTACTAGGATTAAAAAACCGATGCCTCGAGAGTTTTTCAAAGGAAAGCGAGGCAATTCTTTGCATGGACAAATAGATCATGAAAGTTGCTTCTCACAACCATCTCAAACAACTAAATAATTGATCGTGACAAGAAAAAGTGTGCAACATTGCTGGATTTCTTGGTTTTGTGTGTTGTTGTTGCTAGTAAGTATATGCAGTCTTTGACAAAGACATGTATTGAATGATCATTGATAAAGTACAATTTTGGAGTGAAAAGTGGACAAACATCTATGTTTGAATACCGTCCATTGGTCTTTGGCATTAGGATTGCTAATATGAACCACTATTAAAGCATATTCTACTATGTCCAAATTATAAAGTAGTATGTTAACTTGCATTATTATTTAACATGTCTAGCCTACACTCTATGGCCTTCAAAATGCAATTTATCGGCTCTATGTAAGGGTCCTTTTTACAACATCAGGTACCTAAATTATTGCTTTAGCTGTTATGGCAAACTGAGAAGATTAGGAGGGTTGCTACATATTTTAAACGAGGTGCACCCTTGACTGCCACAGTCGTCGGATTCGTCGATCTTACGACCCAGATCGTATCTTGGGGCCCCTGTGCACCTCTCGTTTCTCTTATAGTCATTTATGATTGGAGGCGCCTATGATTTTGAAGTACGATTTCGCCTAAGGTTTTGAGGGAATATTGAACCCATCAGAGATTTAGCCGATAATGGATAATGCATGAGATAGAATATAGATGGGAATATTATCCAAATCAATGGCCACAATTTCAGCGACAGTGGATAATGTATGAGAGAGAATATAGATGGGAATATTTATCCAAATCAATGGCCACAATTCGATAATAAAAGAAAGCAAGCCATAAACTTCCAATGTTTGAGTTTGGTATTTGTGATCGCATGGTTGGGCTAAGATTTCTGTGCCGTATTGTATAAAAAATCGTATATCTTGCTATGTTTAAGGAGCTTAATGCCATTTAGAGGTGATGTTGCTTTTTTGGGTTTTTATATGACTTTCATTTCGAAATGTTAGGAAGAATAAATTTTTTTTGGAGGCCATTTTTCTGGGGCGTGGATAGAAATGGATGCTCCCTTCTTTTTTGGTCGGGGGGGTGAGGGAGGAGGAAGCTAATGAGAGGTAGGGAGGTATGGCGATGAAGAGAGGTAGAGAGCAGAGAGCTATAGCGATGAAGCCCACAGATGCTTTGGCGGTTGAAGCCATCGGCTATGGCGGCGCTGATTTGTGGCTGCTGTTTGCTTCTGTTTTAGAGCTCCGGTGGAGCCATGCTCCTTGTATTTTTGGACCTCCGCATTAGGTGTTTGGCCACCTTTTCTGCACACTATAGGTACAAGGAGCTTCATATTTTCTCTTCTGGAGTTGCCTTGGCTCGTTTCTGGAGGTGAAGAGGCCGCTGTGGTTGATTGGGTTTTCAAATTTGTAGCAGAATGCTGGACTTGTCTTGTTTGCATGCAGGGTAGAGCTGGAAGTTTTCATTGTAGAGCTGGAAGGTAGAGCTGGAAGCTTTTTATTTGGCAGATCTGATGCTGCATACTTTCTCGCTTCTATCTCCTTTCCCGATTCTAGGTCCTTTCTGGCCATGCCATACCATGCCATCTTCCAACCATGCCATAATTGCAGCCATGCTATTCTACCTCCAACAGATGTTATTCTACCTCCAACAGTAATCCGACACCATCTTGTTCAGATATCAGAGCTGCAGTTTTAGTACATTTTACTATGTGAAGGCCCATGTATGCATATAAATCTCAGGTCTATGTCGATATGCCGAAGTTGAAGACTCTTGAACATTTGGTTAGAAAGCGATAGGTTTTCGTCTCCAAGCAAATGTTAGCATAGAGCAGCAGTTCATAGTGGTAGATGCTACCTTTGGGTTTTTATTTGTCGTTGATTCTTTTCTGGCCGAATTGAATCAATGGTGAAATTACATGTTTGCATTTTTAAAACTGACCTTAGAAAGTGGCAAAGGATTTTTTTGACAAAAAGACGTTAGGCGTTGATTTGGCATCATTCCCAGGATATGCTGAAGATCAATGGTTCATATTCAACCTTAAAAACAAAACCCATAACACTTGGAAAAACAAACAAGATGGATTAAGCCTTTTACAATTAAAGGAATACTCTACTACCAAAACCCATAAACATAAACAAACAAGATGGATTAAGCCTTTTACAATTAAAGGAATACTCTACTACCAAAACGGCATTTGACGTTACATGTTCTAGACATCTATCCTGTCAGAGGATCCATGAAAGGTTTAAATAGCATGCAGTCTGTCTGTTCAACTGTAGAGGAATGCAAAACCAAAAGAAAGAAAAGTAAATATTTGGCTGGCAGCCTCAAGGAAAAGGACAAAAAGAAGACGACAAATGACTGTGTCGGATTTACTAACTGGCAACGTGCTGTCTGTTGTTAGCCGCAATTTGTTGCCATTTTCAACCTCATGGGATTATTAACTGTCAATGTGCATGAAGCTTTCTGACTGAAGACGTTCAAAGAAGAATACTTCATCAAAAAGTGTAAATTTTCCCCACTCTTGTCGGCTTCAGCATGAGAAGGTTATGCAGGTACTTCAAAAGCGGCATTCTCCATCAACCATTACTTCAAGATGCCAAGCAGGAAGAGAAATGTGAAGGCAAGAATCCATTCTATACTGCAACATTTTTCAGTCGACTTTGTTTCTCTTGGTTAAACCCACTTCTCGGTTTGGGATATACTAAATGTTTAGAGAAGTCTGATATTCCACCTCTAGATCAGGCAGATGGGGCAGCTATGGCGTGCAACACTTTCATGGCCATTTGGAGTGAAGAGAAGAAACTTGGTCACTCCATTTCCACTGCATTGATAAGATGTCATATGAAATATTTCATTTGGACTGGCATCTGTGCTTTACTGCACACCCTCAGCCTATCTCTTTCACCTATACTTCTTTTCCTTTTCATAGATTTTGCATCCAAAACAGTGCATCTTAAGTATGAAGGTTATGTATTAGTATTCTCTGTTTTTCTTTGCAAATTAACTGAGGCCATTTCACAAAGGCACTGGTACTTTGGAACTCGTCAAATAGGTTTAAGGATTCGTTCAGCTCTTATTGCTGCAGTATCTTGCAAAGTATTAGCTTTATCAACTACAGCAAGACAAAGACGTTCAGAAGGGGAAGTAGTTAGTTATATTTCAGTTGATGCCTATCAATTGGGAGAACTGCCATGGTGGCTTCATCAAGTCTGGACAGTGCCCCTTCAGATTATAATTGCACTCATTATTTTGTTTAGCCTTGTAGGTTGGGCTGCTACACCAGGTTTGATGGTTATTCTGGTCACTGCATCAATTCAAACTCCTTTGGCAAGGTACCAACAAGTTTTCCAAACGAATTTAATGAAAAGCCAAGACGAACGGCTGAGAGCTACAAACACCATTCTAAGCAACATGAAACTTGTGAAGTTGCTGGGTTTGGAGCTTAGATTCAAATCATTGTTACAGTCACTCCGTCAGACTGAGTTCATATGGCTGGAAAAATTGAAAGACATCTGGGTATATGGTGGCATAATGTTTTGGATGTCGCCAATTGTGACAGCATCGATAGTATTTGGATCATGTGTAATTCTTGGAAACCCTCTTACTGCCACGATTGTCTTCACTGTGCTTTCCACATTTCGCGTGATCCAAGAACCTGTCCGTAATGTCCCTGATGTGCTTACTGCCTTAATACAAGCAAAAGTAGCATTAAGACGGATAAATAATTTCCTGATTGAAGAAGAATCAAATCCTAGTATGAATAGAAATATAAACAAGCAAACAGATCATTTTGCAATTGCTATAGAAAAGGGAGCGTTCAGTTGGGATGCTAATGTAGATAATCCTACCTTGAAGAACGTCAACCTACTGGTAAGTGAAGGAGAACTTGTTGCAGTGTGTGGGCCCGTTGGTTCTGGAAAGTCAACTCTTATACAATCGATATTAGGAGAAGTGCCAAGATGTTCAGGAACTGTAAGTCTATTCATTTTCCCATGTCTAAGTCATATTTTTATTAAAACATCCTAAGTCTGCCATGAACTATCACCAGTTAAGTTTGAAGGGATCAATAGCCTACGTTGGCCAAACAGCATGGATACAAAGTGGGACGGTGAGAGACAACATCTTATTTGGTCGGCCTATGCAGAAAATGCGATATGAGATGACAATTGCAGCATGTGCATTAAAGGACGACTTAAGTAGCCTTTCCCATGGGGACCTCACTGAAATTGGACAGAGAGGATTGAATTTAAGTGGTGGGCAGAAGCAACGTGTTCAACTAGCGCGTGCATTGTATAGCGACGCTGACATATACCTTTTGGATGATCCTCTTAGTGCTGTAGATGCAGAAACTGCTGCAATATTGTTTAAGGTTTGCTCTTCAAACCAAATGCAAGAACTTCGACTATTCTTTGCAGAAGTATATCCGGGTATTGATCTTCTAAGTTAAATGCTGCAGAAATTTATCCTTGAGGCACTTTCCAAGAAGACGACGATATTGGTTACTCATCAAGTGGACTTTCTGTCTAGAGCCAATAAAATACTGGTAAATTTCTGCTGCTTGTTAACTGACTTTCCTGTCGCTTAAAATAGGAAGCATATAATTTTCTATGGCATCAGATATAGCATCAGGAAGAACATACTATGAGTGCATTATCCCTATCACACAGTGGTCAATAATGCAAGGACTTGAACAATAATGGCTTCTTAGGCTACCGTCATATAGGCTTCCAACTTCGAATACCTTGATAATTCAAATCTAAGATTTTGTTACTTCCTCAATCTACAAGGTATTAAGTCGAGCTTATTGGCACCATCTGCTTTCTTTTCTGTATAGCTGCATATCCCATGTTTGTGTTCATGTTGCATGCCATGAATTGCTGTTTCTACTTTGCTTCTTGGATGCTGCCTCCTTGCTTGGTAGCTTGCTATCTCATGTCAATGATGAATAGATAGCTTCTATTTTGTTACTAGTGTATATAGCGTTTAAACCCAACTAAATAGATCACGTAATCCTTACATTATTGATTTGGATAATGCAATTTTCTCTGTACAGGTCATGGAAATGGGAGGAGTACGACAAGTCGGGAAATATCACGAGTTGGTAGTACAAAATACCATGTTTGAACAGCTCGTCAATGCACATAATGACACAATGAAGCATGTCCAATATGCAGACAACCACCATGTTTGTACTGGAGTCCAGAATTCAGGAATACAAAAAGTTGAGATTGAAATTCGTAATTCTAGCTTGAGCCAACTGACAAGGGAAGAAGAAATGGGGACAAGTGGTTTGGCCATGAAGTCATACACTGATTACATCAACAGCAGCAGAGGTTGCTACCTTATATTTTTGGCCGTGATGGCACAAGCTGTATTTGTTGCAGGGCAGTTCCTGGCCAGTTACTGGCTAGCCACACAAGTTTCTATTGTAAAGCCCAGTATGTTAGTAGGGGTATATGCAGCAATTTCGTTACTTAGTGCAGGGATTGTGCATGTCCGGAGCATGTCTTACGTTTCTCTCGGCCTCAAGGCATCAAAGGCTTTCTTCACGAGTTTAATAAATTCAATATTTAGTGCACCCATGTCTGTATTTGACGCAACTCCAATTGGTAGAATTTTAACTCGGGTATGATCATACATGTATTCATCATATACTCTTATGAATGAAGGTGGCTCATGCTGTAAGGGATTGTGTGCAGGTTTCACTGGACATGAGCATATTGGATATTGACATCCCAGTGTGTATTGCTTTTGTGGTTGCTGGAGCACTTGACCTTATTGGCATGCTGGTTGCGATCGCAGTTGTGACGTGGCCGATCCTTATTATTGGTGTTCCAATGCTTTCCATCATGGCGTGGTTGCAGGTGGGCACCTTGGACAATAAACAGAAATTCATATTTAAATATTCTGAACTGGTCTATATTCATGCAGAAGTATTATCTGAAATCTGCTCGTGAATTAATGAGAATTAATAGTATCAGCAAAGCACCCATTCTCAATTACGCCAGTGAAATGTTAAGTGGAAGTACCACAATCCGCGCCTATGAGAAACGGGAAGAATTTTATAGAAATGGTGTTCAACTTATTGATCTTGATTCAGCTGTACACTTCCATGCCTTCAGCTGCTACGAGTGGGTAGCTTTCAGAATTGAGGTGCTCAACACAGCTGTGGTCTCTGCAGCAGCTTTGCTGCTTGTCCTACTACCTTCACACAAAACCCCTGCTGGTAACACTACATTGACCAAGTGATTACCCCTGCTTTACAAGTTTTAATTTTGCCAATAGTAAATTAACCATTAGACCACTTGCAGGGTTTGCTGGACTCTCTTTAACATACGCAATGTCCTTAAATGTATGTCAAATTTTTCTGGCGCAGTGGTACTCAAACATGGAAAAGTATATAGTCTCTGTAGAGCGCATTCAGCAATATACGAGTCTACCCAAAGAAGCACCTGAAAATGTTAGGAATAGCAATTTGTCATCCAACTGGCCTGTTGCTGGGAAAATAGAGCTGGAAAATTTGCAGGTATGCAGATGAACATCTCCCATCCATTTCTGTATTTTGGCATTTCTATCTAATGATGTAATACGGTTGTGCAATACACAACATCTCTTTAAATGAACTTGCCACATTTCTTATGCTGTAAGCAGATAGAATACAGGAAGGGATCTCCATTGGTGCTTAAGGGTATCACATGCACATTTTATGAGCACCACAAGATTGGTATTGTAGGGCGAACAGGAAGCGGCAAGTCAACCCTTTTAGGAGCTCTATTTCGTTTGGTAGAACCTAAACAAGGTAGGATAGTGGTTGATGGAATAAATATATCTTCAATTGGGCTCCATGATCTGAGGTCCCGATTAGGAATAATACCTCAAGAACCTTTTCTCTTTCGTGGAACTGTTCGTTCTAATCTGGACCCTTTTGAACATCATAGTGACCAGGAAATCTGGGAGGTAATTGAATGAGCAGCTTAGTTAACAGATTACTTGTACATCAAATGCTAAACCAGACCCTTGGGTCCATAACAGACATTGTGGAAATGCCAGCTAGGGGAAGCTATGAAGAACAGTCTAAGTGGGCTTGACAGTCCTGGTACTATCTAAATCATAATCTAGAAAGCCATCATTCACAGTGAATATCATAAATTTTCTACTAACTGACGAAAATTACAATTCTTTCAGTAACTGATGAAGGTGGGAATTGGAGTGTAGGCCAAAGGCAACTATTTTGTCTTGCCCGTGTGCTGTTGAAACATACACAGATTCTAGTTCTGGATGAAGCAACGGCATCGATTGACTCTGCAACTGATTCTACCATACAGAAAATAATAAGGGAACAGTTTTCAAACTGCACAGTCATAACAGTTGCACACAGAATACCAACCATCATTGATAGCGACATGATTCTAGGCCTCAAAAACGGTAACCTGACTTGATTCTGATGATATCTATTGTAAAAATTGACCAAAAGATATGCGTTGTGATTCGCAGGATATATGGTTGAATATGACACGCCCAACCGACTTTTGGAAGACCAAAATTCGTTATTTTCCGCACTAGTAACAGAATATTGGTCTAATCGTAAGTAAAAAAGTGATGAAGAGACTAACCTGGCTGCGCCATAGCTGCTCTGTCCGCCACGAGCCTTATTGCTTATTCCTTGGCAATTTCTCTTTTTTGGGTTGCCCGCGGGGCAAACCCTAGGGAAATTAGAATATGCGACGGATATGTCAAATGGAAGGTGGCACTCAGTATTCGTGAAGGAAGATGAGTTGAGGGCTGCCATCAAATATTTGGGAGCAACCATGTGAAAGCCAATATGAACCTGTGAGCAGTGGCAGAGATCCTGCATGCAGCAGTCGGAGTCGGAGCAGCCTTACGTCAGGTTGTGAATTGCAAAGACAGGGAAGTGTCCACCAGCAATACCATCGAAGTGGACAAGGATAAGTATTCTCAAACGAGTTTCATTTTGTTCATGTCGTTGTAGGCAGATTGACAGGCATCATTCCGACATGTGCATCACGCGAAAAACTGCTGCTGAAGAATGCTGCTGCTGCAGTTTTTAGGCTGCAGTTGAGAAGAGACCCTTTCTATCTCCACATATACAGGACTATTGAATTTAATTTCCCTACGTGAACCTGTTCCAAGGTGACTGTGTGAGCGTAGCAGAAAAACTTTATATACATTTCGAAGATGACTCTTTCAATCCATGACAATCTCTAATTGCTACATATGTTGGGCAAGTAACAAGGAAATGATGTTCATCTTCAATTTTCTTTGAGCTGCAAACTTCAAATGTTCTCTGGGCCTTGGGAATCTGATGCCATTGTCCACCCTCAATTCATAGGTGATGGATGCTAACCCTCGTCAGACAAATCAAGTGTTGGTGTGCTCTAGTTAAATGATCAAGAAGATATTGCTGCATTGTGTAAGTGACCATAGGATTAATCTCTCTTTTATAGACTTCCATTTTCCTTGCACCTTTACCCATAGCTTATCAATAACTCTCACCTTGACCCATTCTTAGATCCCTTGGTATATCTACCATTGAGATTCCCCAAAGATTTAACCATGCAACTCCTTTATAATAGCAACCATTATTACAGCTTGCTTCTAACACTTTATATGACAATCTATCTACATTAGAGATTGACAAACCATCATTCATTTATTTTGGGATTATGTCTATTCCAAAATCGCGCCATATAACATTTTTTTAGGGCATTTATTGCTGTTAAGTTCTTTTTTTTTTTACTTTTACAAAACCATTGTGGATGCTGCATATTTCTTTATTATTCTATATTTTCTTCAAATAAGAAGAAACAAGGGCTCGATTGGTTGCACCAACAATCGATATTATAGCATTATAGCAAGAAACAAGAGTTTAAAGCGTATTTTCTTTTCCGTTTACATCAATAACTCAAAGGAATGAAGCAAATATTACAACGTCCTTCCCAAGAAATGGTAATGTAGAACATAAAAATAGCCTTTAATTGCAAGTCTGTAAGATTATGTTAAGTTCAAATTCATAATATACTAGGCAAATCAATATAATATGCTATACAAAATAATAAAAAATGCCATGTAATATGCTTAAAGAAGAACAAATAATTTACAAGAAAATTATTAAAGAAGTAATATTAAATCGTGCCAAGCGCGATTTAATAATTTAAGAATTGTGTGCGCGTCTAAAAGTAACATATTTCTGCTCTCTAAGTACAACACTCAGGCTGTTGTGATCTGCTCTTGGTCAATGACAACCCTGCAAACCTCGTGTTTATGCTCAGTCTGCACCTTCGTTAACGTTTGTGCCCCAAAGCAACCTCAAAAACATGCGCCTCAAAAACATGTACTAGCTCTCCATAGATGCCCTGTGAGTGACCTTCACCTGTTTTACGATCCTACTCTTCCTTCCCACTCCAATCGTCTTGTATTCTGAGTATATCTCTTCATCTTTTAAAGTACGCACAGAAGAAATCTGGTAAAAGAGCCTCTAATCAGCTATAAAGAAAAGACTAGGGCATCTCTATATGCAAGTCCGTCAAAAAGCACATAGATATATTTGTAAAATGGATGCTGGAATTGCTTACAACAAAATTTTATCTGCAAAAGCATTTTGAGAAAAACAATGTATCGATAGACCTACTTACTAGATATTTTGAATTGGCAGACTTGAATCCTTCCTTGTGTGCAGAAAACATAAAAAGCATAGATGATTTGCCATAGGTGGAGTTTGAAGATTTGGGGAACTTTACAAGCTTTAACCAATGCCATAGGACTTCGCTGAAGCTTTTGGGCATCCTCTTAGCTATTGTTCCTTATGCAGGAACTCCTACGTTAAGTTATGGTCAAGGAGATCCAGCAGAAAAATAAGCTAGGCTGCTTATAGAGACTTCTAGTAGTTTTTTCCTCAGCTCTATTCGTCATCCAGCTTGCTCTTGCAGTTTAACTGGATTATGGAAACGATTTGGAAGCAAAAGAAATGCAAAATGTCAAGATCCGTTGGGGAAAAACTTACAATGTCAAAAAGCCGTCGTTGTTCGCCAAGGATTCGGCTATGGGATTGATCCACGGCAATGCCCTGCAAATCAGTATCACCCACCGTGATTAACAAACAGAGGAACGCCACTGCAAAAAATGCCCTGCACAACCAGTATCGCCCCAGTGATTTAGAAACAGAGGAACGAAAAGGGCAAAAAGGGCAAAACTGCATGCACAAATGTTTAGGGGGTCTGCACCTCCGAGATTGAAAGCGCCTCACAAAATTTTAGCGGCGCCTCACGAAAAGAAAAAAACAAAAACAATGAAAGAAGGAAAACTAGAGGGGGAAAAGGGGCCACGAGGAAGGGAAAGAAAACGGTGGGAAGAGAGAAAAAAGAGGGGGAAAAGAGACGCACGCCACACGCGTTTTTTTAACTAAAAAGAGGCGGACGCGTTTAAAATCAGAATAAAGCGGCGTACAAAAAAGTCCCAAAATAATGACATATTCTTAAAGTTCTTGAATGATGGTTAACCCCCCCCCCAGGAAAAGTAGCATTCCCGCTTCTCGCTTTTGCTAGCAACATTTAGCATGGCAATTGAAGTTTAACTCCAAGCTCATCTATCATGAAACATTAATGAACTGATTCAATTGCATTATAGCCAAGGGGGGTGCACCTAATATGCACCTATTGTTCAAGTGCGTGAACGTAAAGGGTTTTTTTATTCTTATAGTCGACCGTTTACGGTCGAGAGCCCATACGGTCGAAAGCCCATACTTCCAGCTTTGAACGTGAAGGGAGCAAAGGCGGGAAGGAGAGATCCGTAGGTGGTCGATTTGGGCAGTTCATGTTTTTGCTCATGTTGAATCGAATAATGTAGTTCATGCAGAGTTTTTGGCACTCACAGGCGTCTCATATTTCTCTTGGCTATGGTATTTCTGTTGTTTGTGTTGTCATGCTCTGGTCCTATATGCAGTGGCCATGAAAGCAGAAAGAAACCCTACTGACCAGGTTTCTACTTCAAAAATGAGCCCCTCGACTGAAAAATCTGAAGCAGATAGAATTGTGGATGGGATGACTTTTGCATATTTATGCAATGAGTTTCAGTGCGTTAGCAGCCCTGCAGTTGAAGCCACTGCAAGACAGATTGCAAGGGATATTTTAGAAATTCGAGACGGTACTAGGGCGCTTGGGACTTTTGCAAGTTACTGTAAAATACAAGGCAAGTTCTTTCAACTTTTATAATTACTAGTTATGGTGCCCGGCGTTGCCGGGCTTTAGCAAACAACTTGAAGAGCATGCCATTACAATATGGAATACCTACAAAAGTATCAGTTTGAAGGTTGGTATTATGAAAGCGTAGAAAGCCCTTTTGCGTTATTCGCAATAAGTGGAAGAGGAGTTTTGTTTATATTACAAGGCTGTAAATTTACTTTTCTACTTAGAGTGTGTTATTACAACATTGGATAGACATATATCAAATCAGTTTGAAGCTTGGTAATAGAGAAGCATAAAAAAAGTCCTTTCGTGTTTGTAAATGATTTGCAAATAAGTGGAGGGGCCAAACAATTATATATTTTAACTCAATGCATGTAATACAAAATGGAACGTTGTTTTCTCACTTGCATTGCCAATCTACTAATTTCATTCCCTCTGTGGAATATAAGCACCACTACTGAAACATACCTCTATGCATACCTGAAACCTAAATTTAGGAACACACTTCTTAGATTTATGCTTGACGATGTTTTGTCGTGTGTTTCCATATTTAAATAGCAAATGGAATGTAGAGCGATCTTACTAATGATTTGCAGAAATTCGTACTAGAGTTTATCTGTACTGGCCTTGAGATTAAGATGTCCCTGTTTTCTAACAAAGGGCTCTCCTAGAGCTCACGGTACATAATCTCTAGAAGGTGGCACATCGCAACAACAACGGCAGCATAAATATAACTGTACCACAAACTTCCTTAATTATCAGGCACTTACCTAAACACAAATTGTAATCTGGACTGTGAATTTGGGTCTATCGAGCAGATCAGAAATAGCAGCCATAAAAGCTTAGATCGATGTGGCAAAAAATGACAATAATTCTTTGCTTCAGCACCAACACAGTACAATTAAATTGTTTAAGAACCTACCAACGCCAGTGGTTTAGACGACAATCTTCATGAGCTAGATGCATAGATCATCGTGTTTAATGCAGAAAATGTGATTAATGTGATTCTAACTATTCTTCAAAAGCATGTAATCTTGAAACGATGGACATGAGTGTATTTTCAAGCATGGAATAATGTGCAAACTTATGTTGTTGATCAATGAAAAACATTTCATCGTAGCTAGGATATGAAAGAGAAGGTTAACCTATTCGTTGTTGATGCAATCTTAGAACACATGCACCTAAATAAATGCACCTAGGTAGGATTTACCATATTACTGAGAAGAAAAGATTCTCTTACCTATAGTTATGGTGCCCAGCATTGTTGGGCATCATGTGAGGAGTTGTAAATGTTTGGGAACCGATAAATGAATGTTGGTGAGTGGTAAGTGTAAATGCTTGTGGGTATTGTGTGACGACCTATAAATGTTGGGGGTCTATAAATATCGGTGGGCATTCCAATTTATAATATTCGGAGAAGGGGCATCTTGTCTGTTCATTTGTGATGCTATCTATATAAAATGTCTTCAATAAGAATGTATTAGAATTTTATTTAGTTGCCATGCTATCTATATATAGAATATATAAGCTAGTGAATGTGTCCGTGTTGTGTACAATTAATTGAGTGGCATATGATCCTCTTTTTGTTTTCACCATGTTATTGCGGATGTCACACCATAGATCCTAATCATTGGATGGAATGAGATGGGATTGAAAGCCAAGTTTGGCATTCAATTCAATTGCCCACCATAAATAAAAGGTTTTTGTTGTCCATTTGTTGCTTTGAACAATTACGTGGTCTATGATGCTATTTTTCTATTTGCTTTGCTCCTTATTGCAATTTCGTACTACATGTCTATGTATGTAATTTATAGCATGATTCCTTGCTTTCTATAATTTAAGCTCTACATTTGTAATTTATACCATGATTCCTTGCTTTCTATAATTTAAGCTCTAATTTCTTCTTTGCCTTCCATGTAGAATTGCAATCCGTGGACCATGTCCAATATTACATTCCTTTGTGCACTCAAGTTGCATGGGAGGTAAGCGTTGAAAACAGAAAACAACTGACCCGAATACGAAAGCAACTTGCATTAATGAAGTATGACTATACACAAAAAATAGATGCAAAAAGAATAACATTTAATTACGGCACCATCTCTTCAGCCCCAAACAACCAAAATTACCGCTTTTTAAACTTCATATGTGCTCAAACTATGTGCTGCTCATGTTGAGAAAGAATTGGTCCTCAATGTACACATCTACTTAAATGGTAGACCTAAACTTATTCCTCTAGCTGAACTTATTCTTGACCTTCCTCTTTCTGCTCTTTGTTACAAATCCTGCAAAGTACTGCTGATTAATTTAAGAGAGGCAGCAAAGCTAGTTCTTCATAATTTTGCAACATCAACTTATGCATCTTCTAAAAGCATCAATTCCCTAGCAGCTTTAAGGTATTTATTTAAAAGGCCCATCTCCTCAGTCCAGGAAATAGGATAATACCACATATATCTCCAAATTTACCTTGTTGAACTTCTTGACTGCTCCAAGTTCAAGAACTCTATGCTGCTTACATTGAGACAGAATTGGCTTTGAATCCACTTACTGAAGGTTCCCTTGTTTCCTTAACTCTGATAAAAGAGAAAGAAAAGGTCAAAAGTAAAAAAAAGAAATGGTTAAAATAGGCATGGTTAAATGGCAGATCTGAATTCAATTCTCTAACTGGAACTATTCTTACAAATCTTGCAAGGTGCTACTTGAAACTTGGAATAAACCTTCCTACCTTCTCTATAGTAATGCTCAAAGATTAAACCAACAAACTACAATTAATAAAAGCAAGCACTACAGAGAGTGTGCAAAGAGTGTACCTGTAAACAAAAGCAGCATGCCACTGCCACTTGAGTTTTCTCAACTCAAAGAAGGAGAAAGAGAGAGACAATAAATTGCACCACAATCAAATGCAAGTGATCATTCAAGTGGTAAGGAATGACATCATAAGTGGATCAGTTCCTAAGTCTGTTCCTGTAAACATGACAAACTCCCACATTCACAATCAACGGATGATACAATTTGACATGTTCTTAATTTTATATTTGAATTACACACAACTCAAGAGAGAAAAATGAAATGGAAGATGAAAGAGTACCAATATGTAGCATTATAACAGGGGGTTCCTTTTGTATTTTTGTACGCTTTTGCATATGGTTTTGCTATGATTTCATCGCGTATGCAATTGAATGTACTAATGCGTACATCTAGAGTGCGCATACGAGTGCATTAATTTTGGACTAGTTTTATTGATCTTTTTCAATGGTTTAAGACCCTTTTTATTTTTAAGCTTCAAATCATGGCATGCAAGACCTCGAGAGTTCTACTTTAGGGTTGGATTTCGGAGCTCTAGGGTTTTAGGGATTGTAGCCCTTTTGCTTAGCGATGGCTTGCAGGAGCTTTATGGTAGTTTCGCAATGGCAGGGTCCTCTGGCATGCTCTCTACAGGAGAACTATGGAGGGATTGGAAGCAGCAGGCTGTGCGGGAGGTGGGGATGATCCATTGCGGTGTGTATACAAGCTCTGTTTGCCTTGGCTATGGTGGCCTCTCAGAATCCGGCCCTCTGCAGAAGAAACCCAGAGCAAAAAAAGGTAAACATGCACACAACCCACAACTTTTCAACTCCCGAATCTGCTCCTCCTTTCCGCAATGCCGTTCTTCTTCCCATTTGGGCTGCAAAATCCGGCCTCATGCAATAGCAGCCATACATAAATCTCGCAGAGGATAATCCAGGATGGAAAATTGTCTTTGGAAGAATCCCCTTTTGGGCGATCAGAAATGCCCTGGACAAACCCATTTCTTTAATCATGGATGCTGCACCATTGGGGAATGACATTTGAAAAGCATTCAAAGAACTGAAATGGACTGGCTTTCCGTCATCCAATTTGGAAATTGTTTCATAGCGCAGTGTAAGACCAAGGGAACTTTTCTAATGACAAGTATCGTGACTTATTGTTTTTAGATTAAGATGTCTACCTTAAATGCATTGTTGAAGATTGTCTTTCAGTTTCCACCAGATAGAAGAGCATTAGAGAACATGTATTAGCATTAACCTTGCCATATGAAGGAAAGTTATATGCACTTCCAAAGGAGGATGCTATGATGTCGGGCTCACCAAGCGGCTGCAAGGCCATTATCACGCTTTTATATCACAGTTTAGAGTTAAATGCAGCCCTTGCGGGGATAAAGGTTAAATGTAACTTCAGTAGGATAAAAATATGTCTAATAAATAGAATAGTCATCATTATAAAACCGCATTTGGTTGTTCCTTCATTCTTAAACAACCATATTTCATTTAGCGTTAAAGTTGAAACATAACATAGAGATGGCTAATAATCTAAAGAGATTTTGGTTGATGCTTTTTGCGATGAATTGGAACATGGGCTTAGCTTGATTAGATGGAAGAATAGTCTAGGACGTGGATTCAATATCAGGTTAGCACATTCCTCATGTTAATTATAGTGGACAGAAACATCTCTAATATAGAAACATCTCTAATATATGGAGATGGCCATCTCTATCATATGCTAGAAAACGTAGGTAACACGGCCATGGATAAAACCGTAGAGCAGCATGTAGTGTCTCTGCTGCCAGAGAATCCTAGTTGTGTGTGGCGCCAGCACCTTGATGCTTGTAGGAATGGATAGGCCATTGAGATGTAGTTGTTGAATAAATATGTCAAGCTGATGCATGCTCAATTTGCTCCACAAAGAAATACGAGTTGAAATATGAATGTGACCTCCATTTTGTCAACTTACAAAAGCAATTGGAGAGGTTGAAAAGTTCATGTGTTCATGACTGGCTAGAGCCCACAATTACAGTTGGTATCCAGAGGTCATGGCTGTCTGATTCCTGACTTCGAAGCATTTCCATATGCTGTTCTAGATAGAACAGAAACATTCATAGATGAGGTACGCAAATTTCTAGAATGTTGTTATGTATTTCAAATCGATTATATTTTAAACCAATCAATTGTTGTATCCATTTGCAGTTTCAAATGCACACGGAGCACCTATTCTCTTCATCCAGGCAGTCCTAGAGTGTAATTGAGGGATGCTGTAAAATAATAAGGTTTCATGCATAAACATTTTCATCAATAGATGTTAAATGCTCTAGGTATTTCGTGCATAGCGATTTTCATGAACACTATACTACTAAAATTTGTACCGTGATATTGGCTTTGGCATCCTGTGCTATATTGAAAACTAATTATGACTTTGGCTTCTTGTGTTGAATTACAATCCTGTACATATTTTATGAATGTGGTCATATAAATTATGCTTAAGCTACCAACGAAACATTTAAACTTCTCACCACGTGTTCTTATGCCATTCTTTAGTCAAATTACAACTAAATCAAAGTTTTGTTTCAACTATGTTTTGCCAAACAAAAATTTAAGGCCTCCTCAGGTTCAATTGCAACACTGAAGCTTCTTAATAAGTATCTATCTATCTATTTAGGGTGACGTAGGGCCCGAAGGGCCCAAAATTTTTTTTAATATAACAATCAACACACAACTACCATTAACATTATTAACACAAACCATTGCATTTAACACATTTAAATTAAAATCCCCCTTAAACCCCCTTTCGTTTGGGTGCATATTCACACGGGGGGTTACGTAGGGCAGCGAGAGCCCCAAAAATATATTTACAATACATGTACAAAATTAACACCATTAAGTACATTCTCTCAAACCTTATAGTATTTTATAAACCTTAATATACAGTATACAAAAACTTGTACATGCATACCACTGCCACTGCCTTCTAAACTCCTAGGGTTACTGTACCTGTTTCGGCGAACCCAATTTAATACAATGCAATAAAATGCATGAAATAAACTCCTCAAATCTAAAATACAAACTCAGATTGCCAGGAAATTTGAGGAGCATTTATAACCTTTATTTTCAATCCAAGAAAAGAAGAAATACACCACTAAACTTTATAGATAACTCAAATCTCCTAGCAAAGTTTAAGAACATATGACCTTTTACACTGGCAAAATCTGCGCTGTAAGACTCAAGCCTTTATACTGTAAACAAAACTTGAAAGTGCAAACACAAAACTTAAAGATGTACAGACCTTTCAGGAATTGCATAGGGTACAGGGTCCCTGCTGAATGAAGGGTGAGGAAGACGTGCCAAATTGCAGCTTCCAGTAATATATACTGGTTTGCTTTCTTTAATAGCTGTAGAGATTGCCAGGTCTATGAGTTCATGAGCATCATCCAAGTTATTAATCACAGCATCATCCAAGTTATTAATCACAGTCTGCACCAATTTACCATGCACCAGCAAAATTTAGAGGCTATAAAAATGGGGAAAACACCATGAGAAACTACTATGACCAATTAATGATACCTGCATGTAGGTAATGGGTTGGAAGCATCGGAGTTCTTGGGTGAAATCTGGCAATCTAATAGTATGATGAAGAATTCTATTTGTGCCATAATCATTGGAGTTAGGACCTCCAACTATGCAGATGACAGGAATGTTCTCACTATATGAACTGGCTATGGCATTCAGAACACTGAGGCCTCCAACAGTAAAGGTGACAACAACGTCTCCAACCCCTTTGGATCTGGCATAGCCATCGGCAGCATAACCAGCATTATGCTCATTACAACACCCAATAAATCACAACCCAGGCTCTGCGATAAGCTCATCAAGCAGAACCAGGTTAAAATCCACTGGTTAAAACCATTAAACACGAAAAGCAAACGAACCTGAGGTATCCACGACATATGTGCTTGTTCGAATCTGGTCGTTTCTTCTGCTCCAGAACATAGGCCGTATGCTTCTTGAAGTATGCCTTCTCAAAAGTCTTGCATGCATAGCATGCAACCCAGCCATTAAAGAAAGACCTAAGGCTTTGCATGCAACCACGGAGCATCTAGCGGAGCATCTAGATTCTGCAGCTCATACACACCGGATTGGCATCAACAGCAGGGTACCTAAAGCGGGACAAAGACGTGGCTCTCATGCCGTGCCGTGCGGCCAAAAATTGGGGATGGATAGCTTCAGAGCCCTCCATGAATTTCGAAATCATGAAAAGCCACATCCCAATTTTTGGAACACTGGAAAAAGTTTCCGTCAGCAAAAAGCTCCACAACCTTAGAAAACCAGCTTAAAAAAAAATCCAAAAAGTTTTCCACTTGACGGAAAAACCGAATTTAAACAATAGGATATTGAACACTGGTTGCCTATTCAGGATGTCTGATAATCTAGTGAGGTTCCAACATTTTGTAGTTGTATTGAACATTGATCATGTATATGAAGAGAAAAGAGTAAAGAGAGAGTGTAATGAGTAACTAAACATACTCTTAACTTACGAATGTGCAAAGATTGGAGTTGTTTGTTGACTCCAGAAAAACTATTAATGTCTACAGGATCCTTTAAAGGCATTCACAGGTCGAGACAAATATAAAAGGACTTCGTGGGCAAAGGTTGCTCTAGAAGAACCATCTGTGGTATGAAAAACTTATCTTACCTTTCAGTATTTTATTTGGATGTTTAAATTTCATAATCACATTAAGATGCATGAGGTGTTGCACATTTCATGGTGTTACTGCTTGCACTAATGGGAATCTAATATGTCAGCTATGGCAGCCTTAAAGTTCTTTTTCTTGACTCGGTCCTTGATCTCCTTAAATACTTCCATCACATCTAACACCGGTATTCCAGTCTCCATGAGTATCTCTACAAGCATTTACCTTTTCTTGTGTTCAAGTAGAAGAATCTAACGTAGTTTGTTGGACAGTGAAAAAAGTGAATTACATAACATGGATGTATGCAAAACAATACAATGCCTGCTGACTGTCTGCTAAAGATACACTTGAAAGTCTGCAAAGCTTGAGCCAGTTCCTGAACAAAGATAAGAGTGAAACAGATTACAGCCTCTATGCTGACCCAACAGATCCAAGGAAGGTATGAGGATATTTCAGTCATATTGCTTCTTTTATGCATAATAACTGTTGGTTGTGGTTTTGCAGTTCTTCGAAGTTGGTAACAATCCACTTCATAGATATGACATAGATATGAATAAAACAGGTTGGGTTACAGCAATACATGCTGCAAATTCGAGAATGGCTTTTGAATCCATGGTTGGCTTAAATCATGCCTTTTTTATGAAGATTAGATGGTGTATCTAGCCTCTAAAAACCATAAACTAATGTTAGGTCTGACTAGAATACAGTTGCCAAGAAAGCTTGCATGTACATGGCTCAATCCCAATCTTTTTATTGATTGTTCCTAGGTTCCTGTGGCATGCTTTGGCTGCTCCAAGTTCGCAGGTTGTAGACTGCTTTATTCTTATTGTTGCTTATAAAATTGGGTGCAAATGTCTAAATTATATTTGCAGTACAACAGATTAGACTGCTCCATAGTAGCAGGCTTTAAGCTAAGTGCATGGTTTTTTGGGCTTAGCGTGTATGCCATAGCAAGCCAATGGTAACGCAATCTACTTCTTTCATTCCCTTTAATATATTTCTTTGCAGCAGCAATTTAGAATTCAAGCTTTTGGTAGTTATAAATTGATGAAATCGCTTGGTTATAGATTGAATGTTTATTCATTCTCCAGCTTCATTTCCAATTTGTTATATCTAACAATGGATCTTGCATAGATGCACAAGTTTTTATTAATGTATGTCATCATTTTATCTATTAAGTTAAGCCGCACATTTACTCGGTTCCTTCTTTCCCTAGAGTTGCATGTTCTAATGTTTATATGCCAGTTGTCTTGGTTTATATATGCAGGCGGTCTTGGTATCACGCATAGTGTTCCATGCAGGATGCAGTCAAAGGTTGAGGTAAATGTGCTCAATACATGTATTTCTTGGTATTTGAATTTCTGCAAGGTCTATAAATGTTTGATCTGAATAAATATCTCATTCTAAATGTTTGATCTGTTGATTATTTTTTGAGTGCATATATCAAATCCTTTTATTCGGCAGCCATTCCAGCCTGTTTGTATTTACTTGACTAATGCCCATAGTCTTTTTGCCATTGAAGCTTTGCTTTCTTATTTTTTTCAGGTATAATTGATAGCATTGCATAATTGTGATGGCTGCTATTGAACGTGCAATTTTTTCTACTCTGAGGTATGTATTTAGTACTTTCTATGGCCTCTATTTTCTGTTACTCTGAATATTAGACATAATATCTTGCATTCTATAAAAAAAAAAAAAGAGCAGTGGACATATGCAGTGTACATTAGCATCACAGAGAACTGCATGACATCTTTTTTTACTTTTGTTTTTTCATCGTCCTGTCGCAGCAGGTACATGTAATGGATTGTTTTCTTCATCGATTAAGCATGTACCACCATTTTCCTTACATTTATTTCTTGCACGTAACAAGGCTTTGTAGAAGGTTGCTTGATGTCTGAAGTAATACCTTCGAGGCAAATATCTTTTTCAGAAGCGGAACAAATTTTTGGTCCTGATTTATGCAAGTCAATTTTTTGTATCATGGACACAATTATTTGAACAGCTTGAGTGTAGAGACAATAGCTGCTTCAATTCTTCCAACCTGATTTTGAACTTTGTCTTCATCTTGCTTTAATTGCAATCGTTTACTTGCCTGGGCCTTGAGAAAGCAACATATCTGGCCTTGCACAATTAGTGATTTGGATCTATGGCATCACATACAGGAAGCAAGAGCTACACCTTGATTTCTTTACTCTTTCAAGTTTATAGTGCACTGCTGGTTATTGTTCTGAGCAGCCCCTTAGCTGTCCCAATCTGATTGTCACTCAAATAAGAACAGCAGGTTACCCTATAGAGACTATGACCTACAGTGCACGACTTCAAGCAGCTGGTAAGCTTTCTGATTGCTTCATCCTTTTTGCTAGCATTCTAACTCTATTCTCATTTGTGAACAATGCAATGAGGAAAAACCACTATTTATGTATTACCTCTGATTCTTTACCTGCACTCGATGTTTTTGTGGGTTTTAATAAAACTTTGTCCTGTGTTGTAGAGCGAGGAAGAAATCACTACCTTACTAGATTATTGCTTCTATGCAAATTGCTGCCTTATGTAAATTGTATTTTATATAGCAGACATGATACCTCCATCCCTCCATCATGACCGTAAGCTATGCTCTGTTCTCTACTACCTTTCTTCTAGAATTTGTCATATTACTTGATTCTGTTTTACAAAAGTTAACCGCACAATGGCACAGATTTCAGTGTTGATATTTGCGTTAAGGCTTCATCCAGTTTACATTTGAAACAAATGAGAGACATGATATTTTACCTTGCACATCATGTTCATCAACCATATGCAGAAAAACTGCTAGATAATTTGGAAGAAATGGTTGTCTGATTATTTTTCAAATAAATAGCATTGATATTGATCTGTCTTATGATTAAAATAATGGGAAATATGACAAATGCCATGTCTGGGTCACGATAATGGTTATTATTGTATCGTAATATACATTAACATTCTTTGATATGTGAATGAACCCCTAGACAGTTTTCTGGTGGAAGTATCTATTATTATCACACTTAATTTAAACCTTATCTCAAATTTAAGCATTGTACTGCATCTTTGGCCTAAATATAAAATAAAAAATGAGCGAAGCTCAATGTCTTTAAAGTAAGGTTTAGGAGCAAAGACTGACTTAGAGATAGTCACAATTGTACAAAAGATTGATAATGGTTTAGGATCCTAATTCATGCTTAGAGCTGTATGTTTGCTCGAGAATGTCAAACTTTATTTTGAGTCCATGCCAATCCACCATCAATATATAACATCATTTGCTATTTTGGGTATGGCTACTATTATTGGTAAGTTGATGATAGGATGTGTGCCTCGTGTTTGACTATAGGATGTGTGCCTCGTGTTTGACGACGGCTACTCTTTGACAAAGATGAGAGCAAACAACAATGATTGCTTTAGCCTCATAAGTTCATGATTTAGTAGTCCAACAAACATATAAACCTACCTTCGGGACGAGTTGTCTCACGTGGCTTGATAGTCGTGAGATACCGTGGGCAGTTCCAATCAATGACTCGCCCATGCATTCACTTTTACCCCGGCTAAGATATGGGAGCATCCAACAAAGTGTCAATATTAGGCCTTTAGTGATGTGCGCCATGTGGAGATGTATATTTAGAGTTCATGCAAGCATATGTGGCCTCTAAATGGAACCCTAGACCTATGTCCTCACAAAAGGTACAAAGTCGGAAAGGGATTATATAATTTGGCACAATCAATAGTAAATCTACGGATAGGGGCTATAATGTATGTTAATTCGAAAACCCGTATGGTATGGGTTTTTCTACTCCAAAAAGCCGTATACAGGGGTTTTTCTGTGACCCCTCGAACGCACATGCCATCTGTCCATATATAGAGGTGCACCCCCCGGGATTATAGCCCTGGTCCCCATACTTGGCAACTATATAAAACTACTGGTTGCACAAGTGCACTTTTGCCTCCATTTACACTTTTATCGACTGCAGCATTCCATGTACAAGTATCCATTACCTCCAAGCCAAGATATCTATAATTATGCCCACTTTCCACCATCCATCCATCATAAGTTACATCCTTCCTAGTAACAAACACCCTGACTTTTGAATTTTCTAGATTTACAAGTCGTCCATGTATATGCTTGTTAATCCATGTATATGCTTGTATGTTAAGTATCTTTTGACCAATGAATAGGATGTGGTGTTACGTGTGGTTAGAAAAGGAACCTCAAAGAAGAAATGAATAAAAAAGGAACCTCAAGTCTCCATAATGAATGAAAAGAGATTTGTGCAAAGGTTCTTCCCTTAGAAACACCTTAAAGGCAAGGTTTCTCAATCCTAGTAGTAATACTTATACTACCCCATTGTCTGGGTACCATGAGCTATTGGCCTTTGTGGACGCTAAAAAATACATTTGATTTTATTCTATTCTACTCTACTCTATTCTTCGACTAGTTTTCCATTGGTTGGCTGGTAAAAACACAATGATTCTAGAAAGTTTATGTTTGCTCTATGAGATTGTTAGTGATGTGCCCAAGAACACAAGACTATTTTTGATGCATGCGAAGGAGCCGTATAACAAGCAGTTAGCTAGAACTTCATAGTCAACTTAGTCCAAGAAAAGGCCAAGGGACAGCTCCTCGTGAGGAGGTCATGAACCCTTTAGCATGAGTCCTCTTTGGCAAGTCATCACTGCCTCCAAGGCATGATACTTCAAGCTTCACGAGTCATGGCCTCAAACACATGATCATTTTGCATTGGCGGGCCACAACTTGTAGCGTGTCCATTTTGCTTAAACGGGCCACGACCTTTTTCCTGTGACTCTATTCTATGGATCGTCCAACCACTATAGTTAGGTCGATTGCTCATATTCTTCAACGAACATTCCAACCATCGGTTGCCGCTTCACCTCTAGTTGTTTTGATATTTTGGGTCTGAGGCCATTATAGTATATAAAGCATAAGATTAGTTTTCTGTTTTGCTCTCTATTTTCCTTATTTCTTTTTGTAAAATTCTGCGTGACACTCTATACTCGGGATAAGTCTATTAGATTCAAGGGTCCTCACAGAGGGCTATCTTGTAGGCTGTCTGAAACCCAACCTAAACCCTAAATAATGGTGCCGCTGCTAGGTCTTAGTTGTCTCTTATTTGAACTACCATGTCTTACAACAATCTTTCTCAAGAAGAAGCCTTGAACAAGTTGTAGCTTGCCTTGAAATTCAGCAATGCAGGGATGCTGGTTACGAGCTCTCCCTTATTTATAATATTGAAAAAGGTCGCTTTCGCTCTCGTACTGAATTTTTGCATCTCCTACCTCCCCATTCTTTCTCTTCTACGCTCACACCTAGGTGGCTCTCAGCCACCTTCTCCCCCACCTCGTGTTTCTTCTCGTCACACTCGCCTCATTGGTCCCGATCCTCAATACTTTCAAATTCCAGAGAGTAGGGTGAAAGCATGTTGTAGTGGAACAAAAATGTGCATTTTAGCACCACATTTTTGGGTGCTAAGTGTGGTGGGAACTACCGAATTTGTAGTGGGAGAGGCAGTTATTTTTTCAAATATACACATGATTACTTATTCAAAATTTTGTCTTTTCTTAATTACATGATGCCTGTTTTCATTTTCCCCCAAAAACTCTGATCCCGCTCCCTTAATCCGGCAAGACCATTTCTGATTTCTGGCAAGAAGATCGATCACGAAATGGCTCTGATCATACCGGACTTGAATGCCACGGGATACACCTACAAGGAAATGTACAGGCAAGAAAAGCATTACACCACACATCGAGTCTGTTTGGGGACCGAAAGTATACAACAAGTTTAGAGTAGTTTTTGGCATATGCCAAAAACCCACATAAGCAAAAAGTATAATGCGTCTTCTAAAGTTTAAGACAAATAATCCACAAGCCATCCCACCCCATAAGGTATTGAGATCAAATTTAAGATTGAATTCTTTTTGCACAACATTAGTCCCCCCCATTAGTCACAATGCACACTCTACTTATGTGGGTTCAAAATTCTCTTGGCATATATACCGTGGTGGCGAATGCCGCCGCGATAAAGCACTTGTAATGTGTGCTGAAAGGAGGGTGTAAACTAGAGGACAAAGTTTGTCGTTGAGATTGTTGCAGTTGAAATTGCTGCTGATATCGTGGTTGTTGTGATTGTGGTCGATAATAAGAAGTTGGAGCCGATGATGAGGGAGATGTGGCTTGAATTTGAAAGACCATTTTTTGGCGGAAGAGCATTGAGTGAGACCATGTGCATCATTCCGTATTGTTGTTGCACGCGTTGCAACTCTTACAATGTGGAGGTTCGAGTATGAAGGTACAATCATCGGCCAGATGACCCTGATATTTGTATATGTAGCACCAAAGATGACTACATTGTAGTTATGTGGAGTTTTGAGCAACTAGTATTGGCTGGCATGAATGGAAGATCAGTGAGAGAGACACTATGGGAAGAGACATTGACAAAATGATTGACCAGCTCAATAGCCTGTTCCAAGGATGTTGTTTTACAATCCACATCCTAGGAATTGAGCTGATCACATGAGGCGAACAACAGGTGAAAGACCTTCAAGAAACCATGTGAGAATCTGGCTCTTAGTGGGATATTTCCAAATTTTGTTGACAGTGATGAGCAATCAGTAAGCAAAGTCATGTGCAGATTCCATGACGTTGCATGTCATTAAGTTACTTCTCGAGTTGTTGATCATCAACTGATGGAGTCCATCTTTGCACCCAACGACTTTTATTTGCCATCAGCCATTGATAAGAAGTGCTTCGCAGCATGGTCGAGAAAATGTGAAACTTGATCTGCAGCTATGAGTGTGCATTGAGAACTGTGAGGGCTTCGAATTCTTCAATGTGAGCTTCAACACTCTGGTCCTGAATAGGCTTGACTTTGGCTGTGCCAAATATGGAATACAAAAGCCCCATGACGGTAACTGAAGAAGGCGAAATGTGTTCGAGAGCCTCAGTAGCAACCGATGGATGTGGTAATTGTGTGACAACGACTAACGAGTAGTAACAGTGCATCTTGAAGAAGGCATGGTAGCAGGGGCAGCTGCAGAAGGTTGGCTAAAATATGAGCCGTAGATTTGTACGAAATGGTGCTTGAGCAGGAGAAAGATGATATTCAAGATTGTTAAGAACCATCAGAGGAATATCCTCATTGAGGTGTAGTTCTCCCTTGTGATAGACATTAATAGAATCTTGAACAGATGGACTCATTAACATGAGTGGGGCCTGTGATTTTGCCTACAAGTTGGAAGGAAGTTGCCTTTAGTTCCATGCATTGATACCAATTTGTAATATAACATACCTGCTAGAAATCAATGACCATGAGCCTCATGCGGTGGGTTCTTCCATAAGAGGATGAGTCCATTGCTGTGTTCACAAGAGTGTATCACCTGCAATTCGTGGGTAGTTAAACTGTAGCCAAGGTTCTAAAACCTGGTTCCTAAATCCAAACTTGCTGTGTTGTAGAGTATGAGCGAAGCCAAATATGGTCTTTTGAAGCTGGTGTGGTGGGTGTACACCCTATCTAAATTGGTCTTTTGAAGCTGGTGTGGTGGGTGTACACCCTATCTAAGTTGGACTGTGTTAAGTTCAGAAGCCATGAAGAAAGAATGAGTCGATTTGCAGGTGTTAGAACATGGCTTTCGACATTATCTATCTCTCTAACGTTCCCCGCATGAAAACTCCCGAATTCCCTCTGCTCTCTGGCTCCTACGACTTTTTGCATGAGAGGTCCACTATCTTGAATCTCATCTGTCCCCTTCATCGCATGCTCAAATCTGGGCCCTTGTTCTGGTATAAACGAGGCATATTCCTTTCTCACCTCCACTAGACCTAGGGTTGGCCCTTCGGGCAACCCAAAAACAAAAACCCTTAATTCTCGCTTGGCAATATCGTAGGAAATAGATGTTATAATTCAACGGCCGGGATAAAAGCCTAGATGAACGGCCTGGATTTCAATCCAGGTCCTTTCATTCTATTGGTTGGACTTAAACGGCTTTGTTTCCCGCCTGCCCTGTATCCCGCCTTGGCCGCTTTGGTATGGCCATGACGATGGCTCCAGTGATCCACGGCTCCAGCGATGGCGAGGGCGATGGCGCATGTAGCATCTTGAAGCTTGCACAGAGGCCAGAAAATAGTGTTGGAAAATTCGGTGGAGGATGAAGGCGCTGGCTTGATACCTCAGTCTGAAATCCGGTGAAGTTTCTGAAGCTTACCAGTGCACCAGGAAATGGTGTTGACAAATCCGGTGGGGGATGAAGGCGCTGGCTTCATATCTAGCTCTGAAATCCGGTGAAGCATGAAGACGGTAACCTTCTTCCCTCTTTCCCTTTTATTTTTCCTCAGATTAATCACTGACTGCTTTATTTAAACAGGGACATCGATGGGGTGAAGCATTGTGATTCATTGTGGCAGAGGCATTCCGCTTGCAGAAAGCTTATGAGCAAACGATCATCTACAGTGAGGGTGAGCCTACCATGCTATTACTATTTCATTGATCTCTATTCCTTAACATTTTCATCTTTCTTTGCAGAGAAGCGTAAGGCCATAGATCTATGGCTGCTTGCAGCTGTAATTTGGTTGGAAGCGCTCCTAAGCAGGGCACTACAACATTGAAATGGGTCATGAAATGCTGTCCGGAACATTGCTTGATTCACAAGCTTTTTAGACAGCTAAAGGTAATAATAACAATCTGATATCTGTATATTATATTTGGAGGATAAAGTTGTGGTGTTTCTGGATGATTACCATGTTATACAGGTTGGAATTAGTTCTTCAGAGCATATTTGTACCTCATGATCAGATTAAGAAGTGCACCTACAGAAGGATATCATGATGTAGATTCTTGCTGACGCTCATTTTTTGAAAGGTATTTGCAGTAATTCTTGGTTCTCTCTGTATTTCTCCTTTAGTTAGGATAAGGGTTTCTGTTCTATTGCTTTGGTAGCTTATAATTTGCTGGTTCTACATACAGTGCTGCAAGACAAACTTCTGTTTCCTTACCTTTGTCAAAACACAGTTTTAAAGCCTAGTTTCCGGGTTTTTTTTGTTCTATTGCTTTTGTTATCTAAAGCTTTAGGTGTTCTGGTTCTACAACACAGTGCTGCATAATTGACTCCTGTTTCCTTGCCTTTCTCACACATTCATAGCGTAATTACCAGTTTTGCTTCCAGATTTAAGATCAATCCATCCCAAAACCATCCATCTTTTTAATCTCCATTGCTTTTCTAGCAAAAGAAAATAAAAAGTTGGGTTTCGAGAAAGTTCTTTATAAGGTAAGGATTTATAGTACCTACCATTTTGTTGTAAAACTAGGTTTACCATAACTGTTTGTTTAGGTGGAGATACCCTAGAGTTGGAAATTTTTTATTTAATAGGAATACCTGACAAACATTTAATAGTGGTAGAGATGAATGAGCATCTTTTTTACTAAAGGCCAGAAGTTTCTTCTTAAAAAAAATCCGCTAACATTTCCTTGTAATGCATACTGTCTAAGATTGTTATATCATTGCTTGAATGGATTTATTTGGGTTCAACTCCCAAATTACTTTATTAAAGCATGGTTCTAAGTGAAAAATAATTGTGAGTAGAACAATCGAAAAAACAATGACCATGTGGAATTTTTTTTTTATCTATGGTTATTTGCTGCTGTTTTTTGTTTTTTTGCTAGTATGGTTTTTCAATGGTTTTCTTTAGAACTACATGTCCTTGTTTGAGAAAGACTACATTTGAAAACAACTATTTTATAAAACCACAAGTGGATGTTATGTTAAGCCACATATTCTTTTTTAGTGAAAACAACACTTGGAAAACTATTATTTTAAAACACCACACATGGAACTTATATTAAGACATATTATTTTTTAGTAAAAATAACATTTGAAAACTATCCATGTGTATATTTTGTAAACCACATGTTATTTTTTTAGTAAAAACAACACTTAAAACAACTTCTATTCTAAAAAATGACATGTGGATATTCTGTTAAACCACATGTTGTTTTCTAGTAAAAAACAACACTTGAAAACAATACATCTAATTTTTTTAGAAGACTGTCAATTTCCTATGTATAGACTTTTTTGATAAAAAACTACACGTTGTTTCTAGCATTTTCGGAACAAAACAATGGGTAATTTTTAAGTGTTGTTTTTTTGCAAAAAAGATATTAAAAAACTACACGCTGAGCAAAATTTGGGGTTATAGTGAAAAGCAAACATATTACATTGAAACAAGGGACATCAAAATGCAATTGAGCATGGAATTGAGTTTCTTATATTATTCCCAAACAAGGCAAGACACAACAACATATATTCAAAATTTCTGAATCATTTCCTAACCTGTAAGAATGTGTTCAACAATGAATTTAGGATCTCAGCTGACGTCATACTGTAGCTCCAGAAAAAACTATTCTTCATCAGACATGATATCTTCATCAGATAAAACCTCGGGCAAGTTTTCTAGAATCTTTTCCTCATCTGCCTGGTCTAGCCTGTAAACAGTTCGAGCACCTTTCTTGATCTGCTGCATGGGAACTCGAATAGCATAAATTTGAGTAGAGAATACAAGTGACTTAGATTCGTTTGTGCACAGCTCATACATCACCTGTGACCGAGGCTTCTTTCTATAGTAAATGCCCTCCACAACAGTTTCACCTCTCACAAACCAGTTTCCGTTCTGCTTGAAGTCATTTTCAACTTCAAATTTTGGCTTGGTGCATAGCAACATCCAAAATATAGAATCCTCCTCATTCCCTTTAGGTGCAGCAACTGCAAAGTTGTCTCCTTCTCTGAGTGCTTTTGCAAGTACATTTGCCAAAGTTGAGTATAGTGGCCTGGTAGACTTGCGGGTCTCTTCCACATCTGCATGAACATTGGAGGATGGTTCAACGACTACAAAGTTCCATTCATCTACATACAATTTGTTCTCACACATGTCCCATTTTCCATCCAAACAATTGCTGCAAAAAACATGATAGCTTTCTGGTATGTAGGTGTGTCGGATTTCTGTCTTTGAATCCATGGATTTGAATGAATTTGCCGGTTTACGGAATTGTCTCTCGCACCCCAAGCCTTTTTCTGTTGATATCCTCGGGTTTTATTTCCCGAAGTATTTAGAACTTTTCTTCCATTTTCAGTCCACTTTCGGATGTACCACATTGAAATTGTTTCTCCGCAATTTTCACCACATCATGGGCATTATCTAGTTTAATGTCGGGATGTTTAAGCCGTGAGACCTCGTATCCATCTTTTCAATTCTTTGCCTTCCCATCATGTTCACCTTTTCCATGGTTTGATCCAAAGAAGTTCCACATCATGTTGACCTCTCGTATCACTGGTTGTACCTTCCAACAAAATAAAATGGTGCGGATGCTTTGAATTGTGATGCGGCACCATCCGAGAAAATCGTGTAGTCTTTGTTTGGGGACATTGCCTTTTCGCTTTAAGTACTCAAAATGTTTCATAAAACAATGTTGAACAAAAAGTGTGTCATGTTCCCTATCATCGACACATAGTAGTGTGTTTCCTTCTCAATGGTAATACGTCGGGTGGATCAACGATAGGTTATTTGAACAAATATAGTTATCTGGTTGTTGACCCAGCGCATGGACTGAACTTCATTCTACTCCTTAAAAGTATAATTCTCTGCGAAGTCAACCATGGATAGGTAAGCATCTCTAGGCAAGTTATCAAGGAGTTCTTTGTCTTGGCGCCACTTGCCATATATCGAAGTTGTGTAAAGGAAATTTTGGAAGCTTCTCCAACATTTTGTTCACCAAATGGAAGACTTGCGGTTTCATTGTGTTGGTGAACGAGCTTAGACTTCTTCTTTGCCATCTCTGGTTGGTTTTTTTTCATAGTCTAGATATTCCCACTTCACCATGCCACTATCACTAGATTGTTCATGTGGGCAGATAGGGAACTTCTTAATCCCACACCCTTTACACTCACCCAGAATGCATTCCTTCTTATGGTAAGGTTGGAAGCTAGTTTTCTCACATAAAATTCCCTGCCACAGACTTCTTGTGCTACTTATTTTGTATTGGGGCATGCATTCATTCACCATATATGTCCGACCACGCAAAGTTGACAAGTGCGGTACTGACTTTTTGGGTGCTTAGTTCTCATACTATTGAAGCCATCTATTAGCATCTGCATTCTAACATGGTATATACATCAGCAACTATTGAAGTCCTTTAATTTTACAACAAACCATGGTTTCAGCTTTTCAAACATCCTCTGTTTGATCATAACACTAGGATGTTCCGTCTTGAATTTCCTGAACAATTGCAACTGCAAGGAAGATAACAAGGTGATCAGCATATTTATTGCACACTACATTTTCCACCACACTAGGCACCACATAGCATATATTACAGACATTCATCTTACACCTCGTTATTCACCACACTAGGCACCACAAAGCATATATTACATAATTTATTGTACATTATATTTTTCACCACACTAGGCACCACATAGCATATATTACAGCATTTATTTTACACCATATTTTTCACCACACTAGACACCACATAGCATATATTCAAAGATTTATTTTTAAACCATGTTATTCACCACACTAGGCACCACATAGCATATATTACAGCATTTATTTTACACCATGTTATTCACCACACTAGGCACCACAAAGCGTATATTTAGAGCATTTATTTTACACCATATTTTTCACCACACTAGGCACCACATAGCATATATTACAACATGTATTTTACATCATGTTATTCACCACACTAGGCACCACAAAGCATATATTTACAACATTTATTTTACACCACGTGCCTCACCACACTAGGCAGCACATATCATATATCACAGCATTAATAGGCACCACATACCACAAGCAATCACTAACCACACCAACCACATATCACAAGCAATCACTAACCACATATCACATACCACATTAACAATAAAAAATGTGGTGAAGATGAAGAAATGAAATAACTTGTGATTCTTCCAGGTAGTGAGTGGCATGATCCTCTCTTACATTTCGTTCCAATCTTCTGAACTTAACATCCTTTGCATTTGGAGAGACCCTACTGTTTTCGGTCCAAAATTGCTGCACAAGTTCTATGACAGAATTGGGAATTGCATCTGCTCTTCTAACTCTTTTGTACAAAACCGATTTCCCCCCTTTGCAATCTATCTCTTCCCTCTTCAATTTTGCTTTGGTAAGATTCCTAGGATGAACACCCAGCAGTTTACCAAAACCCCGAGCACTGACAGGATTAGCACTTTCGGTAATGCTTCCTCTTAAAGTTGAATGGAAGCCCTGAGGTTGCTGACCACAATGCTCTTGGCTTGCAAATCTTTCAGCTCTTCACCAAGTACGCTGTCCATTGTGTCATCTTCCAGGAAATCTCGTAAAACCTCTTTCTTATCAATGTCAGCCAAGCCTTTAGTGGTGCTATGAAATGAAGATAATAATTTCAACACCATCCGACGCCTAGTAGAGGCCGTTCTGGTGGATCCTCCCTCTGCTGATGCAATTTTTGCTAATTCTTCTTTAGCTTTCCTTTTTCTTTTCCTTTGGCGTCTTTTATGATCCCGTTCTTGTTCTGGAGTTCTCTTTCTCACACATGTGCTCCGGTTTGAGATTTTAGGCAGATTTGCTTCCAAATTAAATGATTCAAAGTATGAACCAGATTGATCCACAACCGGATTAAGGGCCATAGCCGTGTGCTTCAGGAAAGGCACGGGTGGGTTTAGGAATCGGTTAGGTGGAAATTGGAATGGGACAGGTGGCGTAGGAATCGGGTTGTTGCAGTTCAAGAAATGATTGAATCCGGCAGTTATGCACTAGGCGCCAAACAAACATTTAAAATCGCACCACAAGTTTGATATCTCCCACCACATTTTTAGGGGGGACAGGGGGGACACCCAGGGTGTTCCACTACAACATGCTTTCACCCAGTACCTACATTCACATTATGCCCCTGCCCTATTCACATTATTCTCAACCATTCATGATGCATTTGGGCAGCGAAGTCTTTTGGTACACTGGCCTTCAAAGTCAGATTCTAGAATAATATTGTCTTCTATTGCAACATTTGGTTCTTTTCAACAAAGTAATAGGGAGCATTGATAGTGCATCCTTCATTTTAAACAAGAATTGTGTTCGCGGGGGCAAGGCCCATGGAAACTAATGCATCTGCCAAATTAAGTTTAAGTACTTTTGAGTTTCGGGAAGAGTTGCCATGTGGAGTTATACAGCATCGACATTAATGAATATAACGCCAGAAATGCAGAATTAGTTGATGTAGCAATGAAACATCAGTGGCATGATCCTTAATTGCAAATGTTGGCAAGGTGGGAACGGAGACACGTATCACCAAGCAACCTTACTTCATTAAAATGTAAGGACATTGAAGTAGGACATTTGTTGACTCAGCCAATAAGTAGTGCACCTGAACATGTGTTGGCAGGTTTGAGGCAGGCAGTGAAATTGAGGACAACACATCATATTTTTGGTTAGGTCAACTTGTTTTCATTTGCCTAGCACGTAGTTATTTCTAGTATCATTGCCGACTTTACAGCACGCATTTCAGCCTTCATCTACAGAATGCATGGGAGAAAAAAGCATGATTCAGGATGCACATGTGGCAATACTTTCTCCTGGAGGCATTGATTCATGATCTTCGCTGCACTTACTCATAGGTGTCTTCATTATTGTTGTACTTGATCATATGCCGATGTAAGGAACCTCTCTTTGATGTTCTTTTGCATCCTACTTATAGTCTTAAAGCATGCTTAATCTTTGTAGTTTGGGAGTGATATCTCAAGAAAGTCCAATAAAAGAGACCTTGGTAGCAATAGGGCAGCTAATCGAGCATCTGCATGGTGAAAAGATCGAGAACAAACTATAGATTTTCATGCATGCATTGAAGCCATATAAACTCGTGACTCCTCAGACTAAACTATGATCTATAGTGATCTTTTATTGGATGTAACTATTGTTAGAAAATAGTGCTCAAAGTCCAAGTTAATTTATTAATCAACTTAACAAATGTAAGAACAAGACAACCAACTTGTTTCAATGCCAATGACTCTATACAAGATATTTATAATCTCCAACCATTGATAAAATCATAGTAATAAAGTCATTTCATGGTTTCTATTCAATTTACCATTTGAATAGACAAACAGTTGAAGAACAATGTAAAAGGATCTTCATTCACGAACCAAGCCGGATTCAACACAACCGAATAGATAGATCTTCATTCTGCTTGGATAAGTAGCCATGTTGCCGGATCTGTAGCAGTCGGTCAAGCCATGACCGACTCCTCGATATTTTTCTGTTGTTTTTCTATTGGTCCAGCATATCACATTCTAAAACTTCATTTCATCAATTATATCACTTAATGACCTTATAAAATATATAGGCCATTATCTTCTATGCTTAATCGACCATTCCCTTTAAACCTTATAACCTTAGGGTATAAAACCCTTCTGACAATTTCACTCTCAGGTTAGAATAACCCTTCTAGATCTTCTTCTGTTCATGAATATGGTAACATTACATACCATATTTTCAACATTCCCCTTAATGTTACATATTCATCTTCTGCTATGAATTTATGCTGAACCATCAAACTGCACAACCTTAGAATTATACTTCTCTGTCCCCTTTGATTTTGCTTTATTGAACTCATCTGCTTTTGAATAATTTATACCAATATTCCCCTGTATCTTCATGAACCTGTGAGTTGGTAAAACCTTTGTAAAAATGTCTGCAGTCTGATCTTCTGTCCTAATATATTCCACAGTAATAATTTCTTTAGCAATCATATCTCTGATAAAATGTACTTGAAGTTCAACATGCTTCGTCCTTTCATGTAAAACAGGATTTTTGGCTATAGCAATGCAACTGATATTATCAATAAATAATGTTGTAGGATTGTTTTGAACTGCTCCTATTTCACATAATAATCTCCTGACCCAAACAATTTCTCTACTAGCTAATGAAGCTGCTTGGATTCATGTAGCCATGTTGGATAAGTAGCCATGTTGCCGGATCTGTAGCAGTCGGTCAAGCCATGACCGACTCCTCGATATTTTTCTGTTGTTTTTCTATTGGTCCAGCATATCACATTCTAAAACTTCATTTCATCAATTATATCACTTAATGACCTTATAAAATATAGCCCATTATCTTCTATGCTTAATCGACCATTCCCTTTAAACCTTATAACCTTAGGGTATAAAACCCTTCTGACAATTTCACTCTCAGGTTAGAATAACCCTTCTAGATCTTCTTCTGTTCATGAATATGGTAACATTACATACCATATTTTCAACAACTATTGTCTTATGGACTTGAAGGTCTCTTCTGAGAATGATTCAAAGAATTATAAAAAATAAAATTTATATTTATCATAAAATCGTTTCCCACGTGCCATGTTTGAGCCACCTTGGCATGTTGGAGCCTAGGTGGCCTTGGAGCCCGTGTGGCATGTTTGAGCCACCTTGGCATGTTGGAGCCTAGGTGGCATGTCTTGATGTGTTGGAGCCTAGGTGGCATGTTTGAGCCACTTTGGCATGTTAGAGCCTAGGTGGCATGTTGGAGCCCGCGTGGCATGTCTGAGCCACCTTGGCATGTTTGAGTCTAGGTGGCATGTTGGAGCCTAGGTGGCATGTTGGAGCCCGCGTGGCATGTTTGAGCCACCTTGGCATGTTGGAGCCTAGGTGGCATGTTGGAGCACACGTGGCATATCTGAGCCACCTTGGCATGTTTGAGCCTAGGTGGCATGTTGGAGCCTAGGTGGCATGTTTGAGACACCTTGGCATGTTGGAGCCCATGTGGCATGTTGGAGCCCATGTGGCATGTTTGAGCCACCTTGGCATGTTGGAGCCTAGGTGGCATGTTGGAGCCACCTTGACATGTTTGAGCCTAGGTGGCATGTTTGAGCCAACCTTGGCATGTTGGAACCAAGGTGGCATGTTGGAGCCCACGTGGCATGTTTGAGCCACCTTGCCATGTTCGAGCCTAGGTGGCATGTTTGAGCCACCTCGACATGTTTGAGGCATTTTGACATGTTTGAGCCTAGGTGGCACGTTGGAGCCCGCATGCCATATTTGAGCCACCTTGGCATGTTGGAGCTTAAATGGCCTTGGAGCCCACGTGGCATATTTGAGCCACCTTGACATGTTTGAGCCTAGGTGGCATGTTCGAGCCACCTTTGCATGTTTGAGCCTAGGTGGCATTTGGAGCCTAGATGGCATGTTTGAGACACCTTGGCATGTTGGAGCCGAGGTGTCATGTTTGAGCCACCTTGGCACGTTGGAGCCTAGGTGGCATGTTGGAGCCTGCATGGCATGTTTGAGCCACCTTGACATGTTTGAGCCTAGGTGACATGTTGGAGCCTAGGTGGCATGTTTGAGCACCTTGGCATGTTTGAGCCACCTTGGCATGTTGGAGCCTAGGTGGCATGTTTGAGACTAGGTGGCATGTTGGAGCCTGCATGGCAAGTTTGAGCCACCTTGGCATGTTTGAGCCTAGGTGGCATGTTGGAGCCTAGGTGGCATCTTTGAGCCAACCTTAGCATGTTTAAGCCTAGGTGGCATATTGGAGCCTAGGTGGCATGTTTGAGCCACCTTGGCATGTTGGATCCTAGGTGGCACGTCTTGGTGTGTTGGAGCCTAGGTGGCATGTTGGAGCCCACGTGACATGTTTGAGCCACCTTGGCATGTTTGAGCCTAGGTCGAATGTTGGAGCCACATTGGCATGTTGGAGCCTCGGTGGTAGAGCCTAGGTGCCATGTTGGAGCCTAAGTGGCATCTTTGAGCACCTTGGTATGTTTGAGCCGCCTTGGCATGCTGGAGCCTAGGTGGCATGTTGGAGCACACGTGGCATGTTTGAACCACCTTGGCATGTTTGAGCCTAGGTGGCATATTGGAGCCTAGGTGGCATGTTTGAGCCACCTTGGCATGTTGGAGCCCACGTGCCATGTTTAAGGCATTTTGACATGTTTGAGCCTAGGTGGCATGTTGGAGCCCGCATGCCATATTTGAACGACATTGGCATGTTGGAGCTTAGGTGGCCTTGGAGCCCACGTGGCATATTTGAGCCACCTTGACATGTTTGAGCCTAGGTGGCATGTTCGAGCCACCTTTGCATGTTTGAGCCTAGGTGGCATTTGGAGCCTAGATGGCATGTCTGAGACACCTTGGCATGTTGGAGCCGAGGTGTCATGTTTGAGCCACCTTGGCACGTTGGAGCCTAGGTGGCATGTTGGAGCCTGCATGGCATGTTTGAGCCACCTTGACATGTTTGAGCCTAGGTGACATGTTGGAGCCTAGGTGGCATGTTTGAGCACCTTGGCATGTTTGAACCACCTTGGCATGTTGGAGCCTAGGTGGCATGTTTGAGACTAGGTGGCATGTTGGAGCCCTCGTGGCATGTTTGAGCCACCTTGGCATGTTTGAGCCTAGGTGGCATGTTGGAGCCTAGGTGGCATGTTTGAGCCAACCTTAGCATGTTTAAGCCTAGGTGGCATATTCGAGCCTAGGTGGCATGTTTGAGCCACCTTGGCATGTTGGATCCTAGGTGGCATGTCTTGGTGTGTTGGAGCCTAGGTGGCATGTTGGAGCCCACGTGACATGTTTGAGCCACCTTGGCATGTTTGAGCCTAGGTCGAATGTTGGAGCCACATTGGCATGTTGGAGCCTCGGTGGTAGAGCCTAGGTGGCATGTTGGAGCCTAAGTGGCATCTTTGAGCACCTTGGTATGTTTGAGCCGCCTTGGCATGCTGGAGCCTAGGTGGCATGTTGGAGCACACATGGCATGTTTGAGCCACCTTGGCATGTTTGAGCCTAGGTGGCATATTGGAGCCTAGGTGGCATGTTTGAGCCACCTTGGCATGTTGGAGCCCACGTGCCATGTTTGAGCCACCTTGGCATGTTTGAGCCACCGTGGCATGTTGGAGCCTAGGTGGCCTTGGAGCCTGTGTGGCATGTTTGAGCCACCTTGGCATGTTTGAGCCTAGGTGGCATGTTGGAGCCTAGGTGGCATGTCTTGATGTGTCGGAGCCTAGGTGGCATGTTGGAGCCCGCGTGGCATGTTTGAGCCACCTTGGCATGTTGGAGCCTAGGTGGCATGTTGGAGCCCGCGTGGCATGTTTGACCCACCTTCGAATGTTTTAGTCTATGTGGCATGTTGGAGCCTGTAGCATGTTTGAGCCGCCTTGGCATGTTGGAGCCTAGGTGGCATGTTGGAGCGCAAGACGTGGCATGTTTGAACCACCTTGGCATGTTGGAGCCTAGGTGGCATGTTTGAGACACCTTGGCATGTTGGAGCCTAGGTGCAATGTTGGAGCCCACGTGGCATGTTTGAGCCACCTTGGCATGTTGGAGCCTAGGTGGCATGTTTGAGCACCTTGGCATGTTTGAGCCACCTTGGCATGTTGGATCCTAGGTGGCATGTTTGAGCCTAGGTGGCATGTTGAAGCCCACGTGGAATATTTGAGCCTAGGTGGCATGTTGGAGCCTAGGTGGCATGTTTGAGCTAACCTTGGCATGTTTGAGCCAAGGTGGCATGTTGGAGCCCATGTGGCATGCACCTTGCCATGTTCGATCCTAGGTAGCATGTTGGAGTCCACGTGGCATGTTTGAGCTTAGGTGGCATGTTGGAGCCTAGGTGGCATGTTTGAGCCACCTTGGTGTGTTGAAGCTTAGGTGGCATATTGGAGCCCACTGACATGTTTGAGCCACCTTGGCATGTTGGAGCCTAGGTGGCATGTTAGATCCCGCATGGCATGTTTGAGCCACCTTGGCATGTTTGAGTCTAGGTGGCATGTTGGAGCCCGTGTGGCATGTTTGAACCACCTTGGCATGTTTGAGCCTAGGTGGTATGTTGGAGCCTAGGTGGCACATTTGAGTCACCTTGGCATGTTGGAGCCTAAGTGGCATGTTGTGAGCCACCTTGGCTTGTTGGAGCCTAGGTGGCATATTGGAGCCAACTGGCATGTTTGAGCTACCTTGGCATGTTTGAGGCTAGGTGGCATGTTGGAGCCGAGCGACATGTTTGAGCCACCTTGGCATGTTGAGGCCTAGGTGGCATGTTGGAGCCCATGTGGTATGTTGGAGCCACCTTGGCATGTTGGAGTCTAGGTGGCATGTTGGATCCCACGTGGTATGTTTGAGCCAACTTGGCATGTTGGAGCCTAGATGGCATGTTGGAGCCCACGTGGCATGTTTGAGCCACCTTGGCATGTTGGAGTCCACGTGGTATGTTAGAGTGGGTGTGGCATGTTTGAGTCCTTCAAGAAATGCCTATATGGTGCCAAACTAGTGTCTATCTTTGGTTCTTCGTATCAATGTGTCTTCTACAAGTTGCCAAGTGATGGATGTCTTCAAGTTCCACGCTCTACAAGCTCTCTCTCTCTCTCTCTCTCTCTCTCTCTCTCTCTCTCTCTCTCTCTCTCTCTCTCTCTCTCTCTCTCTCTCTCTCTCTCTCTCTCTCTCTCTCTCTCTCTCTCTCTCTCTCTCTCTCTCTCTCTCTCTCTCTCTCTCTCTCTCTCTCTCTCTCTCTCTCTCTCTCTCTCTCTCTCTCTCTCTCTCTCTCTCGCTCTCGCTCTCCCTCTCCCTCTCCCACGCGCACGCACGCACGCATGAAGTCAAATGCTAGTGAGTGTGTCAAGCATGCATACAACTCTTTTATGCCGCCATTTTATGGCAGTAATGGCATGTGCACAACTTGATCATACATGGATTCTTAGGAAACCATAGAAAACCACACCTCATAAAAACACTACCTTAAAAAACAACACCTTAAAAAAAAACATCCCTTCAAAAAACCATTGTGCCTGAGAAAATAACACATCCTTAAAAAAGAAACTACGCATCCTTAAGAAACCACACATTCTTAAAAAAGAAAGCTATGGCTGCCTAAGAAAAACTACATCATATCCTTGAAAAACCACACCTCTGTATAACAATGTGTAGGTTTTTTTCAAATCTTCAAAAAAACAATCCGTATTTTATTTTTACTGTTGTTTTCAGCCGTGGACCAAATGTTAAAGTTGTAGTGTTTGATGTAATATGTAGTTGTATTTTGATGTCTTTGATGTAACATGTTTCACCACATGTTTCACCACATGAGTCACCACGCCAGGTTCACCACATGTGTCACCACATGTGTCACCACATGTTTCACTTTCTGGCTCTTCCCCCGAGCCAGATAGATCCTTCTGAACAGCTTTTCCACTTTTCCTTTCCTTTTCCTTAACTTCTCTCGGTCCCATCAATTCCCCTCATCATCCTTTGGCTGACATCCGTACCCAAAAATCATTAGGGGATGGCGAAAATTAATGACCTCCGGCAACCCAAAAGGCCCGAGGTGCCATTCTTCTGGCTCCTGACCGAGTTTACAGTTTACAGCAGTTCGGGAGCAGCTTACAGTTTACAGCAGCAGCTACTTCGGAAGCAGTTTACAGTTTACAGTTGGGAAGCAGTTTACAGTTTACAGCAGCTACATTTCGGGTGCTTCGACATGGCCAACTTCACCTCCTGGATGCTGCAAAACCAAGGAGTATTGGAATGGGACAATGTGACCAGAGAAGAAGAGCCCCTAATACCTAGGCGTGTTGTCCCGATTTTCACCAATGCAGAATGGATGGACATCCTCAGGCAACAGAAATTTCTCTATTCACCGGATGAAAATATGACCACAGAAATGCTGAAAGCTCTCACCAGGAGGATGAATTGTACACCGAACCTCCCAGACCTCTCTCCTTACTCTGCTGCCACTGAAAGTTTTAAGAACGAGCATCTTTGGCCTATTTCTCATACTATTGACCAGGATCTACAAAGGTTGAAACCTTTTCTCCTTAATGGCTACCAAGCCTTTACGCTAGACAGGTTCTTGTTTAGTTATGATAGGTTGTTTACAGAGGACCAATTCCTTCACTTCAGGGATATGTTCTATCATCACAAGGCCAAGCAGGATGCACATGGAGAAGCTGCTATTCTGTTTGGTAACACTGCACCATTATGGTTTTTTGCTTTCCCTCCGGAATGGGAGGAAATAGGCTGGCAAGCTGACCCGGTGGCCACTGATCTGGTGATCATAGAAGAGGACGAGGAGGAGCTGGACCCAGATCTCTTTTTGATAGATCCACAGTAAGGCAATGTATATAAGACCAGGAATGAAAGCAATGTATATAAGAAGTTTTGTTTCTCATGTAATCTGAAATGTTTAATACAAATCATTTTATATGTTTAATATAAATCTTCAGTCTTCAATCTTCACTCTTTAATAGACTAAGGGGAAAGGTACAATCACAGTGGCTGGATTTGGTGGGAGCAGGGTGAAAGTGACACACAGAAAAGTTACATTAAGGATGAACAGAATGGGACAGAGAAACACATGATGAAACCCACCATTGGAAATCTGTCACATCAAATGCAGGGTCAATCATTCACAAGCTGGCTCGGCAGGAAGCATTAGACGGAAACCCTAAATCTAGTTTTGCATGCAGACATTGGTTTATCCCAATCCAGCTATGGCGGAAGAAGACAGAAGGAGAACACGAGCACAAACAATTTCGCTAGTTCAAATGCAGTTGCATCTGGTAGGACCTATACTGGAGCAAATAAACCAGGAACAGAGGCGGATATTAGAGGAGCAGGGCCACCAGAAGATCCATGAATTCCGAGGTATTCTAGGCTTAAAACATAGGTTAATTCCTGATAGGCTTAAAGACTTAGAAGCCAAGGCAGTGACAGGCGGTTCCCTTTCTTTGTAGTAGAACGTGATTTCTATATTACTAATCTTAATATTTGTGATGATGTGCTACACAGACGGGCAGAGTAGATTGAATAGGTTTGGTGCTGCTGATAGGATGATGGGGAATGCTGAATACTCAGATGAAGAAGAATCCCGGCTTTCTGAGCTTGAGTAGGTAGAAACTTTTAAGGCACTTAGAAGGGAGATGGTGCATGCCAAAGCCATCAAAAAAGTGCTGAAGCAACATGAATTGTGGAGGTTCAATAGCCCGATGCCTTACTTTCAGAACTTATACCACAAATGGCAGCAAAGAAGGGAGGCCCATGTCCTCCTCTTATTGGACTTCATTAACTACAGTACTACCACGCTAGACATGTTGCTGAAGATGTTTGGCAGGAATGAGGTCCCTGATTTAACCATGCAGGATGTGGAGGAAATGGTCTAGAACTGAACTTGAAAAAAAGAAAAACTTGGTCCAAAAATTTTGCTCATCGATATGTATCTAAGACATCTTTAGATAATTTTGTTAAAAGGCCCATGAATCTGTATTCCATGTGTGCTTATGTAATTACTATTCTACCTGTTGTGGTAGATTTCCATATGTATTTTTATTATTTGAAATATAAAACCAACGTTTGCATCACCACAGTTTTCACCACAGTTTTCACCACAATCAGCCAGGGGCATTGACCATTTTTTGACCCGGTCAGAAAATGGAATGGCTCTCATATTCCTCACAGTATCTTGACTGATTTTGGTGACAGCAATATATGGATCCCAAATTAGGTCCCTGAATTGATATGAGGCCAAATCATTAAGCTCTGCTTTGTGCAAAGATTCTTGCAAGGCCACTAACTTTTGCTTCAGGGAATTCTGTGTTTTTCTTTTCAGTTTCTTTTGAACTCTATTTCTTTTGAACCCCAGCCACCCATCTCATATTTTTCTATTTGCTGCTGGTTACCATATTTTGTTAGTGTGCAGATCATAGATTCTACACCTTGATTGTTGGCTTTAATGTTTGTTTTGGTATGCTATTTCAGTAAAGGCATACTTTGCTTTGTACTTTGCATTTTATAATTAATGACAAAAACTGTCATTAACTTGAGTTGCAAACTAAATACCAAACATGTCTCTTATATCTGTATAGAAAAGGATAGAAACAGTTCAGTTAACTGAAAGAACAGTGGAAACTCAGAGAACAGTTAAAGCAAAAAAAAAAAAGTCACAACATCTGTAGAGAAGAGGAGTTCTGTCATTAATGAAAAAGCTTTACAAAAAATGGAGTCACAAGGACTATTGCAAAACAAGTTCTGTCTTTAGGGTATGCTAGTGGGTAGCAAAAGCATGCGTTCGGACGCATGCTTATAGCAGGGTTTTTGCCCGCTTAAAGCACCCCTGCTTTTGCTTAATCTGGGTGCTGATGGGTGTAACTGCCCGTCATTTTTTTTTACGCCCTTCATGTACGCACACGTCCACCTCACGAACGAACCATTAGGAAAATGATTGTGGGATTTTGGCTGGATTTTCGCGCGAGTGGTGTGGTAGTACGTTGCAAATTGGATTACTTCGTCATGGCCCGCGAAAATTCTCCCTCCAATTCACTTATCCTCCCTCTCTCAGGAATTTCATGGCGCTCCCTGATACCGGCCTGGAGGCAATCACACGTTTAGCATTGGATTTTCGGCCCGATGAATCCCAATACGTTGTTCCCAGATTTGTTGGATGTCAATGCAACGGGGAAATATCATGTGAAGATCCGGTTTCCTCCGCAATTTACAAGAAATTGGATGCAAAGAAAAAAAGAGAATACGGTGATTACGGAATAAGATGAAAAAAGCAGCGGTTGAACGGGAGGATCTGAGCATGAGACGCAGGCAAGAAATAGCCAAGCAAGTAGTTGATTACTTCAATAAGCTCACCAAAAAGCATTCACCCGAACTCAAGGCCGATGTGATGAAGAGGGTGGTTCATCACCACGAAATGGAAATCTCAGAACCTGGAATTTTGCCAAATCCAAAGGAGTGCAAGGCAGCGGGGGTGCTGCTCAACAACTTGAAACAGACAATGGCAGCCACAAAGAGGCAAAGGAACCATGATATTTGGAGAGCCAGAACCTCCACACTTGTGATGGCTTCTTCCACAAAATCGAGATGCAATTCCACTATGGCAGGGCTGTTAGGTACATCTAATTCTTGCTTTCATGCCTGTGCTTCTTCATGCTTTCAAGTGCTTGTATCTGCTGAGTGATGCTGGCCAGGGTAGCCCTTAAGCTCGAAATATCGCCAAAAGGCTATTTTTTTGGACATTTGCATGTTTTTTCACTACTGTTGAGTAGGATCAATTCGGAGTGGTGCCAATAAAATATCGCCACCTTGTCTACGAAATTTTCTCCTTCCACTCATAAGTTAGCCTATGTCACTAAATGATGGATTCTTGGATTCGCCCCCATGTGAATTTTATTCTTGGTAGTTATTTTAAAATCGCCCCTTAACCCCCTAAAATCATGTAAAATTAATACGAATTCATCTAAGCATTCTAAGTATGAATACAATATCTAAGCATTTTATCGCTCAATTAAGGGTCCAATAAAAATTAATGCATGGGTGTAATTTACATTTTTATTGTTGACACTAATCAGCTTGGCCTTTCTCTTATGAAGACACATATGCCAATGTCTGCTAACATATATATTCATTATGTGAGCATTATGCTTACAACTGTATACGGACATAACAAATTTATGTTGTAGACCCAAATTTTACTTGAGAAAAAAGTATATATTCCATCGCTTGATGGATGAAAGATTCGCCAAGGTTGCTACAACTCAAATTGAAACCTGAAATAAAATCGCCAATATAACTAATCGAAAAAAGCTAAGATTCGCCTGACATTCTAAATTACACCTATGAAAATTTGGGCTTAAGGGCTACCCTGATGCTGGCTGGGATATGTCCATTGATTAATGTGCAATATTTCTTATGATAGGTTGCATGAGGTCAACTATTGCAACTGCTGCATTAAGGAAATCGGAAGCCTTCCTTGGAAATGGTTCGTGGTCTTGTTTCCAAAGGAGGTTGAGGTGCGATTCTCTCACCCCTGCTTGCAAGGAAAGCATAACAGAATTCTGGAAACAAAATAGCAGAGTCTCTCCTTGCAAGAAAGATGTTGTGAACACTGTTGGAGAGTCAGGCTTCCGAATTTCTTATCCCTTGCACCTTATGGAGGTCACACAGGTACAAGTTTCCATACATTCTTTTTTTTTGCTTATTGCATAAATATTCCTAACCAAAGGCCACCATTCATTTTGCAGACTATATCAACAATACAAAAGGCACATCCTGAACACCCTGTTTGCTTAAAGGCTTTCGAGAAGTTGAAGCCTATTTATGTAAAGAAAGTATCAGAAAGGGAAACCTGTTGTTGCATATACCATATGAAGTTGGAGTATGCCAGGGTAGCACTGAATGCGTTGAGGTCAGCGAAAACTGGATTCCATGGTGAAGAGTGCAAGTGCACCTGCGAGGTCTGTGGGCCTGGTGAGAATTGTCCGCCAGCCAACATAACGTGATGACTCAAACCAAAGCTCTCGGAGGGTCGTGGTTTGCAACAAGAGCGAGGGTGAAGAATGGTATAAATATGACTGCTTGATGCAGACATGTCAGAACTGTGGCATAAAAAGTCTTCGTATATGTCCAAGAGAAAGAGAAAATCATGAGTTCTTGCTTGAATGGAAGACGTTTGAAAAGGTAATACTCTCTTTATTGCTTGCTGAAGCATGCTGATATGTGCTGAAGCATGCTGATATGTGCTTTTGTGCTTTCAACATGCGCTAATCTTCTGTAATATATGCTCTGCACCCTTGTTACGATTCCGCTGGAGACGAAGAAGTCGGTGGAGTTGCGACTGCGTTACCAAAGGAAGTGCCAGTGGCGTGCAGAAAGAAAAGATCCAATGCCACCAAGAAGGGAAACAAAAGTAAGAAATCCAAGGTAGTTGGTGGGACACACACTGAAGCCGCAAAGACAAGTTGAGAAGAAGGGAAACAAAAGTAAGAAATCTAAGGTAGTTTGGTGGGACATGACCAAGTCTGCTGCACAAGTTGAGAAGAAGGGAAACAAAAGTAAGAAATCCAAGGTACCGGTGGGACACAAACTGAAGGCGCAAAGACAAGATGAGACCTCAAATGGCAAGGGAAAAAAGAAAGGACCAAAGCCGGTCCTTAGATTGTCTTACAAGAGAACGGCGTTGAAGGATTTCATTTCATATCCGGTGTTCCACATTGAAGATATTCGTGCCACACAATTCTGGGGCTAGATGGCAGGCCATGCAATTCGGGGGTTGCCCTGGACAATATCCAAGATGGCACCATTGTTTCACGAATTGATTTTTGCAGAGAATTACAAAGATAAAAATACAAAGGGAGGTTCAAAGCCGGCGATTGGCACAATGACCGATAACAATTCTCGTCCACATCAATTATAGGATGGACGGCTGACTCTGGGATTAGAAAGCTATTGAAGGAAACCCATTTTTACTTGAGTGATGACAAGCTTCATGACACTCTTTTTGTGCAGCATTGTCTTAGAAAGCACAATTCATGGCTAGTATCAAATGGTGTAGAATTCTCCAGGCATATAGTTTGGTCAGATGGTTGTTCTAGCCAATTCAAATCTGCCCGGCCATTCTATTTCCTACCAAGATATCACCACGAGCTAGGGAAAGAAATAATATGGAATTTCTTTGGGACAGCCCATGGTAAGGGAGAGCACGATGGGCAAGGGGCAGTCCTTAAGGGGGCATTCACTAGAGAGCAGCTCAAGTATGATGGAGTGAGATTTAGGGGTGCTGCTGATGCCTGTGAATTCGCTACGCAATGGAATGAAGGTGCCAGCAACGGGGACATCAAGAGGTAATATGCTTTCATCTGCATTCATCTGCTTTTAACGTGCTTTAATCTGCTTTAAAATGTGCTTTCATCTGCTTTTTATCCATTTGTGTATTGTCAGATTGTGCCTGCAGATCGTATGTGAATCGCAATACTTGTTGTTGCCGCTTTTGCGTGCACTTCTCGGGTTCATTGGAAAGGATGATGTTGATAGGACAGACCGGTTGGACTGTGCCAGGGTAGAAGGGACCAAGATTATACACAGCATCAGGACATACTTGGCCAAATCAAGCACAAGGGTGGCTCATAGAGGTTTAAGTTGTTTCTGTGGTAACTGTTTGAAAGGAAACTGGTCATCTTGTGTGAACAAGCAGAGGTTAAAGAATTGGAAATATGTTACTCTAAAGCCAGAAAAGTCTACTGGTGAAGGTAATGAAGACGAGATCGATGAGGCATTTTTTGAAGGTGATGGAGAATGGCTTAGTGGAAACATAGAGGAAGGTGATAACTTTGTCTTAGTTGTAGGAGGAGGGGAAATCGGGAGAATGCAGATTTCTATGTGGTGAAATGTGTTAAGTCGAGGCATATCCTTGATGTAATTGTCAAGGATAGCGGGGTCGACGTTCAATGTCAATGAACATGTGTTGGCTGGTTTGTACTATGTTTGTCGGCCCGATGGTACTTGGGAGCTGCTTGAAGACAAAGGCCCGACCTTCCAAAGACAATCATCAATTATCGCCTATCAAGTTTGAGATGAATCGATTCCCGGCACCAACAGATTTTCCCTTGATCGGGCTACTCACGGATGATCATTGATGACCGCCATATGAAGGTTGAATATGCTCGACCTAGTTGTTTTATCATTTTGACAGTCTCAGTAGTTACTTGTGTACTTGTCTCAAATTTTGATCATTATATTGGAGACAATGCTTGTGAGACAAGTTTTGTAGTATTGGACTGCTGTATTGGAGTATTTTAGTATTGGAAACAATGCTTGTAGTATTGGAGAGTAAGCTTGATATATATTACAGAAAATTGTACACTCAAGATTAGAGACATCTTACAAGATCACTCAATACTCAAGATAACACAAAGTAATCATGCATATATATTACAAAAAAGTAGTATACAATGGTTACTTCATGAGTCATCGAAGTCTTCAAAGTTTTCATGCTCGTCGCCAGGAAGGGTGCCCAGCAGCTGCCTTTGTACTTCAAGAGGAGCATTGAGGATATAGTAGGCCGAGACAAGGTAGTTGTTGAGACAGTAATCCAGCACTGCAACTGTCTCCGGGGCCAACCATGCATCAGTGAAATCAATTTGTGAGATCGTTTCCTGTACTGTATGAGAAGACAAGTATTCCAAAGCTGGACACACAAACTTCTCCAAAAAATTGTCCTCTTCTTGCCCCTTGAAAGGCATAACAGGAACGGTTGTGTGTGCAGGGTTTAGAAACCCTTTGTGTAGGCTGTCATCAACCAAGAAAATCATACCATGATATTGAGGAAAATCCTCAAGTACAACCTTCAACTCCTTGAAAAAAAGTTGTTTTTCTGTGCATCGTGCTTGTCTGTGCTGGACTGTGCTGGGAAGTGCTATATGGACGTGCTGGCTGTTGCTGCGACCTGCTGGACTCTGGTTTATCTTTGCTACCAGATGATGGAGAGTGCTGATAGCCATAGTTATATACATCCTTATCTGTATCTTCCTGTCCCCAATGTATGGGTGTTTCCTGGCTATCAGTAACCCTTACCAAGTGGTGGCTTAGGGGACTAGGTGGTTTGTCAACCCTGTCCACAGAAACTACTTTCCTTGGTCTCCTGCAAAATCAAAAGTGGTTCTACAATTACCAACTGAAACTTGCAGAACATTATGTCAAGTGAAATAAGACAAGTAAAATAACTGCTTGATCTTAAATATTGGATTGCACCTTTTATATGTAATAGGTTGTTTTTGCACTTTGGTTTCCTCATTATCTGTCTGGGTTCTCTCACTATCTTCAGCTTCAGAGTCAGTAAGCACCACTTGTGGCTGCCTTCTCCTTCTGCAGGCAAATGCATATTGATCCCTAGGTTGAAACTCGAAACAAATTTTACAAGGACACAATGGGGGAAAATAAATATATTCTGGTATTAAACAAAAACCTTTTAACTGATCGTTTTGGCACGTCTTGTGCAAACAAAATTGGGCCTGAAACAAGTACATATAAATTACATTAGACTGAGGGTTTTTTTCCTAGTGCCACGTCTATAGGCACGTCCTCATCAACCGAATCATCTGACTCACCCTCACTCTCGGGCTCTATAACATTTTTGGTCCTGGACCTTGTGAGCCTTGTGATTCGTGACACAACCTTGTTCACCTGCTTATCCACTATATTCGGGTCTTCAACATCCTTGTCTTCCCCTGCAACAACAGTGTTAGAGGAGGCCTTTGTAGAGGTTGCTGCAGAATTTGGAACTATATTGTATTTCTCAGCATCGTCACAGTTGGTGTCTTTAGCACAGTGCTTTCAGGTGCTGCATTGTGCTGCTGACTGCTTGCCTCATGTCGGTTCACTGTCTACAGGCGCTTCTAATGTACCCACTTCAGGAAACAAACGTGTACCTTTTTGGTCGTTCTTGCTTGTGGAGTTCGAGTCCTTGTAGACTTGTGTCCAGGGGGTCCTTTTACTAAGAGGTGTTTTCACATGCTTCCTTTTCCATTCTTTATGCGGAGTTGTAGCTACCACCTCATCTAAGTCAATTGTCTCAACTTGTCGCTTTGTGTCTGCCCCAAAGATATAAGGGTTTCTCGCTTGATTTGTCTTCCCCAATTCCTCCACTAAGCCTGGCTGGAACTGTTTCGAGCATTCGAGGAAGTGTGTCTTCTCCATAAGCAAACTCGGGCGGTGACATGATATACGCGGGCCACATTTCAACTTCAGATTTAGGGTGTAATCATCCCCGAATGCCAGCCCGCATGTGGAGCATCTCTCCTCATCTCCAATTGGCAACTGAATGTCACGGGATAGATGCTCACAAGGCGGCCAGCTCTCCTTGTAAGCTCCCTAAGCCCTGTTGAGATTCGTAAGTCTTCGCTTGGCTTTTGCAAGCCGCACTTCATTGTTTGCAACCTCGCCAGCCTATAGTGGCCACTGTTGAACTATCCCCTCATCTATTGGGCCACCCCCATTTCAACAAGGGCTTTCAAAGATGTACTCGCCATGTCTTTCTCTCTCTCCAAGCTCAGCAACTCGGCAGAGGCACCAAAGATCGGGACTGTGGATGCTTGAAGACGTGAGATGTTGTCTTTAATTTTCTGCAATTTCTCTTGTGAAGCCGAAGAAAGCTCCCTTAGCCTCGAATTTGGACAACTAGCTCCTTCTTGGAGACTAAATCAGCCTGCTGCGTGTTTAGGGTTTCCTGCAAATCTGTGCACATGACTTCCAGGCGTGATATGTTCTCCCCATAAGCTGTGTAAGCTGTTGGGCACATTGCAAAGCTCCTAATGGACGGCCTCCCTTCTAATTTAATACCAGTGCCTCCTGAAACCGGCCTTTCTGCTATGCTTTCAGGTGCTGTGGTTTGCTGGGATTTGCTGACCTCTGCTCTGGTTGCTGGAGCACTGCTGGTGGGTTCACTTTTAACCTTGCTGCTGTAGGCTCTACTCTTTGCTGCAACTGCTGCCCAATTAACCTTGAACTTCTGTGGATCCTGCTTTGCTCTCAGGCAGTTATTGAATGCAAATAGGTATGATACTGTCTTTCTAACTTCCCTGTTCTTCAACCCGTCCGGGTATATTTTGCTCAGAAGTTCTATTAGAGCTTCTTCGTGCTCTGGCCTTACCTTGTCAATGGAAGTTATGACCCCGTTGGTATCCCAAACTTCATTGTACTCTGCTGCAGATATGAGATCTGTTCGAAATTGAGAGGGATGAACGCCCTCGTTTGGCAGACCCGCATATGCATGGAAGTCTTCTTCGGTTCGGCAATCAGCCAGGTCCGGTCTTAAGGAAACGTTTCTTCTGGCCTGGAAGAATGCAAGAAAATCGAATTAACAGGGTTGAACCCTAAACCCATAGAAATTTTGTTTTGTTGCTTTTGCTTACCGGCAAATGGGTTCCGTTGGAATTATCGCTTGAGCAGCGGATCAATCACCTTCTTCACCATGGTTGATCTGTTTGTTTAATGTGGAAATCCGAGAGCGCAAATTCGCGGGTTGCTTGGCCGGAACAGAGAAAGTTGGGGAAGAGAGATTTGGAAAAACACAAATTCGAAAGTTCGTTCGTTTGTCTAGTGGTTCCAGATTGCGTGGGTCGATTCATTAATCCGGGGCGCAAACGTGTAATGATTGTATAAACGGCACCGCATTAGACTTAATAGACGGGCAGAATATAGGTGGTACTATATAGGTGAAGGGTGGGAAAAAAATGTTTGAAGGGTGGAGAAAAATGTATTTTGGGTGCTGGTGCTGGTGCTGGGGTCGCGTTTTTTTGCTACCCACTAGCATACTTTCACCCTTTAATGAAAAAGCTTTACAAAAAATAGTCACGAGGACTATTGCAAAACAATTGAAACCAGGGATTACAAAAAACAAATCTAAACTAATCAGGGCTGGGGCAGGCTTGATCTTCAGGCGGGGGCCATCCTCAGCTCTATATGGAGGTCGTCCTCCATGGCATACATCTTCATTTCTCGCAGTTGCTCCTCGTCGGGGTAACCTAGATCGACCCACTCGAGCACCCGCATCGAACAGACAGCCTGTGCCTCCATGATGAGCTTTTCCACCTCTGGTGGAGTGAACTTGGCCGCCACTGTAACCGAGTGGCCTCCAGACGAAGACACGGATTCTGACCGTGCTGGCGGCGAAGGAGCAGGCACAATGGCCGGGATAGTATTCCTGCGCACTGTAGTCTTGAACCTGGCCATGGCGGAATGAATGATGGGGACGGAGTGAACGAGATGGACGAAATGAACGATGGGGACGGAATGGACGGAATGAAGCTGCAGGGCAGAATTTTGGGAATAAAAGGGATGCAAAATCGTAGGCATGCATACGATTTTAGGAATGAGGCAGAAGAGGAAAGGGACGTTTGCATGCATACGATTGCACACCTCGGGAGCCGAGCCACCCACCACATGTCACCACATGATTCACTATATGTACCATTTGCATCACCACAGTATTCACCACAGTATTCACCACATGCACCACATGCACCATTTGCATCACCACATCTATCACCACATGTATCACCACATTGTCATTTTCATCTAGATGTCTCGTTGAATACACCTTTGAATCTTTGAATACATCAATTTCTTCTGGAGATTTGAACTCCACCAGAGTGTTGCTCTGGTCGGCCAAAAAAGTCTATTGTATACAATAGTATACAACAATGTACATTAGAGTGTCAATAAAAGAATAGGTTACAAGAATAACCTCTTTGGTTACAATAATACAAACAATAGATTACAAGTAAAGATCTATTAATCTGTTAACCTCAGCTTCATTACTAGAGCAACTATGCTTCACAACATCAATCATCATTCTGCGCGTGTCCAACAGCTCCCCACTAGAAATTGGTACACCCTCCAACAAACATATCAGGCCTCACATTGGATGAGTAATACCTTCAAATTTACGAACTCACCTTGCATTGGGATAGTATTTCCAAGTCTCGCATTATTGCAGCCACAACTTTCTTTACAAAGACACATATAGCAGGACCACACGACCAACAATCAGACTGAGTGGGGGAACTTGTAATTCTCTTGTGGTGCAGCTTTATGGTGCTTGGGAATTTTGTGTTTGCATCCTCAACAAAACTCATGACAGGCTCGGAGCCCTTGTACATTTCTAGGCTGTCAAAATGGTACACATCTGGCTGACATTTAACTGGCTGACCTCCAAGACCTACAATGACATACACTGTCCAGTGCTGCTGATAACATGCTGGCAGAATGGTACATTCTAAAATTGCAAGTTGAGGGTTCAACAGTTTGTCCTTTGAAGCATGCTCGTTCGACAGTAATGTGTAAATGAGCGGATCCATGAAATGGAACCTCTGTTCCATGTCATGCTTGATGCAGAATTGGTGCATACACCTGCCAAAGTCCAAGGTCTGGTAAAACAAGATGATTTAAAAAACAACAGAAGACTTCAAATCTGAGTTGTTTATATTAAATTACTAACCTCATGAAGAAATGGACTATCCTGTCACTGAACCAATCCCTACTTTTCTCCAATATTCTGATTGAATCTTGATCAAGTACAAGAGGCTCCTGCTGTCCTTTAAACACTTCAAGTGGCAAGTGTTCTGGTCGGATGTGCGCTTTTAACACTGCAGCCCTCGTGCTGGTGGTGTAAGTTTACATTCAGCAAATGGAAGATCATTGAAAACCTTGAGGAACATTGAAATAGCCAAGAAATGAACAATTGAAGTAAAACTTTTTTTATATTAAAAAGTATAGAGAAGTTACATCATATACACAATAATACTATTTCTAGGCTTTAGTTCTATGTTTTTTCAGCATATTAATACAAATTTGACTCTCAGTGTCAAACATATTTAGCATTTTGTTGCTTTCGACATAACTTTGCACATTCTCTGCCTTCAGCAACCCCTGAAGCCAAACCTTTAGATCATTCATGAGGAAATTGCCATCTACTCTGTCAGGGCTCCAGCTGTTTGGACAGATCATGGTGTTTGGCTCGTTGAGGTACCCTTTGTATCTGCTGTCATCAATGAGAAGCACGTTCTCTTTTGTGAAACCTGGAAATTCGTCGTAGACCTTTTTGAGGTGGTTCAGAAAAATTGGCTTTCCACTGTTATATAAATTTGTGTTGGTACACTGATCCTGAGTCCATATGAACCGGAATTTGTCCTTGTATTTCATCAACGCTCCCTTAACTATCATTCTCATGTTTTGAGCCTGCAGGCTGGACCAAAGTGCTATATGAAAATTCTGACTGCACCAATCTAAGAACTCGGCCCAGCCTGGTCTAGTTACTGCAAACTTGGATCTGTTAAGTGTGACCATGATAACACCATCTTCTTTGGCAGTGGGTATTTTTTGACTCTTGTCATAGCTTCTACCCAAAACTCCATTGTAGTAAAAAACAAGCAGGATTAGGCTTAACCTTGTAGTCTTCTGCATGGACAGAGTTGGTGCAGGGCTGGAAACTTTTGCTTCAGCATGTCTTGGTGCAGGGCTGGAAACTTCTGCTTCAGCATGTCTTGGAGGTGTCTTTTGCTTGGAATTTTGCTCTTGGTTTTTCTCTGAGACACTTCCAGCTGCAAAAATTTAAGAGATTCTGTAACTATATAGGTCAAATTAAAAAGAAGACATGCACAAAAGGTTGGAAGTTACCTTGTGACTTACATTCACCTATCGATTTGTTCAGATCATAACCTGATGCATCTGCTGATTTGGCATATTGGTGTGGAGCATGATTTGGCAGATTGTTGTCCAGTTGGAGCTTGACTTGATGCACCTACTGATTTGTTGACATCTACTGATTTGTCCGAGTTCCTGTAACCTGATGCATCTTCTTATTTGCCCGAGTTTCTATCTGTGTCTAATGCTTTTGAAGGGGTGTGAGTGTCTTGTCCCCCTAGCTGACCACATTGTACCTCTATATCTACAAAGTAGGGATGAAGAAGTAAGCTACATATCCCAATTGCATCAAACAAGACTTGGATACCTTTGAGGGTAGAAAATAAGTCCCTTTTTGGTGTGCTATATGGACTCACAAAGTCATTGCCACCAGTATGAACAGTTAAACCTGAATTAGTAAACAGCACCATGCTCTGCAAACCTAGGATTGAATCACAATTGATTGTAACTATGCTTTGGCATCTCAATATGACAAGGGCGCTCACCTATAAGTGCCTCAGTAGCTTGAAGTTGCTTTTGATCCTCCCTGCTCACACCTAAGGCTTGTACCCACCCATGTAGAGAAAATTCATGACAAGCAATTCTCAATGCAACAGTGATTACAAATCCCGCAAAGTGAACGCAAATTTGTCAATGAGAATACAATTATACTAAGCACTTCAGGAATTTTGTTATGAAGTACCTCAAGAGGCTGAGCAGACATGGAAGATGGTATTGGTGACTGCATTCAACAATCAAAGTTGGTAGTGGTTTCCCCATCCACTAGAGGATCTTGCCACAGAATGGACAGCCACTACCATAATCTTGACCTTATCAAGGTGCGGAAGTAGTGGATCCAAGACAAATAAAGGAAGACGGTCCTTGTAAGACGAAACCTCTCTAACCTTGGTTCCAAGCACTTTCAATCTTTGTTGTATCCGCTTCCCGGGCGTGACCAGATTAAGCTCCTCGATTTTTGTGCGCTCAAGTTACGTAATAGTTCCTTGAGCTCAGCCTCGTATCTTGGCATATAGCCCGAACACCGCACCGCGCGACTTGGTTTATCCTTAATCATTCCTTCCCATTTTTTAAATCTTTATTCATCTTCTCGATGCGGAACTCAAGGTGTTGAACCTTCATTTGTAGCACTGCGCAGGCTTTGATCACAAGTTTGCAATCTTGCCTTACATCTGAATCACCGATCTTGTAGAGTTGATCCATTCTCGGTGTCCTGAATTGAATTCAACTGGAAAGTAATCCAAGGTTAGTACCACATGACACAACAGGCACCACTTTACACACCACAAATTCCATCATGACAAACTTTGTACCACAAATGGCGTCATATTCACCACATGTGGTGTGGCATGTGGCACCAAAATGGTGCCACATGCCATACCACATATGGCACCACAATGCACCCAAAGCACCACATATGGCAGACATCCATTACTTCACACCACAAATGGCGTCAAAGACACCACATGTGGTGCAAAATGTGGATCCATAGTGGTGCCACATTAGACACCACATGTGGCACCACAATGCACAGAAAGCACCACATCTGGCAGGCATCCACCACCCCATATGTGGCACATAGCGTGGTGCAATATTTAGCGCAGCAGTTGGCACCACATATGGCAGACAATCCACCATACACAAGTATCACCATATCTAACATCACATATGACACTAAGTATAGAAACATATGGAAGCCAATTCACTATTCAGATAAGGTACCACGTTTGGTACTATATATGACACTACATATGCTACAAACTATATTATTAACATATAATTGGCACCATATGACTGCCCTGTAACACATTTGGAGCTACATACTACTGTGAACTGAAATTATCCACCACAACTCGAAACTAGCAGCACAAATTTCCTACACATAACTTACAATACACCCAAATGAAGAAGTAAGTGGTGTACCTGATTGTTCAAGCTTGCTAGACCTTTCTGGAAAATAACAGTTCCAATATTAAATTGCATCATATGGTGGTTCCAGAAGAAGAGGGTTGAAAAGTACCTATTTTTTCAGTGATTTTTCCCGAGATTCTTCTTACAGCTTGAGGAGGCTTGAATTGTGGCCTAGTCATTTCAAGAGAGGAAGCATCATCTGTGGCATTTTGCTCTGTTTCCTCACTATTTAAAATGCTTGCATGCTTCCTCTTACATTGGGACGGAGAGGCTTCAGACCCTTTTTCTCTTAACTGTTGCCAGAAACTCAACCAGTTTATTTCTTTTCCTTTTGTGTGAAGGTAACGCAACAGCCATAGTCTGTGAGGCCATGCCTCCCCAGGCACACGTCCTTTGTGTGATTTTCCTGTAAAGGGACATATATTCATTATACCTCTCCTTGCTCAGATTCTTCAACCTGTATGATGAAACAAAACAATATTTTAAACAACAGAGAATCATGGGCATCCCCGAATCTAGAATGCAACCCACCTGTAAGTGGATTGTCGGTAGCATCCAAGAAACCATACAACACGTGAAAGGAGTGGAGTCCAATGACAAATTAGCAGCAAAAAGAGCAGCATTAGTCATGGCACTTGGGAAGGTCAGGCATGGAAGCAAAAGATTAGCTGCCAAGGCTTTAGGAATTCATCCAAGGAATTGTTCCAGAGCTAAGGAGCACCGTGTTGCAATTAGTAATAAAAACGCATTGTGGGCTCTTGGGGGAAGGAAGAAGAGAAAGGATTTCCTGAGCCAAGAAGTGATTGAAAAAGTTGTGGATTATTGGACAAACTACACCAGAGTTTCGCCTAACTTCAAGGACGTCAGATCTGGTAGAGGAAAACATCCTAAGCATCCAACACATTACCTTGATGTGAGCCGTGTATACTATCGTAGATCAGTTTTTACTAAGTCTTTTTCACGTTTACTAATACTAATATTTTTATAAGTTTTGAAGTATTGATTCTAATATGATCCGCTAATGGAATTAATGCGACGCGTTCTTCTCGTGGTAGCAAGTCTTAATGCTATTGATGGTTGATAATGGATCATTTTTGATATAGTGCTAAGGTTTCTCACCTTTATAATGTTGGTGCCACGTTTAGTAATTGTGTTGATGTTAGTGCCCTTTGTTAGTGATTTTGTAAATTATTTTGTCAATTGCTAATATTACTAATTTCGTTAATGTTGTTCCACTATTAGTAATTTTGTCAATGTTAGCACTAAACTTAATCAGTAGTTAGTGAAGCACCACCTATCACTCTGATTATCAATGCTTTCATCTCAATGTCCTAGCTAATAGAATCCCATCGATCCGGTTAGTGGTTTGGTTTGCTAAGGGTTATGTTGTAATGCTAATAGAATCGATCCAGAGAATTAGTTCTAAGTTGCTATACATTAGATTAAAAGAATATCTCATCGGGCGTTTTTTTTCTAGTGGTATTAGTATTAGCATTTACTAAGTAGTTTTCTATTCCTATTGTCAAGCCCTTGCGAAATTCTTCACTAGTTTCAAGCAAGACAATCCGGATGTTCAAATTATTAGCATTGTAATTTGTTGGGGTCCAAATGAGGATTTTCCCTTTATTTTTGTGGGTAGTTCGTGATGTATGCGGCTACTCACTATCCACCGAGAAAAATTAAAGCCTTACTTTGTTGTAAAGCTATGAATTCAATACATTATTGTTTTTCTAGTGGTCTATCATGAGAGGATGTCAATGCCAATTCTTCACTAGTTTGAGGGAAGAAGTGAAGAACATGAGGAAAAAGTCCATGGTGCTGAGGGAAGAAGTGCGGTGCACCATGGTGTGATTGCACCGTGGAGTGCAAGATATGTGACCACACGGAAAGTAGGGTGCAATGCAACAAGACATGTTTGGCAGTCTAATAGTGACATGTGGAGAAGCATGGTTTGCCCAAAGCCTGAAGGTGAGGAGTGGCACAATGAAGCATGCTTGTCAGGAACCTGCAGCAAATGTGGTGTGGACAAAATGGAAAGGTGTCCAAAAGAAGAAACAAAGGACAGTACCTCAAAAATCACTTGGGAGAACATAGACTACATTGAAATTGGTAAGGATAAAAATGGCAAACCCAAAAAAAGAATTGAGCATCAATATTTATAGACTTCACCCAATGTTTTGATGGAAACCTTCAAATCTAAAGCAAAGGAGTTTGTGACACATAATTTCAGGTATAAATGGCAGCAAGCCATGTTTAGACAACTACTGAACAGGTTTGCTGATGATACTATTGTATCAGTGGTTGACTTTGCACAGAATTACTCTTTCAAGGAGCAAAATGAAGTCCAGTCCAAGCATTGGCATAATGAGCAGATCACTATTCTTGTGCACCTCACATATAGAAGGGATCCTGAGACACAAGAAATGATCAAGGAAGAACATTTTTATATATCTGATGACAGAAAATATGATTCTTTGTTTGTGCAGCATTGCTTTCTCTTACACAATCATTGGATGCAAGAGAAGGAAATCACTTTGAAGAAGCATTATGTCTTCTCAGATGGTGCAGCCTCACAATTCAAAGGTAAAAAATCATTTTACTTTGATGCTAGATTCAAATCTTTAATGAGGTTTAGACATGATGTGGAACTTTTGATGCTCGCCATGGGAAGGAGAACATGATGGTGCGGGAGCGATAATAAAGAGGGCTTTGAGAGCAGCACAGTTGAAGGGCAGCAAGATGACCAATGCACACGAGGTGGTGGAATGGCTAAAGCAGTACATGTCAACAGCAGCACCCACAACATATAAAAAGAAGATTCAAACTGTAAGTAGAACTTTTTGGGAGGTTGAAATAGGACAAGTGGACAGAAAAATCAGTGGGAAGCACGTCCTATTGAAGGATCTAGAAACCTTCATTGTTTCCATGGGTGTTCAAATCACATGACACATTTACAGGTCAGAAACCTCTCTTGCTTTTCCACATATTGTTTAGATTTGAATTGGGAATCTTGCCCCAATGTATCATATACTAAGAAGTTTGAACTAGTTGTGGTACAGCCCATCAAAGCTATTGTTGAAGAAGGAGTACATGATGAAGGAGAAGAAGCATATATTGGCAGCACTGACTTATGTAGCATGCAAGTATCTATAGGTGATGTCTTTGCAGTGGTGGCTCCAAATAACAATCACGAGAATGTGAAATTCTACCTTATCCTATGTACCAAAGCTAAGTACTTGGTGTTAGAAGACTTTGTAGATATGCAAGGGCAGAAGTTTGTGAAAGGGGATGAGGTCATAGAAGGGACATACTATGAGAAGTTGGTGAATTGTAAATCCAGCTACAAGTTTTGTAGAGGAAATAAAGCAATTGTTTATGCCACTCAAGTTGCAAAGAACAAAGTCAGGTTGGTCCAAGCAAAGCACCTTGTTAAGCGGGGAGTGGTTTACACTCTAAGTACCAAAGAAGAACAAGATATTCTAGAGAGGCTTCCCACGTTGTTGGAATAGTGGAAAGAGCAATTGTGTAAAGGGTGCTGTATAGGTACTTTTATGAATATAAAGAAGTTTCTGTATTTTGCATTCTCATTTTTTATGCTTCAGTTACAGAATTTTGTACTCGAATGTTGAATGAATTCCAAGGTAAAACAAAATTAGAAAAAGACACAAGGCACAAGGTATAACAAAACCACAAATTTACATAAAAGCACAAGGCCATCATCCACATTAAAGAAAGCACTAAGGCCTGGATTACAGAAGGCACAAGGCCTGGATTACAGTCGGCACAAGGCCATTACAATTAAAGGCACTAAGGCCTGGATTAAACAAAAGGCACAAGGCCTGGATTAAACTGAAGGCATAATAAAAAGGTATTACAAAACCAATTGATTAAAATAGAAAATACCAGAATACTTCAAAAAGGCACAAGGCCATCATATATTAAAAAAGGCACTAAGGCCATCATATATTACAAAAGGCACTAAGGCCTGTGTTACAGGGGTCGGCACAGCCATTACATTTCAAAGGCACTAAGGCCTATTTCACAAAAGGGTGAGATCAAAATAAGGCACTAAGGCCATTACAAAGAAAGGTGCTAAGGCCTATAGCATCTATTTTTTTCAAAAAATTACAAAGGATAAAAGGCCTATGGTTGAACTTGATCAAAAAAAAAAAAAAAAAAAAACAAAAGGTGGCTTCCTGAGCTCCCGGGACTTCAAGCTTCATCTGTAAGAAAAGTGAAGAAAATTAGAAAGCCTGTAATAAAAGAAAGCAAAAATTGAATGCATGCTACTTACTCTCCAGCCAATTTTGGAATTCCAAAAATATTTCTTCTTCTTCTTCGTTCCGGTCTTCTTCTTCGCTGGTCTCATGTTCGCTCCAGTTGTTATCTTCTGAATCGATCTGCTCCTCAGAAGAATCTGCATCAGAGGAATCAAAATTGGAGGATTCCACCTCTTCTGAAAGCTCAGAAAGAGAGTCTTCAGAGCTTTCAGAAGAGGAGCTTTCAAGCTCGGGGCTCTCAAAAGAATTCTGGACAGAAACATCCGGCTCCTGCAAAGGAAAATTTGGCCAAGATCCTATGCCATAACTGGCAAGGACCTGTGCCAAAGGTATGGAAAGCAAGGCCCGGTGCTTGGAAGGGCCAGGGAAAGGGGAAGCAGAGCGGGAGGGAGAGCGGCAGCGCTTCGACATTCTGTTTGGGAGAATTGGACGATGCTTCTCCCTCACGACCATAGCCTATAAAGGCTGGCGTGAAATTAATTTTGTAGGCTACGATTTTAGGATTTCGTACCATTAGTATCTTAATCGTAATGATTTAGTAGGATACGAATAATTACCTCGAAATGACCATAATTTTATTTTCTAAAACATTAAAAAAAATAAAAAATATTTATCCTGAAATGACCATTCTTTTTTAGACACCAATCATATTATGTTGGCTTGGCACTTGTTTAGTAGTTGTAATTATAATTAGCTAGTGTAAATTGATTGTTGACTTCAAAATTGTTGACTTACGCTTCACCAAACATGTTGGTCAATGAAAGTCAAACATGTAACAAAGGGGGTGATTCACACTTGTTGACTTAAAAATTGTTGTCCACAACAATGCCTTAACATCTTCTTTTTTATTTTGGGAGGGTGTTGGTATTTGTGCGGAACGCCGCATGTAACGCCGCATGCGGCGTTCCCTTGCAGTTTGCGGCTCTGCTTGCAGGACGCTCCGCATTGATTGTCAGTTTTTGAAATGGCCAGAACCTTTCAATGTTGCCATCGCCAAGAGTTCGATGCTCCTTTCATTCCCTGCTGGCTCTACGAATTTTTTCCCTGCTCTATACGATTTTGGCGCCTTAGAATTTTTTGGCGCCTCAGAATTTCTGGAGCTGGGCTGTATTGAAGTGAGTAAAAAATGCGATTGCTGCTTCTCAACTTATTGTTGTTGTTTGACAGGATTAAAGCCTTTGAACATCTTCCTTCATCAAGATGGGAAACTCTTCCTTATCTCAGGGTCTTTTGTGCCATCACGTCTACCAGGTAAAAGCAAGTATCTTTTCAGGAAAACATAGCAGGTAAATGTATATTTCATTACAGGTTCTTGGGGTATTCTTATAGGTAGATGCAACAGGTTCTTCTTCGGATAAATGCAGCAAGTGAAGAACATACATCATCTCACGGATTATCATGTTTTCGTCTGCTCCTGTGCCTTACACTGCAATCAAAATTTTGTTTAGTTGCTTCATTTGTGCTATAATTTTAGCTTACCTAGCAGCACTCAGTCTAATCTAGACACTGATATCATTGTGGTGACTGAAATATGAAAATTGGTTTATCTTGCAGGGCTTTCTTGATCAAAATGAGTAGAAGCCAAGATGCCAGAAACAAAATTTGAGGTATAATTTTCTTTAAGCAACGAAGTTCAAAAGAACACTTCTGGAAAATACGATCTATCTCTTGCATGGGAGCTTGATTATATGGATTTCTGACGCTTTTGTATGGTGTATTTTCTGGCTTGAATGGTATATTGCAGCCAAAAATGGCACCTCAATTCTCTGCAATAGGTCTAAGCACTCTCATGTAGGCCAGATATGCAGGTAGATGGTGGTTTGCATGGAAGTTCTGCTCAATAAATCTAGCATGCTAAAAAATTCTGAAAGGCTGGATTGGAGTTGCATTAATGACTTCTGTATTCTTGCATTTCAGGTCATTCAATCCATTTTTAAGCATTCAGGTTATTCAACCCATTTCGTACCAGTAAGTTTTCTAGATACTAGAATATGAACAACCCCAATATATCTGTGACAGACTCTATGATCTTTAGATGCAGACTATAAAAACGTGGTTCAAAGTTTCTCCCATGTCAGCTTTACCATGTATTTTTACATCTCATTCGATGCATTTTAGTTCTTTAGGCAGAATTGAGAAGTGTTGATATTTGTCACATGAAGTTTCCAAGTTTTTATAGTTCCTTTCTTGCATGCAATGAAAAAGTGGCACCAGCATGCATGATAACTTAATTATTTTAAAATTAGATCCCGATGCTTTTAAGTTTGCTGGTTGCAAAGTATTAAAACAGAAATTAAAACAAACAGAGCAGAAGTTGCAAAAAGAATGCATAAGAATTAAGATATTTTTTGCAGATAATATGCAGAAAAGGTCAAGCCCATCAGATATACATTTGCATTAAAGCTATGGAATTTTGTGCCATTCTATAACACATGGAGGGGATGATTCTTTTCACTACTGAGAAAATGCAATAAATGAATCGCGATTTGAGTATTTCAGTATCTGAGTAGATTACGACTGGAGATAGAAATGTTAGATATTCTTACAAACTTTTGACGATTTCTCTCTTCTTTAGTTTATAATCAATAAGTGGATGTTGTGTTCCGTCCTTATCAGGTAAGTAGCTTGATCTACTTTTGTTTGCTTTGATACAGATCAATTATCAACTTTCTGCTTTCAAGATGTGAGAAGCTAGACCAGATATGATAAATGTCGCATCAAGTATTATGGCTTCATTGTCTAGGTATCAGGTACTGCTATGCTACTGCACAAAGTATAGAGCATGGGGCATATCTGAGCATGGGGCATATCCAGGCATTATGTTCTTGGCGGCAAGCACAATCAAGTCAAAATTTTGATATGCATTCTTCTGACAATGACAAAGATAAGCCTTTTGTACGTATTCATTTTCTATGCTTTTGCATGATGTCGTTTTCTGTGAATCATGTGCCATCCGCATGTATCGGCTTACACTTCATAAATACAAGTGATTTGTCATTTGCTTGCAGGGTTTTGGGTGCATCATCTTGGCAGTGACCAAAATTATTTCTATTCTTAAAAGGTATTTTCTATGTCCAATCCTTCAACGTGTAGTTCTTGCACTTATTCATGGAGCACGCAAGTTATTTGAGAGAAAGAAGCAATGAATTAGATCAAGCCAGTTGGTCTTTGCATTTCAGCATGTACTTTGTACTTGCACGTATTCATTTCAACCATGATTGATAAGATATTGGAAAGGTCGAATACAACATATAGCTATTCCCCTGAAGGACTTGGAATTGTGAAGATGGAGTTTTTTGTGTTATATGATTCATATTAAAGTTCCAAAATATGTAGATGTATCTGCCTAATCCTATACAGCATTGAGAGATCCAATAGCTTAAGATAATTTGTACCTTTATGCAGCATTTTATAGCAAGATCAGACGCAATGAAAAAGATCAAGCCGGTTAGTCTTTGCTTTTCATTCACATTCTTTACACTTGGAGATAACAAATTATTCAAGGAATCTGAAAGTAGAGGCCATTTTGAAATAATGAGACTGCATCCGTTTACAGTTTCTGGTACAACTCTAGAATTGTTTTGAAACAGTAGAGGGAGCTTGCTATGTGATCATGGTAGCAATCCGATTATCTGGAGAATTTACACTATTTGCAGGGAAATTGGACTTCATTGCTTTCATTGCAACTGCAGAGATGGCTTTTGATAAAGATTCTAGCTCTGCAGACCACATCCAGCTATTATAAAAGCATATTACCATATTGCACATGCCTTATTTCGAAGCCTCTAGAAGGGCCGATGCATTAATAACACTGAGGAAACCCTTATGGTAGATAAAAGACAACTTCCTTTTGCATATACTTGCTGTACAACAGGTTGATGTTTCGAAGCATTTACTTTCACAAAACATCATAATTTTAGACGTATCTCACGCTTTGCTAAACAAGTTGCAACAACAAAGTGCACTGAATTCTGGTCCAAATAGCATATCACGAAAGGTATCAAAAGGGTAAAGAAATTGTGCAAATGATGCCTTATATATTGCATATTTACATCTCTAGATAATGTGCCCAACCTATAGAAGTCACAACTCACCACGATGAGATTTGCATGCGTTCTCCATATCATGTTAGCAATATACTAATATCATGCATTGTCTACATGTTCATGGCAAAGTTCTAAATGGGATCTCTTTAACACCATCTTGCAAAAAATGGATTATTGGTACAACAATAAATGGGAATGATGGACGATTCAAATATCTATATTCTAACACATTTGCATCTACTGACTTCTGTTCGTTACAACCATATTCATCTATGTAATACACTTTTTGCAGTGATGATTATGCCATACAACTTCTAGAACTGAGATTCGAATCTAAAATTGAACATGGTTTTGTAGGTGTCTGTTTTGTTCCTGTTTGATTGTTGCATATGCTCTTATCATTCATGCGAATGTCCAATTTTTTAACACATTAACTACGATCATTCCAACTCTTTGGCCCACAACTATGTTGGCTGCCTAACTATGATCATTCCAACTCTTTGGCCTACAACTATGTTTACTGCCTATGACATCAATGCATTCTAATTACATCTACCCATTCCATATGCTCACAATTAATGCCCGGCATCGCCGGGCATACGTTTCTAGTAATGCATAGAATAGCATAGGTCAAAATTATTGACTTACGCTTTACCAAATGCTTGGGGGTGATTCACACTTGTTGACTTGAAAATTGTTGACTTACACGATTTATACCTTAACATAATGCATAGAATAGCATAGGTCAAAATTGTTGACTCATGCTTTACCAAATGCTTGGGGGTGATTCACACTTGTTGACTTGAAAATTGTTGACTCACGCTTTTACGAAACATGTTGGTCAATGAAAGTAAAACTTTAGCTTAGGGGTGATTCATACTTGTTGACTTGAAAATTGTTGACTTACGCTTTACCATGGTCAATAAAAGTCAAACATTTGCTTGGGGGTGATTCACACTCCTTGACTTGAAAGTTGTTGACTTACACAATTTATGCCTTAACATAATGCATAGAATAGCATAGGTCAAAATTGTTGACTCATGCTTTACCAAATGCTTGGGGGTGATTCACACTTATTGACTTGAAAATTGTTGACTCACGCTTTACGAAACATGTTGGTCAATGAAAGTAAAACTTTAGCTTAGGGGTGATTCATACTTGTTGACTTGAAAATTGTTGACTTACGCTTTACCATGGTCAATAAAAGTCAAACATTTGCTTGGGGGTGATTCACACTCCTTGACTTGAAAGTTGTTGACTTACACAATTTATGCCTTAACATAATGTATAGAATAGCATAGGTCAAAATTGTTGACTCATGCTTTACCAAATGCTTGGGGGTGATTCACACTTGTTGACTTGAAAATTGTTGACTCACGCTTTACGAAACATGTTGGTCAATGAAAGTAAAACTTTAGCTTAGGGGTGATTCATATTTGTTGACTTGAAATTTGTTGACTTACGCTTTACCATGGTCAATAAAAGTCAAACATTTGCTTGGGGGTGATTCACACTTTTTGACTTGAAAGTTGTTGACTTACACAATTTATACCTTAACATAATGCATAGAATAGCATAGGTCAAAATTGTTGACTTATGCTTTACCAAATGCTTGGGGGTGATTCACACTTGTTGACTTGAAAATTGTTGATTCACGCTTTACCAAACACAATATGCATAGGTACACAATATGCCTTAACATAATCCATTCATTTGGCATTTGTTGATTTGGCAATCGTTGATTTGGTAACAACTGGAACATTGAATGCATGTGGGATATTTGAGCCTATTACTAAAAAAAAAGGGTGGACGAGGATTACATTTTGAAAGGTTATGACACTCTGGCCTGTAACTGAAGATTACAAGCCAGCTAGTCATAGCTCTTTCATCATCTAATCTCTATCCACACTCTTCAATGAAGCAGCAAAAAACTATTTATATATGCGCACGAATTTTGTGATATATGCATGTGGGATATTGCTAAGTTTGTGTTAGGTTTGTGCTAATTTTGGGGTTGCTATTTTGGCGATATTTTGTGGCCAAAGCATGCCGGATATTTGAGCCCATTATAATGGGAACTGCATACCAGAGAATTATAAAGTTCTTTAAACGTTTGTGGTGTTGATAAACACTAAATTACAATAAAAAAGGGATCTAATATTAAAAAAACATACAACAGTTTAGGACAAGTCCATGGTCTTTAGTACCTCCAACACTTTTGTGATTTTCTCATCATACTGATTTCGAAAATGCACAGACCTCTGTACATATGCAATTACGTTCACTTCTGTTAGTAGCTTCTCCAAGTAAGGTACCATAGTCTTCAACATGTAATCACCGTCATTTATGTCAGGCACGAAGGACCTTGGTGTGATGCAGGAATCTGCATTATTCTCAAAATTCCCGTACCTGTAAGGATCAATCAGCAAAGTGGTCCTCATGCTAAATTCTGGACATTTCTCATAAACTTTTGTGAGTTTTTTGATGTAGCAAGAAGTTCCTCCTTTCATTTTCAAAGGATGCACCATCCATTTGAAAAGAAACTTATCCACTAAGGATTGAGGAATGAAAGACCTCAGGCAGCTAATCACTGAGTGATTGGAAGACCATACCAACAGCAAAATGTTCGGTGACGAATTGCATGAACTGCCCCCGGCCTGACAGCAAGAACCTCTTTTCTTGATGGAAGAAGTTGGACACCTTCCACCATATCAGGTACTGCTTTAGCCTTTTTGAAAACCTTGTACAGGAAATCCTCTGGCTCAATAACCAAAAGCTTCTTGCCAACAACACTAGCACTGTGCAATGACAACTATTAGAGAAATTATATCAATACAACAGGCAGAAAGAAACACACTAGAATCACCTTAGTTTCTTAGTTATTGATTTGGATGGAGCTCGTTTGCTGGAGGAAACCTGCTTGGAATTATTCTTAGAAGGAGATTCTCCAACTGATGCAAAATCAGTTTCTTCCTCTGTGATTGTCTTCTCCACAATATCAGCACGTTTGTCCAAATTGGAAACATAATCATCTATATTTTTCAACACTGCTTCACATTCTTCATCTATTACTTGCACAGCATTGTCTTCAATTCTGTTAGAAATGTCAACTATAGAGTTTGAAATATCCAAACTTGAGCCTGCATCATTCAAATTATCAAACTAAATAAGTACTTATAGAAGAAAAATCCAAAGTAGTTATACTTCACAAGAATAACTTACTTTTCAGTCTTTTACAACTATTACTTTGTTCAACATTGTCTCTCTTCAAGTTTGGGCTTGTGAAAGATAATAAAGTGCAATCTTCAATGGATTGCATAATTATATCAGGCTCCTCCAAGTCAGCAGGTGTGCTTAATGATGGATCTTGAGTGCATTCAATGGACTGCACTGCACTATAATTGGGAGCAGATTCCAGTGCAAATCTACATGGAAGTCCAATGGACCTGAACCAATTATGAGGCATCTGGCTCTCACAAGAGGGACAAGTTGATCTCTTTGAGAAATATATGTAAGCGCAAATTGGATGAAAATTGTGCATGCAATGTGCAACAATGGCTGAGACACAAAGTGGGTCATAGGCATATGTACAGAAAGAATAACTTTGTAATTTTGCAAATGCTACAGTAGAGAATTTTGGATGTTCCAAAAATGGAAGGTTGAGTTGCAGTCCAGACATCTTATTTAGAGATGAAGCTATATCTTTCAACTTCTCCAGCCTTGGTTGGAGTCTATGTTCTTCGTCTTCTGCCTGTTTAAAAATAAAAAGAATGATGAAGCAGAAAGAATAATTATTGAGCACTATGTAATTGCAAAGGTCATTAGCAATTACCCCTTTGTGAATTTCCTCCATACTCTTGTATGCGTGTTGTCGCCTCCAAAAGTTCCTTTTCCTTGGAAACCAGCATTGACGACAAGAATATAATGACACTGGAGTGCTCACACCTGGCCTTTGCTACTTCAATTTGTTGTTTTGCAGCATCCACACTTTTGTAGCGGCGAAGGCATCATGGAGCCAGGCAAAAGAGATCCTAAGCAAACACTGCATTACTCTGCATTATTCACTTGAACGTGACAGCAATATTTCTGATCTGTGTATATCAAGACAGCAAGAACTGTGCCTTTGCAAGTTACTTAGTGCAGGCCTTAATTGTCAATTATGGTCTTCATTCTGTTTCCCTCTTGGTTAACCACCTTATCCGCCTGCTCTTGGAAGCTATGTTGAAGCTAAGCAAGCATTCAACATTGTTCTTGAACCAGACCATTACAGTTGGAATGCAATTATTGATTCCCATGTGAAGCTGGCAGGGAAGATATGGCACTTCAATTGTATTGTATTATGCACGCTGGGTTGGACAAACCAGACATATGCACATTCCTGAGCATGTTGAAGGCTTGTGGTTGTATTAGAAGATTAGAGCATGGCCGGTACATCCATGAGCATGTTGTCGAGAGTGGGCTTCAGCTCAACATTGATCACATATTCAAGAAAAGTGGGACTTATTCAACGTTTTGAAACTATAGCGTTCCAACATGTGGCTCTACTTTCATTGTTTACTTAGAAAATGCAAGGTATCATGGAATGTGATGATTATGGGATATGTTTAGCATAACAAGGGGAACGTTGCACTGGAATGCTTCGAGAACATGCAACATGAGAGCATTTGTCCAGACAAAGTGACATCTTTAAATCTTTTCAAGATATGTAGCAGCATTGGTTTCCAGGATGCAGACGTTAATGGGCAGATTATTGTTAGCTATTGTGGGACTGGAGTCTATTCCTATCTTGGCCAACCAGTTGATACGACTCTTTGCTGCATATGGAACATTAAATAAAGCAAATGGAGCATTCCTCAAAGTTGTCTCACCAGCCATTGTATGTGTTGTCAACTTATTAGGTCACGAAGTGTTTTTAGTTGGCATATTTCATTCTGGATGCAAACAGTGAATTAGGTCTTTTGCAATTTTATTGCAGTAGAAAGTTTAGGTGGAAAATGTTTACTAATCGCAGCTTTTCATGTAATGACTAAGAGAACCATTGCAGCTATACCACTTCAAGAACAATTCCACTCTCTTTTCTCCCATGTTAAAAATCTATCCCCACTTCTATGTTAAAAATCTATCCCCTACCTACATATTTAGAAAATAATTAGATCTAATATGCAAAAACAGACTTTAGCCAGTGGTCTATTGCGTGCTAATGGTCTATTGTTCCCATATAACTTCGTTCCAGGATCATGCTTAGCTGCATATTTGATGGATGATGATACATTAATGAAACATGAAGGCACCTAATGTTCATGCAGATCCATTGTACTTAAATGGAGTTCAGATTATCTGCATGCATTGTGCTAACAAAAATCTATTCAGTTTTTACAAAATATTGTCCATATCTACAACTTTAACTCTTTTTATTATTTCATAGTGCAATAAAGGTCATTCCTACCATCAAACTGGAGGAGCATACTTTCAGCTGCTTATGTATTAATCTTAACATTAGAGATCTTATGTATTTAGAAATCCATAATGCACCGCTATCATTAGTAATCAGTAACTTGCAAAATAACGATGGACTATTTAGAATAAAAGGGACGTACGTACGTTCGTAAGTTGACATGTACATTTTTACAAACGCCCAGCATCAAATCTTTATTTGAGCCTTAAGTAGTTGGAAAGTACAATTTTTGAAACTTACAAGGGGTGCACAGAGCGCCGGCGAATCAAATCTTTATTTGAGCCTTAAGCAGTTGGAAAGTATAATTTTTGAAACTTACAAGTGGTGCACAGAGCGCCGGCTTCGCCGGCGCCAAATTCTTGTATAGTATAAGTATAATTTCTTTTGCACGTTAAATGTTTTGTTGATGTATTTTGTTCCACAACTATACCAACAACACATATAATGCAAGAGAACGAATAAAACTAACCGTACAGCCATGACCCACTTGTGTATGCAGCTAGAGGCCCAAGCTCAGGGGAACGACAACGTCGAGACCATAGGGAAGAACAGACTCCGCCCAGGCCACCCCCGCCTTGTAACTGCACTTCTTCCACAACTTCCTTTTTTCCTTCATTTCACTGGCTGCACTTTTAACTCTAACATTCAAGTCATCCTTCTGCTTATCTAAGCCAGCAATCAAGGAGTTGATGACAGAATAGTCCACTACACAACCAACAACATTTGTATGAGGAAATGAGGACTCATACTCATCTTCTTTCTCAACCTTAGCTGTAACACTATGACTGCCAGTTAATCTTTTGTCCTCTCATATGCAAAGTGAATGCCCGTGCAAAAAACTTCCCAATCTCTCCAACACAAACATCAGTTCTTTGGTAACATCTTCTGTAGATGTTCATAAACTGATCCACAAATAGTGGATTCATTCGACTAGACTTATAAATTTGCTTGGTACTCACCAGTTTTACACAGCCAAATATTTTGCTTATCTCATCTTCAGCCACATCTGCCTTTCTTACATCTGAAGAGGTCATGCCCTCAGAAGACAACACAGATGTGTCAAACATCCTCCTTGCTTCCTCTTCGTCTATGGTCACTTTAGGTTGAGTTTTCTTTGTTGCCATTCTATCCCTGCACCAGCTTTGAAATTATATATCACTGGAAGTTCTTCATTGTGTCTGCAAAAAACTAAACCAATCCAAATCATAGCACTAAGTATCCTGAATAGTACTAACTCTAAGAGCTTAGCAATGAACTGCTACTTTTTCCAAATAATTACTGATTGCCGTGAACACCAATTATCTTGGGCCTACTGTCTGCAAAATAGTAAATGCTTAGCATGTCATGCTAAATAGCAGCTAACTCTTTCTAACTTAGCATTGAACTTCATCTTCTTAGCAACCGCCGCTAATAACAATTTGAGCCTGCAAGTGTAGCACAAAATTCGCGTTCTTAATGTAACCTGCTACTTAGCAAATGTTGCCTGCAAACATAGCAAGTACTCAGGTACTCAGCAAACATAACTCAGGTACTCAGCACATACTAACTAGCAAGTACTGCCTGCGAAACATAGTACCAATATAACCTGTTAGCATAATTTGCTAACTGATTGTCTGCACACATAGTACCAAATGCTAAACTCGTTAGCATCAACTACTGAACTTGCACAACCAAACATTACTAAGCTGTACTTTCCGCTGATACCAAGCCCAAAAAATTCTCCACACCTGGAATGCAATCCTCCACACCTACTACATTAACCTTTGTCTTTAATATATAAGCATGAAATATAATAGAATGAAACTATTTCCACATTATTTATCATTCCCAAAGATTTGTCAACAAAGATTAGATGCTTACCACTAAAACAACTTTTCTTGAGTCTGGAAAATTGTTCAGATGAGCAATTTGATCCGAGCTCTTTACAAAGCAGGGTAATGGATCTTGATTGTCTGGCAATCGATTGTTTAGAATGGTACAAATAACCGAATTCGATAATTACTGTTGTGGAAGCAGCACAGTCACAAGCAATTTACTCTGGCCAGTTAACCAAGCAGGGAAATGGGATCTCGATTGGGGATTTTGTTGAATCTAATGACTGGCAATTGTTTAGAATGGTACAAATAATGGATTTCGATAATTACTGCTGTAGGAGCAGTACAGTCACAACAATTTGATCCGGCCAGTTAACCAAGCAGAGTACGGGGATCTCGATGGGGAGCAGCTATGTTTCTGAATCCGATCCAAGAAACTCAAAGAAAGTAGGAAAGGGGGAAAGGTTCGACGGTTTAGGATCCCATGGGCGGGATTTAGTGCTAAAATAAAATTTAAAAATTCAGTTAAACCCCCTTAATTAGCGCTATTATTTAGGGCTAAAAATGGCATCATTTATGCCACCCGTAGCGTGCGAGGACCCTGCTCAGATGCCACTGTTGCCAGATTATTGATGCCCCCCCTTCATTGCTGTTGTTCCCGCCATCTTGTAGAGTGTACAGAAAAGGTGTCGCCCCTGTTTTTAGAAATAATGTCAAGGTTGCACCAAGAAAGGGAGAGAAGGGGATGCACACCAATATCCGAGAGCGCAAGCTCCCAAAACCAAGGCAAAATGGAATTGTATTAAACGTATGTATGAATACAAGATATAAAAAGGGGCAGCAAATAATAACTGCTCTCGTTACCAACCACACCTAATTATGCCGTAACTAATTAAGGCAAGTGGATGGGCTGGTGTAGGTGTTGATGAAGTCTTGATTGGCACATAGTCGACACCTATGTAATCTTTGTCGATCTTTGTCAAGCAGCAAGATGGTGATCTCGATATCATATATCTCGACACTCCTCCTTGATGAGAGATCGCCATCTCCATGCTCAGCCTCCTCCTCCTGGAGATAAGATCTGAATCTTGGTTAAGACTCACTTAATCAGGTTCATCTGAAAAGCTCGCAAACCAAGTTTGCATGAAGAGATCAGCTCTATTCTCTCTGGTAGGTAAATAGACCTGTTGATCAACCACTGTATCAAGAACAGTAAGTTGAGAAGGAAAATGAAGTTTGTCTTTGATATCCATAATTGTTTTGCCAAGAGGAGGATGAAAATTGTTTCCATGCATATCCTCGATATAGGCAATAGAAGTATCAAAGCTGATTACTCTGTTAAGGCTTGTGGATTCAATAACCGCAAATGCAGCTACTCCAACAATGTTAGGTCAAAATTCTCCATGAAAATCAAACCTTAGTACCTTTGCTTGACCTTGATCAAGTGTTGCTAGAAGTAAAGAGTCAACTGCTCCTCCTTGCTTTGGAATCATGATCATATATGATGCATATTCAACTCCTTCACAATCAAGTGAATTAAGATCTCCTCCTTGAACTGGAAACAGAAAAGAGTTGAGTGCCATAATAGGTGCTGGAAGTATTGGAAGTGCTGGAAGTGTTGAATGTTTCTGTAATCCGAACAGAAAAATCAGCAGATCAAGTGTTAGAACCTGAGTGCCTCCTTGCATAAACGCTGTCAAAGTGTCAAAAATGAATGCCACTTGATGAAGTGTTGCTACGTTGCCTGAAGATGGGGAGATGAAGGCCACATCAAGATATCCTAGCTCAATGGCGGAGGTATCTATTAATCCTTGCTTGGAAGGTGCTGGAATATCAGAAATTGGCATCCATTTATTGGGTGCTACTGCATCGTCTGATATCCAGAAAGTAGAAGGATCTAAATCCACTACTTCATGCTTAATAGGAAGAGATAATCTGCTGCCAATGTGTTTCTCCTCCTCATCGTGCTCATCCCCATTTAGGGTAGATTGAGTCTTTGAATGCCCTGCTGCAAAGAGAGTGGCATGATCATCTTTACCTGCATCTTGCCTCATCATGATCTCCTCCTTAATAAGAGTGATTGCTTGATGGAAGTCCATTTCTTTGTCTTGCATGAAGCTGCTGCACAAAGAATCAAATGTATTGGGTAGTGACTTAAGGAAGAAAAATGGTTGCATCGACTGTGAGATCTGATGCTCTTCTCCAAAAGCTTCAATCTGCTGGAAGGTGTACTTTATGTGATCTTTTGGTCATGCTTCTCAATGAGAGCATGCCACAAATCGTGGCTATTCTCTTGCTGGAACTCATCAAGAATAGAGTCAGCTAAGGAGAGCCCGATATATGCCATCGCCTTGTCATCTTGGCGTTGCCAAGCATGCAAATCAGCAATATTCTTGGCATCCGATACAGGTTCTTGGCCATTAACAAATCCCCAAACTCCTTCATCCTTGAGAATGAGAGTCATTCTTCTCTTCCATTGCTGGAAACCTGTGCCGTTAAAGATTTGAATCGCGTGACCGCCAGGGAAGGTAATCTGGTTGTAGCTTGCATCCTTCTCCATTGCTGTGTTGATCTTGAATCAATCTCAGCACACCTAGTGCTTTGATACCATGTCAAGGTTGCACCAAGAAAGGGAAAGAAGGGGGTGCACACCAATATCCGCGAGCGCAAGCTCCCAAAACCAAGGCAAAATGGAATTGTATTAAACGTATGTATGAATACAAGATATAAAAAGGGGCAGCAAATAATAACTGCTCCCGTTACCAACCACACCTAATTATGCCGTAACTAATTAAGGCAAGTGGATGCCATAGCTAATTAAGGCAAGTGGATGGGCTGGTGTAGGTGCTGATGAAGTGTTGATTCAGCACATAGTCAGCACCTATGTGCTGAGTGCTGTCAGTGCTGTCAAGCAGCAAGATGGTGATCTCGATATCATATATCTCGACAAATAACCCTTGTTTCTATAAATGAGCATAAAGGTTTTGAAGCTTTAATTTTAAGCCTTGGCCTTCTTCTTTTGGACGTTGGATCTTATTCTTAAACCTCTTATACAATTAATTTACTTGGCTCAAGATTTAAGCGTTTTGGTCTTTCTTTCTCTTTCTCATGCTCTACAATCGCTCCCCCGAGCACCACCATATCAATTCCCCCCCTTCCCGAGATTGATCGTTCTTGATCAAGAAATTATATGGCAAATTAACATAACCAAGTCCATGGTTACAACCCTGATTGAATCCACAATCAATATTCAACTCCAACCCTTTAGGCTAAAAATTTCCAAGTGCAGCCCTTTAGGCTAAAGATTTCCAGTTCTATTAGGAATAGCCTCAATTCACTTAGAGGACTTGACATCTTTATTCAAGAATAATATGTATATCAATCTTTAGATATTTTCATAGAATTCCAAATACAAAACTTGATTGTCTCCTAACTTTGCTTGTTATTCTTGCAAAGTTCGCTTCATACTCTTTGACAAGTTTCATTTACGCCATAATGTTCATGTCCCCAATAACTCAACGGAACAACGTTAGACTAGCAAACCCATCCAAATTGATGTGGCTCCTTTGGTTGTCGCTATGCCCTTAACTACATCTTGTTCTTCGATCCATCATGACTACAAATTATAAGCTAAGGATTCTTGTCCTTAAGACACGTATTCAAACCACTAATAAAAAATATTTCAATAACCTAGGAAAAAAAAACATAATACACCCCTTTTGTTTCAAGGTTTGTTGAACCCCAAGCAAAGTTCATTGCAAAGGATTCAAAGATAATACTTCTCATCTAGTATTAATATACCCTTATAATTCAATAATGTCTTACTCTTCCTATGATCCGAAACAATATATCTCTTACTCAAACTAAAGAAACAAAACAACAAGGTGTTAAATTTTTTTTTCCAATGTGGGATACCCATGCCTGGTATTCCTTCTTAGGCAGTAATCAAAAAGCTTTCCTTTTTCCCTCCAAACCCTAATGAAGATACCGAAAAAGGTAATTTTAGGTTTTGGAAATCTTCCAGAAAGAAAAGGACGCTGCAAAGATTTCGGACAGGCTTCAGGAGCAATTTTGGTTGTAGAAGAGGTAAGTCTGATCAAAATAGCTTCGGATTTGTAAGTAAAGTCGGCTTGGATTCAACATAGAACTATGAATTGATCATGAAACAAAGGTTTAGCAAACAACAGTTCGTGGCCGCCTCCTCTGCTCCAGATAAAATAATTTCATAGCAGTAGGGTTCAGTATCATGGCAAGTGCATTTTCATTCAATTCGAGATCTGTAATCTATCTTGCAATGTAATTCATCTTCCTACAGCAATTGATCCAGGTATTGTTGTGCGGGTCCGAATTTTGAGATTCTAACTCCTCAAGGCAGAGTCTTGTGATTTTTATTCGGCCAGTTACTGACAGATTTAACTTTCTATTAGCAGCATTGTAAATAATAATACGTAATCTCACAAAGTAAGGTCAGCTTTGAATTTAAATCTTCCTAGATCAAACATTCAAGTCTCCGCTTCAACAACAATATTAGACTACTCAGGCTCCCAGAGAAATCGGGAAACCTTGCTCTGATACCACTTGATACGGATCTGGAGTTAGCCAGTAATAAAAATTAAACATGTAATAAAAACAGTAAATCATTAAAGATTCTAAAACCATACCTTTAGTCCAAAGCTCTCCAACCAATCGGCTTGTTCTAGAGCTAGTGATCTCCAGAGAAAGACTGAATTTTATGGGAAAGAAGGAAGGCTTGGGAAAAACCAATTAGCACTAAAGACTCTTCTTTAGCAATACTCAAATTCAAGGAAAGGCTATGGATTTGGGTTTCCACAACATCACTGATCATCCAAGAGTTTTACAAATCTGGCTTGATTATCCTGCAAAGTAAACGGAATGGCTTTGATTAAAAAATCAGAATTGATCCAGAAGGGGCCGGTAATGGGTCAATGATGTCGGATCTGGGATTAGGATCACTGTAGCAATGTCCACAGCTACTGTAGCGGTCGCCAAGTGTCATTGTGCTATCCGTCAGATGCCCGCCTGTGATACCGTTGTTGCCAGATTGTTGATGCCCCACCTTCGTTGCTGTTGTTTCCCGCCCTCTTATAGGTGTAGAGAAAGCTGTCGCCCTTTTCTTAGAAATAACCCTTGTTTCTATAAATGAGCATAAAGGCTTTCTAGCTTCTATTTTAAGCCTTGGCCCTTGTTCTTTTGGACGTGATCTTATTCTTAGACCCCTTATACAATTAATTTACTTGGCTCAAGACTTAAGCGTTTTGGTCTTTTTTTCTCTTTCCTCACGCTCCACAACCTCGCCCCCGAAGGCATCACATATATCTTGTGGTTTGGGGACCTTCTCGCGAAATAAGTTTATTCCCCGAAGGAAGGATTAATACACTTTTCAGTTTGACAATATCAACTTTGAAAAGATGGAGGTTTGATGGTTTCCTTTATATAATGGCACCAGGATGACCAAATCTTGAGAAAGGGAAGAAATTGATAGTCTTGAGAAATGATGTAAATCTTTAAGAAAGATGATCGAGGCTTATCGGACTTGAGAAATAATGGAATTGATATGGTGCCTGGGGAGTGGTCTTGCATAATGTTTATTTATATGATCAAGTAAAGAGCCATCCAAGATGTTCAAGCCTTGATATTATCAAAGAGAGAGCTAAAAACAAACATTGGCCTTTATTTAAAAGCAAAAAAGGAAAAACAAAAAAGGAGTTGTTACCATAAATTGAAGGACAACTTTTGAGACATGATATCTCCCGCGATCACTTCCAGGAGATCGCCACCCCACTTGTTGGAAAGCGCTTGAAGTCCGGGGTTTCAGTGAGGGGCCGAATGTCCCAGATCCCTTACGATTTGAAAGTTATACGTGAAAGGTATAGGGTTCTAAGGCGACCGCGACAACTAGATCTCTTCTTTCTATGTTTGATGAAGAGCTTAGCCTTGCTCTTCTAGTATTTTGTTTCTCATTGATCATATCATTAGAAGAAGTTCCCAGAATAATTCAATGGTTGGTGGCTAGAAAGTTGTTTGTTCTTATACGCCTTAAGCGGATTAGCTTAACTTGGTGACGCTCTTCTAGTTGGTCCTATTGGGTGGTATATCTATAAATTGGGTGGTGTTTTAGTTTTCTAATAAGTTGATGAATTCCAAGGTGAAGAATGATCATTCAGAATAATTGGTATCAAAGCCCAGTTCAAAGACATTGAACCCGTGGACATTGAGACTTGCAATGAGTCGTGAAACTTACAGATTTTGAATTGACCGAGAAGCTGGATGTCTTCGCTTCAAGGCTTCTTAAGCACAGACGAGACTTTGAAGGAGTCCAAATGCATGCCCAAATGACCGCCGCATAAGATCCCCGCCTAAATATATCCAAAGATGCCATGTTTTCCATGAAGCATCAAAGAAATATTTCGTTAGATTAGAAGCGCGGACCAAATATATCAGCTGGTCTTGTCAATTTGTCACGAATTTTCTATAGCAATTGTTCCTGTTTAAAGAAATTTATTTATGGATTCTTTACAGGTTTGGAATTGCGCAAAGATTGTGGCATCATTGAATCGACGGCCATTCTGAGAAGGAAATCTGGCCAGTAGTCGCCAAATGCCCTGGTCGGGTATACTTCATTGTCCTGTAATTGAATACGCAGCCCGATCCGAAAATTATTATAGAGATGGAATTAATAGCGAAGCATGTGACCTTTTATCAAAGAAGATAGTGAAATTCTGGCCGTAATTGTGGGCCGTGGCTGTTTTTTTAACAGCGAATTGACTAGAAATTGGTTGAAGTATGGAGATCCTGGTGGAATTTTGTTGTTTGAATGCTTATAGTGAAGGTCGGCCGTTAAAAGAAAAGGTTGCTCACCTCAATCTAAATGGACAAACAAAATATTAGAACCTAGTTTTTGAAATTCTTCCTTGGGATTACGAAGCATGGATGTATACCAACATATGGTATAGTATAATGATGAAGTGTGCATCTAATCGGGCAAGGCTATGTCTACAAATAAAACATCTTTCAATTAAAAAACATAATGACATTCCTCGAAAGGCAAAGGAATCCATGTGATGTTATAAATCACCATTCATTCCCTTTGCAAAATGAGAGGAATGAGTAAGTTAGAATTACAACGAAGGAGGTTTATAACTTTTAGAGGATATTACTAGTTTTGTCAAATTTCCAGTAAGAACTTTGACTAAATGCTTATAGTCAGGGTTCTTAGAAGGAAACACTGAAATGCAAATCACAAAAATAGCACTTTTAAGGATGCTATTAAGATTATATGTATATTGTTTAATCTTTTATTGATTTTAATAATTTTTATAAGTTTTAATTATTATAAAAAAGTTTATTCAAAGAGTTGATGGTTCAAAGCATAAATTTATTTCCTGTGACAAGTTTCATCGGAATCTATTTAGAACTTCCTAGATACATATTTTACAGAATATATAATTGCAAATTTCAAAGTAGATTCAACAAATTTAATATTTGGCAATCTAGATAATTTGTATATAAAACTCTGATGAAGCCTACTGCCGACTATTACTTAGGATTTTATAATTTGCAACCTTAGCACTTTTAAAATAAATATTCTAAGAAAAGTTTTATGTTGAAGTTTATTAAAATGATAAATTCTAGATTAATGACCATTTTTTAAGATAGTTTATTATTGTTTGAAATACGATTTAATTGGGTTTTAAACAATTTTATTAGATTTACTTAATAATCTATTCAACCTAGGTACTTTAAACATTATTTTGAGAAGACAAACATTTAATCCATATAACTCTTTTGTATAGAATTTTGAATTTGGGGCTCATCGAGTGAAAGTTATGTTGTAATAAGTTTTATGCTTTAATAAAGTATAGATACTTTAATTTAAAGATCATTTCATGGGCTGGATAGTAAAGGACACCAATTAAATTACTAAGGAATAGATTATGATGAAGACGCTACGACAATAATGAAATCACAATTGGCGAGTCAGTAAGTGGAGGATTGTAAAAGGGTGCAGTGTGGAGGGGTGGAGGGGAGCGCACCAGTGGCCGCGGAACTCGGGAGTGGCCGCGAGGAAAGTGCAGGCGTGCAGTGCAAGTGGTAGGAAAGAGATAACTAATCGCGATTGCGTGTTGAAGAATGAGGAAGACGAGGTGGGTTGTGCTATCATCCTAAGGCCAACCCACCCCGTGGTTCTGGTGGCGAGAAATTAGTCGCTGAGTGAGGAGATCCGGGGAAATTAATAGAAAAAGTTGGCCATCGGGCCTGCTTCCTGAAAGGCATGCACCACTTCACAGTGCATTGTGAGTTTGAAACATGGCAATAAAAGAGCACGGCCATTAGATGCCTGCAGCCACTGGATTGCACCTGTATACACCCACACCAATGAAATTCCACATGGAGGCAAATATGTGTCTAACCTCAAGATACTATTTATGAGCGGTTTTCCTTTACATTAACACAAGGGCCCCATGGGGTCTCGAATCCTATTGTCACTTGAGTTCATAGTGGATGGAGATTTTGTACGGTAATAACTTCCTTATTTTGGTTCACCACCATTTGAAAGTAAAGTGGTTCAACAGCCCTGAAGTGTAGAATGGAAGAGGTTCCATACCCACATGCTGCGAGAAGCATAATCTTGGTCTCGGTGTGAGGCGATTCCCGCCATAGTCATAGACCAGGAAGGCTTCGCCTCGGCCAGGCACCCAAGCAGCGCGGGAAACGAGATAACGGGCACCCAACAGCGCGGGCTCGCTCAAAAGGGCCGAAGTGGCTTGAGCTGATTCATTAGAGTTTTTTTCGAGAACCAGAGGAAGAGCCGCATTTAAAATGAGTTGTGTGTCCAATGGTCACAGACTCATGATGTTTTTGAAAATTGCCGGCTCCACGCAGGTATATTGAGATTATGTGTCTTTCTCAGGCCTCTATGCGATATTATTATGTGTTTTAGGTGGTCGATGATTTTGAAAGAAGGAATCCAAAGACCAGATTTAGATGCTTGGGTGTTTTTGCTCAAGGCATCCAGCGACTTGTTGAGTTTATGTGCTAGGAACGATATATGTAAATTTCGAAGATATTGATGGCTGCAGCGGTTTTCATCGGCCGTAAGATAATCTGCCCGTAGCTGGTATTTGAGTTCATGGAATTGCTCGGTTGCTTCTGTGATAGATAGGCGTTATTGCTTCAAAGATCCGTGTCAAGTTCTTAACAGAGCCCTGCTTCAGTAGAAACAACAACACTTAACTAATTATTTCAATAGTTCTATAATGTGCTAACTGATATGGTTTTCCATGTTATGCTGTTGCGATGCATTCTGCCACCCCATGAGTAGGGTTGTTCCCATCTCTAATAATCTGAAAGATGTGGTGGAAATCATGCCAGCTTGAAACCCCAAAATGCAGTCTGCATTTGCTCCAGAAAATGCGCTCACTCGGCGTGAAAAACCAATTCTAGGCACACATCCCATCTTTAGCTAATTTTATCGACCAGATTGACATGGATGTTATGGTATGTATTGCATTGTATGTCAAGACTACATGACAGCAGTATACGACCTTTTAATCTTTCTTCTGGAAGCAAATGCTTTATCACTTCATCGCCATCGACATGTCCATTTCATTTTGGTAAGTGTTCTCGTGATCCATTTAGTACCTGGTATTTATGCATAAGATTATATGTATTGTTTAATTCATTGATTTTAATAATTTGAGCAAGTTTTAATTATAAAAGTTTATCTTTGATTAAAGTGTGGATAGTTAACAAAGCATACATTTATTTTCAGATTAAGTTTCACATTGAATCTATTTGAAATTAGATATTTTATGAATATACTCAAATTTCAGTGACTGTGTACTATTACTCAGCAATCGTGTGACACCTGTATATAAAACCTGACAGTTTAATGTGTTTATCACAATGATGTCACTGGCTTGAGATCTTTTACAGAATTCTTTGTAGTAAACTCTAGCATGTTTTTCTAATTATTCAAGAAAAGTTTATAAGTAGTTCCAAGCTTTCAATAGTGAAATGACATTTTATATTTTATCAACCATTTTTAGATAGTTTGATAGACATAGGAAATATGTATTTCATTAAGTTTTCAATTAACTTAACGATTTTACTTAATAACTATCCAACCCAGCTCCTCTTATAATTATTTTGAAAGCACAAGTCATTTAATCATACAAGGAATCTTTGTAGTTTTAACTGGGAAACAGTTTTATGAGTTGCTAGAAATAAGTTTTATGCTTTAATAGTTATATTATTTTGAATTGAAGATAAACCATGAACATAATAAAACCAACAGCTGAAAATATATACAATCGTGACGCGCATCCTGAAATCTATCTATTAGATTTGAAATGCAGTTCAAAATTTTGCTAAATATATTAAAAGACCCGGCAAACCTATCGGGCTAATCCCACGAGGAAAGTCGGCTTGTTGTTTTGCCCCAAGTGTAGTCTCCTCACAGTGAGCTCCACCTGGCCGGCGGATTACACCTTGCAGCTTGCGCCATGTTAAGGTTGTTTTCGAATCGAGTCGTTGATGATCGATCAATCACGCATGGTATCGATGAAATTTGGGTGAAAAATGCCTTTGATTGTTGATAGGATTGGGGGAAAAACAATGCTATGATCGCTGATAAATTGGGAGAAAACCACCTTATCAGCACACGCTCTTGGAAGCTATGTTGAAGCTAAGCAAGCATTGACATTGTTCTTAGCGAAACTGAACAAGTGGTTGGAATGCGATTATTGATTCCCATGTGAAGGTGGCGAGGGAAGATAATAACTAATTGTATTGTATTATACCTTTGGGTTAAACGGACATATGCATTCACGAGCATATTTGAAGGGCTTGTGGTTGTATTAGAAGATTAGAGCGCAGGGTACATCCATGAGCATATTTATTAAGAGTGGGCTTCAGCTCAACATTGATCACATATTCAAGAAAAATTGGGACTTATTCAGCGTTTTGAAACTATAGCGTTCCAACATGTGGCTCTACTTTCATTGTTTTACTTAGAAAATGCAAGGTATCATGGAATGTGATGATTATGGGATATGTTTAGCATAACAAGGGAGCGTTGCCTTTGGAATGCTTGAGAACATGCAACATGAGCATTTGTCGGACAAAGTGACATCTTTAAATCTTTTCAAGATATGTAGCAGCATTGGTTTCCGAGGATCTGGAGGCGTTAATGGCCGATTATTGTTAGCTATTGTGGATTTGGAGTCTATTCCTATCTTGGCCAACCAGTTGATCGACTCTTTCTTTGCATATGGAACATTAAATAAAGCAAATGGAGCATTCCTCAAAGTTGTCTCACCAGCCATTGTATGTGTTTATTCAACTTATTAGGTCCGCGAGTGTTTTAGTTGGCATATTTCATTACGGATGCAAAGCGGTTGAATTAGGTCTTTTGCAATTTTATTGCGGTAGAAAGTTTAGGTGGAAAATGTTTACTAATCAGCGACTTTTCATGTAATGACTAAGAGAACCATTGCGGCTATACCACTTCAAGAACAATTCCACTCTCTTTTCTCCCATGTTAAAATCTATCCCCACTTCTATGTTAAAAATCTATCCCCTACCTACATATTTAGAAAATAATTAGATCTAATATGCAAAAACAGACTTTTGTGATGGTCTGTTAGTGCTAATGGTCTGTTGTTCCCATATAACCGTTCGAGGATCATGCTTAGCTTTGCATATTTGATGGATGATGATACATTAATGAAACATGAAGGCACCTAATGTTCATGCGGATCCATTGTGCTTAAATGGAGTTAAGTTATACGCATGCATTGTGCTAACAAAATCTATTAGGTTTTTACAAAATATTGTCCATATCTACAACTTTAACTCTTTTTATTATTTCATAGTGCAATAAAGGTCATTCCTACCATCAAACTGGAGGAGCATACTTTCAGCTGCTTATGTATTAATCTTAACATTAGAGATCTTATGTATTTAGAAATCCATAATGCACCGCTATCATTAATGTCGGTAACTTGCAAAATAACGATGGACTATTTAGAATAAAAGGGGCGTCACGTGCGTTAAATGAGATTGACATGTACATTTTACAAGCGCCTTGACATCAAATCTTTATTTGAGCCTTAAGTAGTTGGAAAGTACAATTTTTGAAACTTACAAAGGGGTGCCTGCGCGCAAATCTTTATTTGAGCCTTAGCGGTTGGAAAGTATAATTTTGAAACTTACAAGTGGTGCCTGTTGCTGTAAACTTCGGCATGAATTCTGTATAGTATAAGTATAATTTCTTTTGCCGTTAAATGTTTTGTTGATGTATTTTGTTCCACAACTATACCAACAACACATATAATGCAAGAGAGCGAATAAAACTAACGATACAGCCATGACCCACTTGTGTATCGACTAGAGGCCCAAGCTCGAGGGAGCGACAGCGTCGAGACCATAGGGAAAAACAGACTCCTTGGCCACCCCCCTTATGGCGCACTTCTTCCACAACTTCCTTTTTCCTTCATTTCCTTTGGTTGCACTTTTAACTCTAACATTCAAGTCATCATACGCTTATCTAAGCCGACAATCAAGGAGTTGATGATGAATAGTCCACTACACAACCAACAACATTTGTATGAAAATGAGGACTCATACTCATCTTCTTTCTCAACCTTTTTGTAACACTATGGTACGCCGGTTAATCTTTTTGTCCTCTCATATGCAAAGTGAATGCCCGTGCAAAAAACTTCCCAATCTCTCCAACACAAACATCGGTTCTTTGGTAACATCTTACGTAGATGTTCATAAACTGATCCACAAATAGTGGATTCATTCGACTAGACTTATAAATTTGCTTGGTACTCACCCGGTTTTACACCAAATATTTTGCTTATCTCATCTTGGCCACATGCGCTTTCTTACATCTGAAGAGGTCATGCCCTCGAAGACAACCACCGGATGTGTCAAACATCCTCCTTGCTTCCTCTTCGTCTATGGTCACTTTAGGTTGAGTTTTCTTTGTTGCCATTCTATCCCCGCACCGACTTTGAAATTATATATCCTTTGGAAGTTCTTCATTGTGTGCAAAAAAACTAAACCAATCCAAATCATAGCACTAAGTATCACGAATAGTACTAACTCTAAGAGCTTAGCAATGAACCTGCTACTTTTTTCCAAATAATTCTTGATTGCCCGTGAACACCAATTATCTTGGGCCTCTTTTACGCAAAATAGTAAATGCTTAGCATGTCATGCTAAATAGCGATAACTCTTTCTAACTTAGCATTGAACTTCATCTTCTTAGCAACCGCTTAATAACAATTTGAGCACGCAAGTGTAGCACAAAATTCGGCGTTCTTAATGTAACCTGCTACTTAGCAAATGTTGCTGCAAAACATAGCAAGTACTTTCGGTACTCGACAAACATAACTTCGGTGCTTTCGGCACATACTAACTAGCAAGTACTGCCTGCGAAACATAGTACCAATATAACCTGTTAGCATAATTTGCTAACTGATTGTCTGCACACATAGTACCAAATGCTAAACTTCGTTAGCATCAACTCTTGAACTTACAACCATTACTAAAATTTGTACTTTCCCAACATACCAAGCCCAAAAATTCTCCACACACGGAATGCAATCCTCCACACCTACTACATTAACCTTTGTCTTTAATATATAAGCATGAAATATAATAGAATGAAACTATTTCCACATTATTTATCATTCCCAAAGATTTGTCAACAAAGATTAGATGCTTACCACTAAAACAACTTTTCTTGAGTGCGGAAAATTGTTGGATGAGCAATTTGATCCGAGCTCTTTACAAAGCGAGGGTAATGGATCTTGATTGTCTTGCAATCGATTGTTTAGAATGGTACAAATAACCCGAATTGATAATTCTTTGTTGTGGAAGCGGCCAAATCCACAAACAATTTACTCGGCGATTAACCAAGGGGAAATGGGATCTCGATTGGGGATTTTGTTGAATCTAATGGCCCAGCAATTGTTTAGAATGGTACAAATAATGGATTTTGATAATTCTTCTGTAGGGCGATGCAGTCAAACAATTTGATCCGGCCCGTTAACCAAAGCGATACGCAGGGGGATCTCGATGGGGGCGACTATGTTTTGAATCCGATCCAAGAAACTCAAAGAAAGTAGGAAAGGGGAAAGGTTAAACGGTTTAGGATCCCATGGGTGAGGGATTTAGTGCTAAAATAAAATTTAAAAATTCAGTTAAACCCCCTTAATTAGCGCTATTATTTAGGGCTAAAAATGGCATCATTTATGCCACCCGTAGCGTGCGAGGACCCTGCTCAGATGCCACTGTTGCCAGATTATTGATGCCCCCCCTTCATTGCTGTTGTTCCCGCCATCTTGTAGAGTGTACAGAAAAGGTGTCGCCCCTGTTTTTAGAAATAATGTCAAGGTTGCACCAAGAAAGGGAGAGAAGGGGATGCACACCAATATCCGAGAGCGCAAGCTCCCAAAACCAAGGCAAAATGGAATTGTATTAAACGTATGTATGAATACAAGATATAAAAAGGGGCAGCAAATAATAACTGCTCTCGTTACCAACCACACCTAATTATGCCGTAACTAATTAAGGCAAGTGGATGGGCTGGTGTAGGTGCTGATGAAGTGCTGATTCGGCACATAGTCAGCACCTATGTGCTGAGTGCTGTCAGTGCTGTCAAGCAGCAAGATGGTGATCTCGATATCATATATCTCGACACTCCTCCTTGATGAGAGATCGCCATCTCCATGCTCAGCCTCCTCCTCCTGGAGATAAGATCTGAATCTTGGTTAAGACTCACTTAATCAGGTTCATCTGAAAAGCTCGCAAACCAAGTTTGCATGAAGAGATCAGCTCTATTCTCTCTGGTAGGTAAATAGACCTGTTGATCAACCACTGTATCAAGAACAGTAAGTTGAGAAGGAAAATGAAGTTTGTCTTTGATATCCATAATTGTTTTGCCAAGAGGAGGATGAAAATTGTTTCCATGCATATCCTCGATATAGGCAATAGAAGTATCAAAGCTGATTACTCTGTTAAGGCTTGTGGATTCAATAACCGCAAATGCAGCTACTCCAACAATGTTAGGTCAAAATTCTCCATGAAAATCAAACCTTAGTACCTTTGCTTGACCTTGATCAAGTGTTGCTAGAAGTAAAGAGTCAAAGCTGCTCCTCCTTGCTTTGGAATCATGATCATATATGATGCATATTCAACTCCTTCACAATCAAGTGAATTAAGATCTCCTCCTTGAGCTGGAAGCTTGAGAAAAGAGTTGAGTGCCATAATAGGTCTTTGGAAGTATTGGAAGTCTTTGGGAAGTGTTGAATGTTTACGTAATCCGAGCAGAAAAAATCAGCCAGATCAAGTGTTAGAACACGGTGCCTCCTTGCATAAATTTGTCAAAGTGTCAAAAATGAATGCCACTTGATGAAGTGTTGCTCGTTGCTGAAGATGGGGAGATGAAGGCCACATCAAGATATCCTAGCTCAATGGCGGAGGTATCTATTAATCCTTGCTTGGAAGGTCTTTGGAATATCGAGAAATTGGCATCCATTTATTGGGTGCTCTTGCATCGTCGATATCCGAGAAAGTAGAAGGATCTAAATCCACTACTTCATGCTTAATAGGAAGAGATAATCTACTTGGATGTGTTTCTCCTCCTCATCGTGCTCATCCCCATTTAGGGTAGATTGAGTCTTTGAATGCCCTAGCTTTTTGCAAAGAGAGTGGCATGATCATCTTTACACATCTTGCCTCATCATGATCTCCTCCTTAATAAGAGTGATTGCTTGATGGAAGTCCATTTCTTTGTCTTGCATGAAGCTTCTTTGCACAAAGAATCAAATGTATTGGGTAGTGACTTAAGGAAGAAAAATGGTTGCATCATTTGTGAGATCGATGCTCTTCTCCAAAAGCTTCAATCTGTTGGAAGGTGTACTTTATGTGATCTTTTGGTCATGCTTCTCAATGAGAGCATGCCACAAATCGTGGCTATTCTCTTCTTTGGAACTCATCAAGAATAGAGTCGATTAAGGAGAGCCCGATATATACCATCGCCTTGTCATCTTGGCGTTGCCAAGCATGCAAATCAACAATATTCTTGGCATCCGATCGGGTTCTTGGCCATTAACAAATCCCCAAACTCCTTCATCCTTGAGAATGAGAGTCATTCTTCTCTTCCATTCTTTGGAAACTGTGTCGTTAAAGATTTGAATCGGCGTGACCGCCCGAGGGAAGGTAATCTGGTTGTAGCTTGCATCCTTCTCCATTCTGTGTTGATCTTGAATCAATCTCAGCACACCTAGTCTTTGATACCATGTCAAGGTTGCACCAAGAAAGGGAAAGAAGGGGGTGCACACCAATATCCATGAAGCGCAAGCTCCCAAAACCAAAGGCAAAATGGAATTGTATTAAGCGTATGTATGAATACAAGATATAAAAAGGCAGACAAATAATAAGCGCTCCGTTACCAACCACACCTAATTATCTTGGTAACTAATTAAGGCAAGTGGATGCCATAGCTAATTAAGGCAAGTGGATGGGCTGGTGTAGGTCTTGATGAAGTGTTGATTCGGCGCATAGTCGGCACCCTATGTCTTTGAAGTCTTTGTCGATCTTTGTCAAGCGACAAGATGGTGATCTCGATATCATATATCTCGACAAATAACCCTTGTTTCTATAAATGAGCATAAAGGTTTTGAAGCTTTAATTTTAAGCCTTGGCCTTCTTCTTTTGGACGTTGGATCTTATTCTTAAACCTCTTATACAATTAATTTACTTGGCTCAAGATTTAAGCGTTTTGGTCTTTCTTTCTCTTTCTCATGCTCTACAATCGCTCCCCAGAGGCACCACCATATCAATTCCCCCCTTCCAAGATTGATCGTTCTTGATCAAGAAATTATATGGCAAATTAACATAACCAAGTCCATGGTTACAACCCTGATTGAATCCACAATCAATATTCAACTCCAACCCTTTAGGCTAAAAATTTCCAAGTGCAGCCCTTTAGGCTAAAGATTTCCAGTTCTATTAGGAATAGCCTCAATTCACTTAGAGGACTTGACATCTTTATTCAAGAATAATATGTATATCAATCTTTAGATATTTTCATAGAATTCCAAATACAAAAACTTGATTGTCTCCTAACTTTGCTTGTTATTCTTGCAAAGTTCGCTCATACTCTTTGACAAGTTTCATTTACGTCATAATGTTCATGTCCTGCAATAACTCAACGAACAACGTTAGACTAGCAAACCCATCCAAATTGATGTGGCTCCTTTGGTTGGCTGCTTATGCCCTTAACTACATCTTGTTCTTCGATCCATCATGACTACAAATTATAAGCTAAGGATTCTTGTCCTTAAGACACGTATTCAAACCACTAATAAAATATTTCAATAACCTAGGGAAAAAAAAAACATAATACACCCCCTTGTTTCAAGGTTTGTTGAACCCCAAGCAAAGTTCATTGCAAAGGATTCAAAGATAATACTTCTCATCTAGTATTAATATACCCTTATAATTCAATAATGTCTTACTCTTCCTATGATCCGAAACAATATATCTCTTACTCAAACTAAAGAAACAAAACAACAAGGTGTTAAATTTTTTTTTCCAATGTGGGATACCCATGCCTGGTATTCCTTCTTAGGCAGTAATCAAAAAGCTTTCCTTTTTCCCTCCAAACCCTAATGAAGATACCGAAAAAGGTAATTTTAGGTTTTGGAAATCTTCCAGAAAGAAAAGGACGCTGCAAAGATTTCGGACAGGCTTCAGGAGCAATTTTGGTTGTAGAAGAGGTAAGTCTGATCAAAATAGCTTCGGATTTGTAAGTAAAGTCGGCTTGGATTCAACATAGAACTATGAATTGATCATGAAACAAAGGTTTAGCAAACAACAGTTCGTGGCCGCCTCCTCTGCTCCAGATAAAATAATTTCATAGCAGTAGGGTTCAGTATCATGGCAAGTGCATTTTCATTCAATTCGAGATCTGTAATCTATCTTGCAATGTAATTCATCTTCCTACAGCAATTGATCCAGGTATTGTTGTGCGGGTCCGAATTTTGAGATTCTAACTCCTCAAGGCAGAGTCTTGTGATTTTTATTCGGCCAGTTACTGACAGATTTAACTTTCTATTAGCAGCATTGTAAATAATAATACGTAATCTCACAAAGTAAGGTCAGCTTTGAATTTAAATCTTCCTAGATCAAACATTCAAGTCTCCGCTTCAACAACAATATTAGACTACTCAGGCTCCAGAGAAATCGAAACCTTGCTCTGATACCACTTGATACGGATCTGGAGTTAGCCAGTAATAAAAAATTAAACATGTAATAAATCAACAGTAAATCATTAAAGATTCTAAAACCATACCTTTAGTCCAAAGCTCTCCAACCAATCGGCTTGTTCTAGAGCTAGTGATCTCCAGAGAAAGACTGAATTTTATGGGAAAGAAGGAAGGCTTAGGGAAAAACCAATTAGCACTAAAGACTCTTCTTTAGCAATACTCAAATTCAAGGAAAGGCTATGGATTTGGGTTTCCACAACATCACTGAGATCATCCAAGAGTTTTACAAATCTGGCTTGGATTATCCTGCAAAGTAAACGGAATGGCTTTGATTAGAAAATCAGAATTGGATCCAGAAGGGGCCGGTAATGGGTCAATGATGTCGGATCTGGGATTAGGATCACTGTAGCAATGTCCACAGCTACTGTAGCGGTCGCCAAGTGTCATTGTGCTATCCGTCAGATGCTCCGCTCAGATGCCGTTGTTGCCAGATTGTTGATGCCCCACCTTCGTTGCTGTTGTTCCCGCCCTCTTATAGAGTGTAGAGAAAAGCTGTCGCCCCTTTTCTTAGAAATAACGCTTGTTTCTATAAATGAGCATAAAGGCTTTGAAGCTTTGATTTTAAGCCTTGGCCTTGTTCTTTTGGACGGTGGATCTTATTCTTAGACCCCTTATACAATTAATTTACTTGGCTCAAGACTTAAGCGTTTTGGTCTTTCTTTCTCTTTCTCATGCTCCACAGCCGCTCCCCCGAGCATCACCATATCAACTTGTGGTTTTTGGAGACCTTCTCAAGGAAATAAGTTTATTCCTGAGAAGGGAAGGACTAATACACTTTTCAAAGGTTGATTAAATATCAACTTTGAAAATGGAGGTTTGATGGTTTCCTTTCAGATATAATGGCAATCGAGGATGACCAGTCTTGAGAAAGGAAGGAATTGATAGTCTTTGAGAAATGATGTAAATCTTTAAGAAAGATGATCGAGGGCGATCAGACTTGAGAAATAATGGAATTGATATGGTGCTCTGGGGAGTGGTCTTGCATAATGTTTATTGATATGATCAAGTAAAAGAGCCATCCAGTATGTTCAAGCCTTGATATTATCAAAGAGAGAGCTAAAAACAAACATTGGCCTTTATTTAAAAGCAAAAAGGAAAAACAAAAAGGAGTTGTTACCATAAATTGAAGGACAACTTTGAGACATGATATCTCTGCGATCACAACTCAGAGATCGGCGATCCTTACCTTGTTGGAAAGCGCTTGAAGTCCAGTTTCCAGATTGGGCTTAATTGTCCATAGATCCCTTACGATTTGAAAGTTATGCACAGAAAGGTGCATAGGGGTCTAAGGTGACTGCACAACTAGATCTGCTTCTTTCTATGTTTGATGAAGAGCTTAGCCTTGCTCTTCTAGTATTTTCTCTTGTTTCTTGCTTGATCATATCATTAGAAGAAGTTCCTGTAACACCAATGGTTGGTGGCTAGAAAGAGCTTGTTCTTATACAGTCTTGCGGATTAGCTTAACTTGGTGACGTCTCTTCTAGTTGGTCCGGTTGGGTGGTATATCGAGTACCCTGTGGTGTTTTGCTTTCTAATAAGTTGATGAATTTGCAGGAAGAACAGATCATTCGTAACAATTGGTATCAAAGCCTAGGTTCAAAGACATTGGAACCCGTGGACATTGGAGACTTGCAATGAGTCAGGAAACTTACAGATTTTGAATTCGACTGAGAAGCGGATGCCCTGCTTCAAGGCTTTGCCACAGACGAGACTTTGAAGGAGTCCAGCCATGCCCAGCCACTGCTCAGATAAGATCCCCTGCTCAGCTATCCAGTATGCCATAGCCGATGAAGATCAAAAGAAAGATTTGTTAGATTAGAAGTGGACCAGCGATAACAGTTTTGGGTCTTGCCGACTTGCCGACTTTCTATAGCAATTGTTCCGAAGTCAGATTAGCCTTCCAAATGGAAAGCTTAAAGAAATTTGACAGATGGATTTTGCGAAGCCGGAAATTGCAGTATTGGCATCATTGGAATCGACGGGCGGATTCTGCTTGAGAAGGTAAAATCGGCTTTGTAGCTCGTCAAATGCCTGGCTGGCATACTTGTCTCAGACTGGAATAGCTGAGCCTGATCCGAAATTATAGAGATGGAATTAATAGCTGAAGCATGACCTGCGGATCAAAGATAGTGCAACTGGCTGAAATTGGGCCAGAAGGTTTTTTTTAACAGGCCAGAATTGACTAGAAATTGGTTGAAGTATGGAGATCCTTGGTGGAATTTCAGTGCTTGGAATGCTTAGAAGGCTGTGCCGTTTAAAAAGAAAAGGTTGTCGACCAATCTAAAATGGACAAACAAAATATTAGAATCTAGTTTTTGAAATTCTTCCTTGGGATTACGAAAGCATGGATGTATACCAACATATGGTATAGTATAAATGATGGCAGTACCACTGCAAGGCTATGTCTACAAATAAAACATCTTTCAATTAGAAACATAATGACATTCCTCAGAAAGGCAGTGAATCTATGTGATGCTATAAATCACCATTCATCTCCCTTGCAAATGAGAGGAATGGAGTAAGTTAGTAATTACATCAGAAGGGAGGTTTATAACGCCTTTAGAGGATACTAGTTTTGTCAAATTTCCAGAAGAACTTTGGACGAATGCGATAGTCAGGGGTTCTGTAGAAGGAAACACGGGAAATGCAAATCACAAAAATAGCACTTTAAGGATGCCATTAAGATTATATGTATATTGTTTAATCTTTATTGATTTTAATAATTTTTATAAGTTTTAATTATAAAAGTTTATCTTTAGATTAAAGTGTGATGGTTATCAAAGCATAAATTTATTTTCTAGATTAAGTTTCATTTGAATCTATTTAGAATTAGATATTTTATGAATATATAATTGCAAATTTCAGTGATTTAACAAATTTAATATTTGGCAATCGGGATAATTTGTATATAAAACTTGATGGCTTAATAAGCGATTGAGTTACTACGAGGATTTTATAATTTGCAAACTCTTAGCACTTTTAAAAATATTCTAAGAAAAGTTTTATGTTGAAGTTTATTAAATGATAAATTATATATTTAATGACCATTTTTAAGATAGTTTATTATTGTTGAAATACGTATTTAATTAAGTTTTTAACAATTTTATGATTTACTTTAATAATCTATTCAACCTAGGCCTTTCTTTAAATATTTTGAGAAGACAAACATTTTAATCATATATAACTCTTTTGTATGAAATTTTAATTCTAAATAGATTGGAGTGAAAGTTGATATAGAAATAAGTTTTATGCTTTAATAGTTATGATACTTTTAATTTAAAGATTACTTCTGTGTTGGATAGTAGTGACACCCAATTAAATTACTATGAAGATTATGAAGATGAAGATTACGACAATAATGAAATCACAATTGGCGTAGCTGGGGCAAGTGGAGGATTGGGAGTAGGGGGTGCAGGTGCAGGTGCAGGTGGGAGGGGTGGAGGGGGAGCAAGTGCAATTGCAGGTGGGACAAGTGGAACTCGGGGAGGGACAAGTGGAGGAGGCAGAGGCAGAGGCAGAGGCAGGTGCAAGTGGTGGAGGAGGTGAGGATAATCCACCTAGATTGGCAGTGTTGGAAGAACACAGGAAGACGAGGTGGGTTGTGCTATCATCCTATACAACTCCACCTCGTGGTTCTTATATGAGAAATAGTCGTTTGAGGAAAAGATCTGGGGAATTTACTAGAAAAGTTGGCCATCGGCCTACATCTTTATACAGACCACTCACTTCTACAAAGTGCATTGTGAGTTTGTACCATGGCACGAGAGCATCGTCATTAGGATTATTTGCAGCTAATGGGATTGCACCTGTATACACCCACACTAATGAGTTCCACATGGAGGCAGCTTTCTATGTGTCTAACTCAGTACAGTTTGCTTATGAGTTTCCTTTACATTACCATATCTCTATGGGGGTCTCTGATCCTATTGCTGTTCTAGAGTTCCAAGTGGACGTGGAGATTTTGCATGGTAATAAATCTCCTTATTTTGGTTCACCACCATTTGAAGTAAAGTGGTTCAGCAGGCCTGATGTAGAATGGAAGAGGTTCTGTGCTACCCACATGCTCCCCCCTGCAGAGAAGCATAACCTTGGTCTTGGCATGGAGGCGCATTCCTATGACATAGTCATAGGACCCATATGCAAAGGCGTTCGTTCCGATGGTGAATCGGAAGCAGTGGGAATGAGATTGCCAGATAACGTGCACTTAACACAAGTGGCCTTCTGTTCAAAAAGGGCCAGGAAGTGGCTTGAGCTTGGATTCATTAGAGTTTTTCGAGAACGGAGGAAGAGCGACGAAATGAGCTAGGTGTCCAGTCATTAGCACTCCATGATGTTTCTTGAAAATTGCTTTGAGCCCACGTGTGCTATTGAGTTTATGTGTTCTTTCAGTTCCTCTATGCGGATATTATGACATGTGTTTTAGGTGGCTGGATGATTTTGTTTAAGCACATCCAGCACCTGGATTTTAGATGCTTGGGTGTTTTTGTTTGAAGGCATCCAGCACTTGTTGAGTTTATGCTTAGAACGATATATGTAAATTTTGACTAGTGTATATTGGATAACAGTGCCTTCACTGCTGTGATAATTCAGTTCGTAAAGCTTATATTTGAGTTCATGGAATTTCAAGTGCTCGTGTTGCTGATATTGTATGTTGATGCTTCAGCATCCGTGTCATTATTCTTAATGAGCCTGTTTTAGAAACAACAGCTAACTAATTATTTCAATAGTTCAATGTGCTAATCTCTGATATGGCTTTCTGTTATGCTAGTGTTTAAGATATCTGCCAGCCTATGAGAGTAGGGTTGTTCCATCTTTTTAATAACTATTCAAAGATGTGGAACTTGGCAACGTTTGGAGCTTGGAAACCTCAAAATGCAGGCCTGTATTTGTCGGTAAAATGCGTTCAATTTGGCAGAAAACTAATGTATGTATACACATCTGATTCTTGTGAAGTTAATTTTTATCAGACCTGATTGACATGGATGTTATGGTATGTATTGCATTGTATGTCAAGACTACAGAATATGCAATGTTTCATGCCATACAAAGCTGGATGACCTTTTTTTTTTAATCTTTCTTTCTGTGGAAGCAAATGCTTTATCAATTTACTGCTACTGCATTTATGTCCATTTCATTTTGGTGTTCTTTGCAGGATCCATTTAGTACTAACATGCATAAGATTATATGTATTGTTTAATCTTTATTGATTTTAATAATTTTTATAAGTTTTAATTATAAAAGTTTATCTTTAGATTAAAGTGTGATGGTTATCAAAGCATACATTTATTTTCTAGATTAAGTTTCATTTGAATCTATTTAGAATTAGATATTTTATGAATATATAATTTCAAATTTCAGTGATTTCACAAAATTTATTATTTGGCAATCAGGATAATTTGTATATAAAACTTGATAGCTTAATAAGCGATTGAGTTACTACGAGGATTTTATAATTTGCAAACTCTTAGCATGTTTAAAAATATTCTAAGAAAAGTTTTATGTTCAAGTTTATTAAATGACATTTTATATTTTAATAACCATTTTTTAGATAGTTTATTATTGTTGAAATATGTATTTAATTAAGTTTTTAACAATTTAATGATTTACTTTAATAATCTATTCAACCTAGGCCTTTCTTTTAATATTTTGAAAAGACAAACATTTTAATCATATATAACTCTTTTGTATGAAGTTTTAATTCTAAATAGATTGGAGTGAAAGTTGATATAGAAATAAGTTTTATGCTTTAATAGTTATGATACTTTTAATTTAAAGATAAACTGATGAAATTATTAAAATCAACAAGAGCTGAAAAATATATATAATCGTATCATGGCATCCTTGAAATCTATCTATTAGATTTGAACAAGTTCAAATTTTGCTAAATATATTAAAGACCGCAAACCTATTGGGCATAATCCTAATGAGGAAAGCTGGCTTGTTGTTTTTGCTCCCGGCGGTAGTTGATATTCCCCAAGAAAAAGAGTCTCCACCTGGGCGATGGATTACACCTTGTGTGCTTGCGGCTACAGTTAAGGGTTGTTTTGTAATTGGAGCTGTTTTGATGATTGGATCAATCACAGACAGGGTGATTGATAAACTTGGTGAAAAATGCCTCTTGATTGTTGATAGGATTGGGGAAAACAGCGTTATGATCGTTGATAAATTGGGAGAAAACAGTATGGTTGTAGATAGAATGGGTCAGAAGCTGCATTGGAGCCACTGGGCGGCTCGGGAGCCCAACCCTTAATCTCGGCTGGTGGTGCGATTCTGGCCTGTTGGGGTTTGGTAGATCGATCTAAGCTTACAATCTCTGTTTACAATCTCTGTTTGTCTATTGGTTTACATATCAATCTAAGCTTTCAATCTAAGCTGTTATCTAGACTGTTTACATATCAATCTAAGCTTTCAATCTCTGTTTGATCTGTTTATCTATTGCATGAGTAATGGCAGTGGGCATGTGATTATATTAGCTGCATTATTAGCTCTCCAGCCTAAGATGCATTCTGGGGGCGTGCGCGAGATGCACGCTGGCTGTTATGCTTTATCACAGAGAGCTTTGAATTATGGCTGCATTAAGGGTCTTTGTATTCTAAAGGATTCATAAAGGATTCAGGGTTTGCATTAAGGGTCTGGATTATTACGGCTACATATTTTATGGGTCTGTTATGGCTTCCCAGATCGATGCATCCGGGGGGGCTCCGAGACCCACAGAGCTTGGATTTCTTGGATTAATCCAAGAAATCCTGCCGGTTAAGATGCCGCCAGATTTTAGAAAAGCCTTTTGGCCGCTAAATTCTAGAAAAGCCGCAGCAGTGTTGTTTAGGTACCCGTATTTTATGTTTATATACGTCTCGTACATTCCTCACAGTACTATACGTACTATACCTATAAGTTGACAGGTCAAATTGAGCTCTTGTTTTATTAATACCGTACTTAACATATTAATATGTATAGTACGTATGATACGTACCTTAAAACAAAACGTCCAAATGACATTATACCACAGTATAGATTAGAATTTCCTACAAAAATGCCTTCTGACATTGGGATTTGGAGAGTTGTTTACTAGAGATGTTATGAAGCTCCATTTTTCTGCTCGATCTACTGTGCTTTTTCAGGGAGAACCGTCGGCTGTGTTTCCTATTGGTAGAGGAGTTCGACAAGGATGTCCCCTTGCCCCATTATTGTTCATTATCGTGGCAGAGGTATTGTCCAGCTATTCTCTTCTGCTACTCAAGATGGCGTAATTCAGGGATTGACTATGGAGGATGGTTCTCAAGAAGTGTGTAATCAGTATGCCGATGATACATTTCTCTTTTTAGTGGCTGAGGATGATAATCTTCAGAATGCTAAGCTTTTACTGGACTCTTTCTGGGTCCCATAGGCCGATTGGTCTCAGTGGACGATAAAAAAACTATTCTATTCTATTCCCTGGCATCAGGGGTTCTTGTTGGGTGGCTAAAGTGCTCTGCTTTATGGACTTTGGATGTGGATGTTCCTCCCTGTGTTTACGAGTATCCATGGAAAGTGCTTCCTCAAGGAAGGCCACTAAACTCTTGGGCATTCCTGTAGGTATACATATCTCTACTTCAGATGCATGGGATGTTATAGTGGAAGGCCTGCGTAAGCATCTTTTTTGGTGGAATACAGCTAAGCTTTCTCTGGCAGGGCGGATAGTAGTTGCTAAAAGGTTCTCAGCAACACTCATGTGTATATGGCATCTGCTGTGCTTGCCTCGCAAACAAAGTTTCAAGAGGTTGTCGCAATTGTCCGTAACTTCATTTGGGCAGGTACTGAGACAGGTGTAGTTGTGAAGGTCGCTTGGTCCACATGTATCAAACCAAAATTTGCTGGCGGTCTAGGTATGATTGACTTTCATTTACAGAGTAAAATTATGATATCTAAGTTCATTTGTCGCTACTTGGTGGGTATGATACATTCGCCTGGAATGAGATTGGTTGCGCAAGCACTTGGGCAGTGTATTCCTTTTGGGAAACCGGCACTTAGAGCAGTTCTTCCTTGGTGTCTCTTTTATCAGCTTCGTCCATATCCGAATGCTCCCCCCTTCTTGAAGGGACTGCTTGATTCTTGGGAGACAGTTCGTGTGCTATTTAAGATTAATCCAGGTGTATGTCCATAAGCATGTTCTCTGTGTTGGTGGATTCCTCTGGATAACCGCATGCCTCTGTGTGCTACTGTACATCCATTGACCCAGCGGCGTTGGAGGCGTGCTGGTATTCTCACAGTTGGTGCTTGGTATGAGGCAGGACACTTGTTGACTTGGGATGCTTTTCAGACTAAGTTTATGTTATCTCGATGGGACAGAGCTCTATGGCAAAAGTTGGCTGGCATTCTGCCAGACGCTCCTTCACAATCAATTGATGTGCCTATTTGGATTGGTCCCCAAATTGTTCATGCACAACGTCTTGTGCATTCATTATATCAAAAGCTGGTTGATGTTGACATTGTCCCCCCTCGGACTGGTTGGCAGCTCCGCATTCCCCCTCAATGGAAGCGTATGTGGTCCTGGGTCTGGAATAAATTGCTGCATCCCAAAGTTTCTACCTTATGGTGGCAACTCCTTCACAGATGTCTGCGGGTTAATGTGCTGGTTCATAAGTTTTATCCCCGCATTTCAGAACTCTGTCCACTGTGTAAGCGGTAAGTTGAGAGTATCGAGCACTGCTTTTTTCTATGTGACCAAGTTCAGCCAGTTTGGTCATGGTTACTATCTCTTTTCCATGTGGTCTTGACTAGCCAGCAGGTGCTTCTCGCCATTTATCCTTCCACTTGGAACAGCTTGAAGCAGCAGGCTTTCCACTTGGCTTCAGGCTGGTTGTTGTGGTCTATTTGGAAAAGAAGGCGAATGTGTGTCTTCAAAGGCTTATCAATTAGTGTCGACCAACTTCTTCACGAGGCACAAGACAGATTGGTGAAGGCATACCTATGTTCTCAGCTTGCTCCTGAGAAAAAACGTTTGATTTTTGAGGAATATTTGAGTATCTTATCTTATGCTTAGACAGGTAGCTGCACTCAGTGGATTATCTTTGTCTACTGAGATTTTATTCCTGTCTTTGCATCTGTGTGTATTTCTTATGGAATATTGAATAACAGTTTGTCATCCTTCAAAAAACAAACATATGAGAAACTTAATGAAGAAGATAACTAAGTTATCCTTTACCACATTCCTTCAAGAATTAGGGTAAAATTTATGTTATTTAGATGCCTCCTCAGATATAAGATGATGTTGCTCACACAAAAAGGCAGTTATTGAAAAAAACATGTATAAAATTGGGCCATTGACACTTTAGATGGTGCTTGCACCTATTGATCATCTTTACAAAGAAGTTAACAAAATGTTGAGAATCGTCCATTTTTACAAAGGAGTTAACAAAATAATTGAGAACTATGTATCTATGAATAATGTTTAGAATGCTGATAAAGCCTCATGTATGTCTTCGCAAAATACAAAAGTTGCACCAATTCTTGCTCAAAGATGTCAAAATGATAGTTGTGTACATAGCAATTGAAAGAAGAGATAAGTTCAATTTAATATGTGTTGTTTCTTGTTTCATGTCATGCCCAACCAGATATTAGAGTGGCGGATTTGCAAATGCCCTATTGTCCAAAAGCTTTGAAATTGTTAAACATAAATCATCCAGCATAACTCTTCTCTCTAGGTTCCTTAGCATATACCCAACTCGACATTAACGGAGCATAAATATCTATGGAGGTATCAAGTTGTTCAGGAGGGCCAATTCAACTAGAATAAACCTGCTGAACTTTGACACTTCCAAAAAACCAGATGCCATTCCTATAGCCAAAAGCTCTGTTCGTGATACAAAATGAACGTTCTTGATAACAAAATGCTAGATGATAGAGCGGCAACTTGCAAATGCCTTACCAGGCTCGATTAAATCAGGACATGGTTATGCCTTTTGCATCCCTTGCTTGATATGCTAAAAGCCCTTCATATGCTACTTGATATGTTTATCTGCAGACTGAGCAAGAAAGAGATGAAGGAGCGAAGAAGCTGACGAATTTTAGCTCCTTGCTTCGCCCTTCTGCCAGATCTGCAAGCTTGATTTGCAACAGTGGATCTGAAGAACAGGGACCAATTTGCCGAGATATGGGCTTGGCTATGGCGACGAAGCAAAGCAGTGCCCCAACCCTAATACATCCAAACATTCTTTTTGGCACTAGGAACGGTGCCCAGCATTTGTAAATGATACATTGTAGTAATGAGAGAAGAGAGCATGAATAACCCAAAAGTACCCAATTGTTAATATGGGCATTGTTTCTCTTTCCTTTGCCTATAGCACTGCCCGCTTTTACCCTTTTTTCATTTCCATTTTCCTCATTTTCCCTACTTTTCTTTTTCTTTTTTCTTTTTTTTTTTTTCATTTTCGTTACACATTTCCTTCTTTTCTTTCCCTTTTTTTCCTTTATTTACACCCTTTTTAACTTTCCTTTTTCCTAATATACTATTTTCTGTCCCTTTCCCCACCTTTTCCCTCTTCCCCTTTTCGACGTGCTCTTTTTCCTTTCCTTCCAACTTTTTTCCTCTTTCCCAGACCCAACACATTTTTCTTCTTTGTTTTTTTCACACCTTTTTTCTCTTCCCTTTTTTTTTTCTCTTTCCCCTTTTCCATTCTCTTTTTTTGCTTCCCTTTTCTCATTCCTTCACCCTTTCCCTATTCCCCTTCTCCTCTTTTCCTCTTTCCCTCTTCCCCTTTTCCTCGTGCCCTTTTCCCAGGTTCCCTTTCACTCTTTCCCCCTCCCCTTTTCTTTTCCTTTTTTGACATGCCCGTTTTCCCTTCCCTTCTTCCTGTTCTTTTCCTGTTCCTCTTTTCCCTTTTTGGTCTTCCTTTTTCCTCCTCTCTCCACCCTTTCCCTCTTCCCCTTCCCCATCCCTTTCTCGTCGTGCCCTTTCCCCTTCCCTTTTCCCGTTCTTTCTCTTTTCCTCGTGCCATTTTCCCCACCTTTAACCCTTTCTCCCTTCGCTTTTTTTATCCTTTCCCTTTCCCTTTTCCCTTGACATTTTTTTTCCCTTTATCTTTCCCTTTTCCTTTTCCCGTGCCATTTTTCCCTTTCCTCACCTTTTCACTCTTCTCCCTTTTCCTCATACTTTCCTTCGCTTCCTTTTTCCCCTTTCTTCACCATGTCCATCTATCCCTTTTCCCGTGCCCTTTCCCCCTTTCATTTTTCCCTTTCTCTCTTCTCCCTTTTTCTTGTGCCTTTTTTACCCGGTTCCTTTTCCCCTTTCCCTCCCCTTTTCTTTTGCATTTTCCTTTACCCATGGCCTTTTTTGCTTCTTTTCTCCTCGCCCTTTTCCTATTTCCCTATTCCCTCCCCCCCCCCCCTCCCCAAGGGGCCTTCTTCCCCTTTCTCTCGTGCCTTTTTTCCCCTCCCTTTCCCCCTCCCTTTTACGTTTCTCTTTTCTTTGCTTTGTTTCCATGCTATTTTCCCCTTCCCTTTTCCTTTTTCCTCATCCTTTTCCTCATTCCCTTTCTCCATACCATTTTTCCCTTCCCTTTTCTCCTTTCTTTCCTTTTACCTTTTCCCCTTGCCTTTTTTCCTTTCACATTTTGAGTTTCCTCCTCCCTTTTCCCTTTCCCCTTTTCTTTTTCCCTTTCCCCTTAAGAGATTGAAGTATGACCAATCACGGTGGTGGAAAGATGTACAATAAATCTCGGCCTTTAAATGCAATCAAATGATCTCATCCACTCAAATTAGAGCTTGATGCAACACGCTATAACATTATAATATAAGATAAGTTTATCTTTAAATTAAAACTATAATGGTTATCAAAGAATAAACTTGATTTCCAACTAATTTCTATTTGAATATATTTAGAATTAGACATTTCAAGGATATAAAAATTTTAATTTTTAGTGATTTAACAGATTCAAGATTTAGCAATCATGATAATTAAATGAAATCTGATGGTTTGATAAGCGATTGACTTAAAACTATTATTAGACAATTTACAAACTTTTACACTTTTAAAAATACTTTAAGGGAAGTTTTAGGTTGAAATTAATTGAATGATATAAAGTTATCGATTTAATAATAACTATTGAATAATTTATTATACTGACATTTAATCAATAATAAACTATTCATTATTTATTAAACATAAACGTAATCATTTAATTAATTTCAATCTAAAATTTTCTCTAAATATTTAAAAAAAAAAAATAGCATTTTTATTATACAGGGTTATCTTATATGAAAATTTATTTCTAAATAGATGGAACCAAGAATTAGTTTAGAAAGCAACTTTAAACTTTAGTAAGTATCATATTTAATAAATTATTAAAATCAATAAGAGCTAAAAATACATATAACACAAGGCACCCAAAATTAAAAAACTACATGGTTTTTTCCTTGGTTATGACTAGAAAACCATTCTATAAAACCAATGGGTGTTTGTGGGTTGATATCATTAAAAACCATATGTGGCTAAACTAATGGGTTCTCTTGTTAGGTTTGTTAGGGTGGTATTATGGCATGGTAATCGCAGATGGCCTTTTAGTAGAGTTTGTGAAAGTGGTATTACATATTGGTAAATGAATGTGGTATACTTATAGTGTTTAAGTGTACGGTTTGTCCATGTGATATAACATTATGGTTGTGGATGTGGTTTAATGTAGTGCTTGTTTCGGGTGATTTTATAATGTGGTTGGCTATTGTGATTTTATAATGTGGTTGGCTATTGTAGTACTGCATGGCTAAATGTCATGGTAAAGCCAATGTGCACGGTTTTGTTTTGCATTAGCTATATGATTCTCATTTATAGACCAGTAATGGTATGCTGTTTGAAGCATTTCAAGTTTTTAAGTATAAGACTATTAAGGACCGTGGATGTTTTCTTATGCATACAAGTAATGGTCTGTTGTTTGAAGCATTTCAAATATAGAAGACTAAAACTATTAAGGACCGTGTATGGTTTCTTATGTATAAGGACCGTGTATGGTTTCTTATGTATAGTAGTACTTTTTACTGTGTATGGTTTCTTATGTATAGTAGTACTTTTTACTGTTAATTCACTTTATCTGTTTTCCTCAATAGCCAAAAAAATAGGGAGCAAGGGGATTTGAACCCCAACCATTTCCGAAACTCATGAACAATGATCATTTTATTTCCCCAAATATGTAGAAAACTAATTTAGATCTAACATCTACAGCAAAGCAAAAGGTAAACATCTAGTATAGGAGGAAAGTGACGACCTTGCAATACTCACGTACTCACCTCTTGCATGTGGGAGAAAGAAATAAAGCACTTCCAGACAGAAAGTGATGACCTTTAAGTTTCCAAAAAGGCCCTCTAGCATGCAAGTATTGATCAGAATTAAGTTCTGTATTTAAACAATTTACTGAATTTATAATTCTAGCAATGCAGACCGGACTTTTATATCCTTCTTAATCGAAGATGGACGCCATAGCCAGAACTTGATTCTCTGTTAAAAAATAAGGGACAAAATATCTGTCAAATCAAAGGAATGGAAAAGGCAAAATGACAAATTGCTAAGAAATATTGGAATGCCACCATCATGCTTCCACTGCCCACTCTTGGCACCATCATTATAGAGCAGTCTTCAAAACAAAGGAGTCCAAGCTTGGCAGAAATGAGAAGCCACAATCATGCCCCCGCTGCTGCTCTTGGCACTGCCATTTGCAATCCAAAGCTATCACTCAGACACAAACTACCATTGACACTTCCAAGATCACCAAGTACCTCTCCGTGCAAGCATCAAAGCTCCACTGTTGTTTCTGGTACTAAAATCAGCTTGCTGGTACATCCCAATTGTACATCTTTGTCTTTGAGACTTACATGAAAACAAAACTACTGAAGTTTACAACTGTTACATGTTATAGTAACTAGAAGTCGGGTCATCCATACTGTTATAGTCACCAAATGTGTCAAAGAGTAAGAATCCAGCGAATGAAATTTGAGCAATACAAATGGTAATTGAATGGTAACAAGGAATGAGTGTATGTGCTGGAGTAAGCTCATGTAGTATTGGTAAGAGACAGTTGAGTGATAGAAAATATGAAGGCACATCTGATATAGACAACAAGAGAAGCACAAAAGCAGATCAAGGTAAGCAAGGCGTACTATACACAGAAGGAGCATAAATGGAAAAGATTGTATAACTTTAGAGGCCCATAGGAGAAAAATGCCAGAATATTTTACCAGAGCATCATGGTTTCAAGAAACTAGCAGTAACTTCTAGAGGGATTGCTTCACTTCAGAGGTGACAAGTCATCCAAATGATGAATGTGACTGCATTGCCATATCAAAATGCTTTCGAGAACCATAGAACACAAAGACTTGCACATTCTTTGTTTCAGACACAAGAATAGTGTGATCAAATAAGTTGGGCCTGACCCAAAGGTGCAAACATACACACCACATTGCACAAGATAGATAGGACCAGCATGTAGGGCCAAGAACTAGCCCCATAGATAACTCCCAAATAAAGCATCCTTACATATTAGTCCGTCAGATCTTGCATTCCAAATGTAAATTAGCCACCCATGATAAATATGCCTCTTGATTTAGTGTTGATTTGTTTTGCAGCGATATGCCACCGCAATATCTTCAAAAGAAAAAAAAGATTTCTAGCAAATTACAATGTTGTTGAAGACAAAGCACATGAACTCATATCCGATCAAAAGTAGCTTCAAAAGTAGGCGTCTTTAAGCATGGCCATAACCATGCCGGGGATCTTAATCTATTCTCATACTGCATTTGGTTCCCATTTGGCTAGATAAATATGAAAAGAGGAAGAGACAAGAGGAAGAAAATCAAGAAAAGATAGAGACCTGGAACAAATCACATGGGTCAACAAGAAAATCGAGAAAAGAAGCAATGGTCGTGGAGATATGTGAGTAGGAAGGAACTAGATCGTCTGTAATAACGAAACCTAGTCTTCTCACCAAAATTTCTCAAGCAAAAATCGTTACCTTCCAAAGTGGTCTCTTGGGTAAGGGAGGAGTCTCATGTTTGAAGATGAGGCTGAGGCGGCAGACGAGATGGAGAAGGTGAAGTAACCGCAGCTCCAATACCTGCGCAATGCAGAGTTGTGGCTTGAGCCTAACCGATGGAAATAGAGAAGGAGGGCGCCTCTTCCTCCATAGCCACAAGGAAAAGAGGAAAAATAAGAAGAAGAGCAGTTCACCTTCAGATCCGGCGCCGCCCTTCATCATGGAGACGATTTCCTCCCTCTGCCGCTGCCACCGTTGCACCAAAACATCAGAAAGAAAAACCCTAACCTAATACGAAAAAACGCTTAACCTATTGGCAAAATCGAAAATTACCCTACTACCATAACTATTTCCGTCATTTCCGCCTGGCTCTAGCTAATTTTCCGTCCAAAAAAATTTCACCCGTTAGATTTCCGTGAAATCCAAAAATAAAAAAGGAAGGGGATCCGACTATTTTAATAATAAGGTGTTTATTTTAATATTTTAACGGATGCTTACAATGGTTCCTCAGAATTTTCCGAACCCTAGTCTGTATAAATATTTTGCTTTAGTGCCATAAATAAAACACTTGGGTTACCTGAAAAGCCATCTGAATCGCCAAGCTTCCTACAGTTTAAATAGAACACCGAACAAAGCAAAATTAGGGGTAAAAATGACATGGGCTTGCCGGATGAATCTGAGAAAGATTGCCAGGATAGCATTGCGCCATAGCTACATCTATTCTTGCAAATAAAGGGCCAAAAGAACTGGGTCTCGAGGAAGCCTCACATGCAGATAAGGAGAGGCATGCCTTCGTGCAGGCCAGCGATCTAGAAAGCATCGAGCTTCCAAGTTGAATCTGGTTGAACAGGAAAATGCTTTACTTTAGGCGCCATAGCTATGGCGCATCTGTTATCAAAAAAGTAAAAGACCGAAGCGTTAACGTTGGAGCCATTTAAGGAGACAGGTGTGCACATTCGAAATTGCCTTGCCTCCGAGCAGGCCCACAGTTGCCGTTGCATAGCATTTCCTGCTTCAAAATTTTTTTCATCGTTGGAAAGATGTGTCATAGATAGCTTAGTGACTCAAACTGCAATTTATCCGTAATAAACAATAGGTCGAAATTACAAAGGCTCTACAGAATGGAAGCCTATTTTACAGAGCCGGTGGATTTGTTCAAGTTTTCAAGCTATTCTTATGGTTATTTATATTGTTCAAGCATCATTAGTCTGATCAATTCTAGCCTACACTAAGAGCCAGTTCACATGCTTGTAAAGATAAGATAAGATAAGATGCTTGTAAAAGGGTTCACTGTATGTGAACCGGCTCTTAGGTTTAAGTATTCTTTTTCATGTATTTAAAAGTTAATCATTAGATTATAAACCAGTGAAATGTTAAATATACATAATAAGTACAACAACATATATAAATACATGCCCGAACTGCAGTTGTGCCCCAGTGAAATCAATGCAAGCATAAACCCATCAACAACTACTTCTATAGCATGCTATTCATAACTGTAAGTACAAAATTCTGGATATGTTTAAGATTCGTGACCGGCCAAAAACTCCTCGTGAAGTATGGCTACGGACTTGTAGTTGGTCTAGTGGCCAACGCACCCCTTCCAAGTGCCAGAAATTCTTCTCAAAGTATGGCTATGGCCCTGCAGGAGATCTACTAACGGGGGGTTTGAACCCTGATGAGACCAAGGTAGCATCAAATAAACAGGCATTGAAACATTTTATTTCTCCATCATATATATGAAACCCTGGGAGGGGGGTTTGCATAACATAGAGTGGGGGGCGGGGGTTGCATTATTCTATAAAGACCCCATGAAACTTTGTATTTCTCTATGGTAGAGGTATGCGTCCACCCATGTATGTGATGGTAGCTATGTGAGATCATTATCGTTATTTGTTACATACAACATGGTGACCAACCTTCTTGATTGTGGCGTATAGACAAGGGGCATGCCCCAAGGCTAAATGGTCACTTGGTGGTTTTGTTTAGCTCTGTTTTGGCCTTCCTTTATCCCAAAATTATATATTATATTTGCTTTGATCAAGAGTGGCCTCCTCCTGCGCTTGCTTCTTCATTTAAACTATTCAATTTGGCATATCAATATATTTTTAACTTAAATGGTTGAAAGATCCTAAAAATCGTTAAATGATGTGGTCTCAGCCTAAGTAAATATCTATAACATGTTAACCTTGCTAGGTATGTTAGGCCTCAGCAGGTCTAAAATGTTTTCTTCAAGCCTTGCTAGGCCTTTTCAGAATTGACTAGACATCCAAAAGTCGTATTCTTGATAAAATCATAGATTATAAAATACCTTCAACCTATGAATTTGAGGAAAACATTTTCAGAGTGATTGAAAATTTCTTAGTAGTCTTAGCATTTGTTGAAGGTTTGGCCTCTTAAATAGAATTGAATCGAACTGTATTGGATTTTATCATCCATGAAGACCAAATGGCCTATGGAACCCAAACAAAGGAAAACAGGCTTATTGCTGTCCAAGATTAAAAACCCTTGTCTCGAAGGGTTTTCGAGGGAAAACCCTTAGCAGTAACAGGCTTGCTAACCAACTATACATTCGTAGATGATTGTGTGACGATCGTGTCTCCAACAAGAATCCAAGCGAAGCTATCTATGTTTGGCATGCTCCTATATTGATATCAACATTAGAAAGCATCTATAGATAATTCTAAATATGAAATTGGATGGATTGTATCTTGGAACCAAACTTGCTAAAGTATATGAATGCACTAACATTCAACTTATTATCTGCAGGTGTAAATGGATCAACAAGGAAGGAATCCAAGCTAGGGGAACATATGCATCAAATGAAAATGTACTCGGATATTATATTTGACATTTTATAATGCATAATATGCATTGAAAAAGTAGTTGATTCTAATGTCTAAGCAATAAATGATCTTATATTAGTAAGTAGCGACTATAGTTTTAGAACACTGATAGAAGATCATGATATAGACCTCAGCTAGTTAATGTAAGAAGTGTGAATGTAAAACCACATATAGTTCTAGAAGACCACTATTATATTGCTTTTCTAAATATGCAAAACAATTTACAAGAGACCAAAAAATAATAAATTACAACAGATATGTTTTGTGCTTATTTCATGATATTTGAATAAGGTCAAAGTATTTCAAAAAAAACACAAAAAATACAAAAGACCATATCTATAGTGGTTTGGTGGTTAATTATGATAATTGTTTTTGGGTGCCTTATGAGTAATCACTATAGATAGCCAAGTCCTCTTAGGCGAATATCTATGAGTAATTACCATGACAATTAACTTGGTATTGAAATTATAAAATAAACCACAACCATTTAATAACACACCGTGATATAAAAAACTAGCATGAATAACCACTATGGCATTTAAGTTGGTATAAAAAAGCACGCCATAAAGTACTTCAACTTTGTGACAGTAGAAAATCAACATAAAGAACCATTGCCACATTAAAGTTGTGTTGAAAAACCATGCTACACAACTCTGTCGATTTAATAAACCATGTGACATTAGAAAACCAACATGAATGACCATTGTTGGTGCTAGAAACTATATAATAAAACAATATCGGTTTTAATAAACCATGCTATAATAAAAAAGCAACATGAATAACCACGCACTAGTTATAAAAACCACTACGTTATGTGGTTTTTATTAGGAATAAAAATTTTGACATAAAAAACCACATCTATAGTGGTTTCCTAGTGATTTATTATAGTGGTTAATTTTTTGGGTGTCTTGTGTAATATTATCATGGCACCCTTGAAGTACATTTATTAGATTTGAATAAGTCCAAATTTTGTTAAATATGTCATAATATGTTTACCGTGTTTAAGGAGGTCTTTGAAGGGCCTAACGTAGAAGGACAAGCTAACGTAGAAGGACAAGTGGCTTTGAATTTCGACAAGATATTGCTGATGTAAATTAATAAGATTCCTTTTCTGTCAGAGATGGGCAACTTTCATCCGTTTGGCATTATGATGGATCATACAAAATGAAGGCTATTATCAGTTGCCCTCATCCTAAGAAACTCAAGGATTTGCGCTTTCCTTCAATAAGTTTTTCCAAAGGGATATACTTTTTGTTTAAGATGCGGAAGCCGAGGAATTTGATTGTGATGCTAGTGAAAATACCATTGACCTCATGCTCAAGCAAGGCAGACATCAATTAGGTTATGTTAAAATCATCGGAGCAAGGGTATAACACTTATAAAAAAGAATTGATTCCTCTGGTGCATGTATTAAAGAGATGGAAGCATTACTTCATGGGATCAAAGTTTATTGCCACTTTGATCTACAGAGCTTGAAACATATACAAACTAAAGACATTATCAATGCACGTCAATTGAAGCTCATTGATACTATAAAGGATTTTGAAGGGTTGCATCTTGAGTACAAAAATGGGATGGAAACTTAAGTTGCCGATGCTTTAAGTAGAGTACACATTCATGACCATAGCAGGAATTGTCGACTTGGAGACAATGAAAGTAGAATACAGAAATGATCGATCCTTCTTTTGTTGTTCCCTATGCACAAATTGAGAAAGATGGCATACAGGTCAAGAATGATACAAGAATGTCGTGAAGTTCCATATTTCGGACATAGAGGCACTCAATCTACCTTGGCTATTGTGAAAAGACATCTTTATTGGCCTAATCTTGAGAGGGTTGCTAAGAAGTATGTAGAAGTTTGCGTGGTTTGCCAACAAACGAAAGCCTCTACTAGCACATGACTATGAACTTCATCCAAGGATTTCCTAAGTACACTCATAAGAATGACGAGATCTAGACAGTTGTAGACAAGTTGCACATGACTGAGAAACCTTGGAAGCACATGACTATGAACTTCATCCAAGGATTACCTAAGTACACTCATAAGAATGACGAGATCTGGACAGTTGTAGACACGTTGTCTAAACAGATTCATTTTCTTTCGTGAAAATCGAGCATGACAGCCTTTCAAGCAATCGATTTTGGTATGGTCTCATAAAGAACCTGGGTACAACTTTAAAGTTCTCCACATCCTATCACTCTGAGACGAATGGCCATACTGAAGTTGTGAACCGTGTTATTGAGGACATGTCCTGAGCCTATGTTGCAGAAAGCCAAAGTCAATGGGAAGAGTATCTTTATCTTCTGGAGTTTGCCTATAATAACACCATCCATTCGGTTATACAGAGAAATCTCTTTGAAATGGTGTATAGATACTCTTTAGAATCTCCAATTACGAAGTTAGGAAGAGAAGTACTAGCTTCAGATGAAGTAACGACGAACTTTGCAAACATCTTTGAAGAAGTATCCGAAAGAGCCAAGAGCTAATGATTTACCAACTTGTGAAGAAACAAAGGATTAATGGGTTTGGAGTATCACCTTCCTAAGAAATGCCTACGGAAAATGGGTAATAAGTATATAAAACTGGCTCCTAGGTATTACGATCCATTTCAATTTGACAACAAAATAGAAAAGTAGAATTTCTCTTGAGACCTTGCAGAAAATGGAACATGCGAATTATTTCGACATCAAGGATGATGAGGAGGTGCTTGAACCGGAACAGATACTTATGCACCAAGATAAGGAGACACGAACATCCTCCTATTGAAGGTATCTAGTGGGACCTTGCCTAGCGTGGCTACAAGGTTTCCTACTGTGGCTAGGTCTATTGCGTATGGGCCGGGTATGGATCTGACACCTCCTGGGTCGCAGGATACGTGCCTATAGGGATGTCCTGGGCTCGATGGGTGCACCAGGGCGGCGGCCTATGGATTTGGGGGGTTTCAATTCGGGTACGGATGCAAGGTACGATCCTCTAGCCATCCATGAAAGCACCATGCTCTGGAAAGGATCCCTCCTTTCTGGGGAGATGTAACCCGGAGTAGTCTCGTCGGGTGATTCCATGAGATTACATCTCCGGAAGGCTACAACCATCTCCTAGCATGATTCACCCTATCTGTAAAGTGTGCATAGGAGGGGCAGATGGAGTGGCCATTGTTCTTGCTAGCCAACGCCATTGTCATGAGTCCGTCTGTTGTAATACGGAGGCCCTAACTGTCAGTTGACCCCCTTGAGTCTGAGCCCAGGGTAGAATCCTCATTTATGGTGCATTTCCTATGTTATGTTGGTATTATGTCGTTGCTCGTATTGATGATGGATGAGCCACCCTTCATGGTGGCATATTATTTATTTGTATTGTTGCCAGGTGCTAATATATATGTACGCTTCCGCTACATAGGATTCCCATAGAAGGTGTGGGACGAATGAGACCTCCGTGTCCTTCACTCGGACGCTTGCCCATCACATGTGGTCCGAGTCAGACGGAGGGCCTTTTTATGGTGATGGAGACGCCACGGGAGGGGAATTTCCCATATTTATACGATGGGAGCATCGTACAGGTTCGGGGAGCATCACATTAGAAGCATCATCTAAACAAGGGTACTAGGTCTCTACCCCACTTCCCAATACAAGAGGTGCAAACATGATCAACCCACATCATATATCCACATAACATGATAAATAATAAGAATAACATTTAATTTTAATCCACATTCATCTAATTTACAGTTAGGGTTCATTTTGGGGTTCATGAGCCAAATTGAGGGCTCTAGAATGGCTCTACTAGAGATACGAAATGTTAACTCATCTGGAATGCTAATTTCAGATGATCTATCAAGGTCTCTACTCCAAATACCTGCTCCAGAGGAACTTCCGCCCTAACTTGTGAGAGCATACCCCACAAACGAGGATCGCTATCTACGGTCCAAATTGAGGTATAACTCTTGAATATGCCCATCCAATAGCTCTCAATGCCTAAAGACATCCCTCGTATGAATTTGGACTCGTATAGCCAGCTATACCTTTTTATTGTATCATCTATACAAGCTACTCTACTGTTGTGATTGAAAGCTAATATTACTGGCTTTCAACTACCATTGTATGGATTTCCCTAATTAATGAAAAAATGAAAAAATCATCTCGTACCTTCAAAAAGAAAAAATGCACCCGTCATGTGCCCTTAAATTTACCAAATTGCTTAGATTCTTCCATGCTTTAGTTTTTCTTTTTTCTTTTTTTTCTTTTTTTATATGTGACGAGTGCATTTTGTACTTTCTATAACATGTGGCATGCACTGAGAATATTCGTATCCTAAATAACTTGGGATGTAATAGTCAAGACCCTTTGGGTAGTAGATATTTGCTTAAATGATATTGATTAAGGGACTTACATTCTTTGGAAGATAGTGCATTGCATTTGGTATGTTTGAAAATATTGGGCAAGCACCCCAATTAATGCTAGCCCAATTAATTTGGGAGCCAATGGTTTTGACCTTTGCTATGGTTCACTGTAAATGGTTTATTTAATTCATGTCAACTTTTTTGTGGACTGTGTAATTTGGGCTTGTTTGGAATTCTCTCACTTTAGGGCAAAATGGTGTACACCAAAAAAGTGGCATGAGTGGCCAAGACTTCTTGCATTTGGTATTATTTCATGCTAAGCAGAGTCTCGTCTTATATATGATAGCCTCCACTTCCGCTATGAAGGCTCCACTTCTGCATACGACAACCTCCACCTCTGCACTGGAACTAGGAAGAATGCAGTGGAATCTAAGGCTATGGAAGCGAGCAGTGGCAGTGCAATAATCCCTAGTAGCAGTGCAACTATCCCTGAGAGCAAGACCATTGACTGCAGTGAAAACAAGACTATAGATGAAGTGCAAGATGAAGATCCCAACAAAGCAAGTGGATTTATGGAGATTTCTGCCAATAAGGAAGCAGTGCAGCCACCTCAACAAGATCTGGAGACTGGCAACAAGGATCTGGATTCAGGTTGAATTTATGAAAATTCAACTTCCCTTGCATATATTACATGCTACATGCGTATACTGATGGAGCTGGTCTTCTAGATAAGAATGTAAACTGCAGTGATTTGAATTATCCTTGTAAACACTCTTTTAAGCTAGATATTAATCCACAGGAATAAACTGTAGAATATGTCATTATTGGAAGTAGTGAAATATGCTTATCTATAAGCTGGTGTATTGCATGACGTGAGCAAGATCGTGGTTGTTGACATGATTATCGTATAGTGGTCTATGCTTATTATAATATTCTGAAGATTACATTAGGGCAAAATGGCTTAAAGAAAACCTAATGCATTTATCAGCAATAGTAATCAGGCAGAGCGAAATCTGCAGTAGCAAATTTCATAACGAGGATTAAAAATCTTCATTTTCCTGTTTGCGTAGATTTTTTACTTCTAGTTTTAGATGTCTAGCTTTGGAGGGCAGAATAATTTTAGCTAGCCTAGAAATGGCTATGGCCTTCATTTGATTTATTTGCAATGTGGTACTCTTTAATGTATATGGGTTGTTGCCAAACTGACAGATGTTTGAACCATGTGGTACGTCATTAATTCCTAGCATTTTTGTTGTTCATTCTGGCCAATGTGATAGAGATGGAGGTTTGTAGCAGTTATGCAATGACGTTAAGTGATTATTGCTGGCATATACATTTAACTTCTTTGATAATACTGCGCACTGCAAAAGACTCGGGCTGTTAACTAAAAAGCCCGCCCAATTTTTGGATTACAAACACCGGCCCGCCTAAATTTTGAATTTAAAACGTCCGCCCGACCAAATTTGAAAATTTGAACGCCCGCACAAATTTGAATTTGGAGTTCTATAAATGCCCGTCTTTGTTGCCGGTCACCCTCAAATGGTCCGACAACTGACGCCGACATCGCCATCTTAGGCATTTTCGTCTCCGCGTTGTTGTGTTGGCTGTCGCTTGCTTGTGCACTCATCTTTTCAGGTGCTTTGGTAGATCTTTTGTAAGGCATATGCATGTTGCTCGGCGAATACTCACTGGCAGGTGCTAGCAAGCTCGGATCTTTGAGCGCCCAACGATTCTAATAGTTTAGAGCAGCATTTTTAGTTGAACTTTTCTGGAGCCGTTCCAATCTTTTGCTTCAGCAGTTTCCATTGAAATGGACCTGAGCATCATCAAGTAAGTCTACTGCAGTTAGAGAACGTGCTGTATGTCTTACTTCAAAAATATATTCCGAATCTTAACATTTCATGACCTGGCTGCATGTTGCTCGCCTGAAACCCAAGAAAATTACCAGGCTTTTGCTATTGCTGCCAAGGCGCCGTTTGAGGAATGTTAATGGGGTGTTGTTGTTATACATATCTGCTCATATTTATATGTGTTTATCAATATGAGCAAGAATGCATAACATAGGCACCTCATTCATATCCTTCAATGGTGCAATGACGCAATTTGTACCAATATTGGGTCTTATGGTGGTTTTGCATTTAGAGGATGTTAATGGGGGTGGCTTGTTATGTAGACCTGCTCCTATTGGCACATGTTTACCAATACGAGCAGGAATGCATAACATAGGCACCTCAAAAATATTCTCTCGGAAAGTGCTCATGCCACTATAAGCCCAATTCTCCAAATGGCGCCATTTGCTTCTAAATGGTTGTTTGAATCATAATGACGCCATTGCGCCATTTGGTGGTTGACCACCAAATGGCGCCATGGTGGCTCAAACCAATTTAAATGGCGCCATTATGATTCAAACAGCCATTTAGAAGCAAATGGTTGGTGGTCAACAGCCACAACATGGATGTAAATGGCGTCGTGGCGCCATTTGGTGGCGGATGTTTCCACCCTGGAGTGTCATCTGAAGCAACTATCTGTGTAAATGGCACCATGGCGCCTTTTGGTTGCTATTATATAATTGTAGAGGTATAAATGGTGCCATGGCGCTTTGCCTTTCAAAAAGTCCCAGAAAAGACAAAAATTCTATAATGTGGCGCCATTTTTGTCCTTTTTTTTTTGGTATTTTTCTTGCATTTGATATGTTGTTCTGAATTTTTTTGTGTTAAATGCAGGTTCCAATTTCCTCTGTACAACCTGTTCGTTGGGAGGACAATTGTTGCTAGGGGCCACCTTTTGAAAAGAACAACTCTTCATGGCAAGGATGTGGACCCAATGAATGTGGCAATAGAAGTGATCCGAAGTCAGTGGTTCCCCATGACACCTTGGCCACCATTGCGGGGGATAATAACATTAGAGAAGCAGTAGGAACATTTATTGAGTGGCAAAAAAAGGATATAAAACATGTTGAGTGCCCCTCAAGTGAAGATACGTCTTGGGGAACATCCCTTCATTTGCCATCTTCAGAGGATTCATCTAGCAGCCCACCATCGTAGCCAGCCAGACATCAGTTTCACTACCCACTTTGGTGAATCAAGTAACACTGCAACAGTGGAGGAGGATGAGATAGTAGAGGAGATTGATGCAGGAGAGAAACTAGATGCCCATCTTGGCCTCAAGATGTTCAAGCCTAAAGTTGAGACAGTCAACTATTTCAGAACAGATCTACTTGGCTTGTCGTGCTACATTCTTCATTCCTGCATCAGGTCTAAATATTCCGAAGCAAACATAGTCTTTAGTGATCCTCAGGATGCTATAGACGATGAGTTCTTGGGGGTATCAAAGGTCGGGCTTACAGTAGATAAGATAATGGATTACAATGGGTAAGATAATGGATTCAATTGGGAACCAAAATATGAGATCATGTCATGTTTGTGCAGAGAGGCCTCCGACTGCAAGTCTAATATCTTGGGAGAGTTGTGATGTTTTGCTTAGTGATGGTAGGACAGTTTCACAACTTAGAAGGTGAATGTCTGGAAGCTGATGTTGAGAAGCAATTCAAGAGGAAAAGGAAATATACATATTGAAGAGGGTCAGGAGGGAAGCAAAGAGGGATAGCAAGGAGGAGAGGATGTGTGCTTTTAAGTCAATCAAGAGTTCTCTAAAATCTACATGATGTAAGGAAGATTGTATCAAAAAACTGAGCTGAGAACAAGTATGTGCCTTAAGAAAAGAATTTTATTCTCAATCAAGCAGGACAAGGATTACGCTTGTTTTTTATGTGTTGAGTGTAACTTATACAGGGCAGTCGAAGGCGAAAGTAGTGGTCTCTGGAGTGGAATGCTGTCAATTCACATGAAGGCGAAAGTAGTGGTCTCTGGAGTGGAATGCTGTCAATTCACATGGCGCGCAGCTTTAGGAGTTGTTCAATCTACATTTTATAATTGGAGGAAGAGGTTCGAGTTAGGTGGAAAACGGGCGGAGCATGGTAATATAGGCTCTAAGAAGCCTAGATCTGCGACACTAGCTACAGAAAGTGTGCTTGATAACTTCATTAGTGAGAATGTGAAGAGTATTCCACATAGAAGCAAAAAAAGAAAGGATGATATAAGGGAGAATATTCGCAAACTTCCTTCCATCCTTAATAAGAAGAGCATACATAAGGAATTGGGTGCCGTGGTGGAAGAATTGACAGGAAAGAGTGTAACCTTGCCCTCTTTTTACAATATTTGGAAGAAAGAGTTTCCAGATGTCAGCATAGCAAAAAATACAGCATTCTCCAAGTGTAACATATGTGTAGTCATCAAGCACATATTGGAAAGAACAAAAGACACAAGGGAGAGGCGCAACCTTTCAATTCAATGACGGGCATATGTTGGAACAACGTTCCTGTAGGAGTCGATAGTGGCATTGGTGTGCATTATCACATCGTTCATCAGAAAGTCACCTTTGCATAATACATGACAAGATAGATCAGGTCAAAACACTCACACCAATATCTAGCATTATAACAGGGGGTTTCTTTTGTATTTTTGTACGTTTTTTCTAAGGTTTTTATATGATTTCATGGATGTATTTGATGAGGTATACTAATTAGTATAGCTAGAGTGCGCATATGCTTAAATTAATTTTGATGCCTAATTCCAATGGTTTAGACCCATATGTCATATATTTCTTTATTATATTATTGTATTTTCTTGTAGTATCATATTCTGCTCGACATGCAAGCCTCGAGGTAACCCATTTTAGGGTTATGTGTTGGGAACTTATTGGATTCCTTCAGCATCCGGCAGTGTCTCCAGAACAACCGCACTAGTACAGGTGCCAGAACACAGGGATCTCCATCCCGCTAAACACCAAACTATGTTGGCTCCTTCTTGGCATCAGATCGGAACTCAGCACAGGGGATTTTAGGTCGGAAGAGGGTATTTTGGGGTTTCTTTGTTTCTGTGCTTCTATGGTTTTCTCTCCATGACTCGATGGCAAAACATTGTTGGGTCTGTGGTACCAGACTGGACCAGATTTTTAGCAAGGACCAGATTTGCATAATGAACTAGAGGGCCATGTTGATGCCATGGTTCCCCCAGGATTTGCTGCTCAACATCAATCCCTCTTAGCTCCAGATCTTGCTGGCCATGTGAAGGAGACGTATATGCGTTGTTTTTGCAATGTGTTTTTTTTCAGAGTAAGAGTTTCTTGTCATTTGCATCCAGCTATCCTTCTTTTATCTACGTTATATGGTTTTACTAAAGGTAGACATATGAAACGAAAGGTTTCTAACATGATGTAAAATTTGCAGGGATATAGTGTCCCAACTTATTGGCTAGTAAGGGCTACAATACAAAGGAAATATAGCCTAAACATACAAAATGAATGTTTGTTCTTGAATGCATTGATAACAAGAAGAATGCAGATACAAAATCCTATAAGTTCCTTGCCTATCTGTCTAGAGAAGAGAATATCAAGTTCTAGTTTCAGCAATTATAAAAGATTTCGAAGCCCTGCTGCATGTAAGCACTTGGATGACTGTTGGCTTCTTGTTCCTTCGTATTGAATGCATACTATTTGAAGTTTTTGAAAGCACTTTCCCTTTATACTGTTATTAATTTATAAACACTAAGTAGGTGGGTGTACAAGTCAATGTATAACAGTGGCTATCTTAAATGAAGTAAGGTTTTGAGGTGGCCGTACTACCTCAGAAATGGGAAAAAAATTTCCACGGCAAAGAGAAGGATGAGTTCAGGGCACATTTGGGATTCATAAATGATAATGTGAGTGGTGCAAGCTGAACACACCAGGTATGTGGTATTACCGAGAAATACAATGCTCTATGATGCTTCAGAAATATGGTCAATTTATTTTGCAATGCGAACGAAAGCGCTGGATTGCAAACATATGATTCAGAGCATAAAGCCAGAAAATTCATTGTGAAACTCTAATCTTACTAACAGGATTAGGCGGGAAAAAGAGTTTTCAATATCATTATTGATAATGTCATATATTTAGACAATTTGCAGTTTCTTAACCACGACCTCTTAGGTTTACAATTTCTCATCAGGTGAAATAAACTCAATGCTTGGGATCTGGTATTTAGATGTTGCAGTTTCAAGTATTTGGGAACCTTGACAGCATAAAAAGGATATTCTGTCTACATTACTAAGTTCGTGGGATAGCATTAAGCATTTTAACACAGAGGAATCTTGTTTTCTCAAGCTATGGGTTGGAACTTGGCCTGCTGGTGCTGGTCCACTCTTCAAAGACCACCTGATGGATGGAAAACATCAAACGGATTTTTATACGTAGTTTCTATTGATGTTTACTTTGATAGGCCGCGGACCATACCGCATCCATTTTAATGAGCGCGCCTGATCTGTTGGAGTTAATCATTTAGAAACTAGGAACCAATTGTGTGAAGCAGGAGACTGCAATTGAGGTCTTACTGGAGGATATCTTTCGTTTTGTGCAAGTTGTCAGCAGAACAGTAGCTTTCGAAATTACCAGACTTGCAGGTTGCCGCAGTTGAAGATGTTCTCTTGTTGCAAGCGGTTCAGAGAAACATGAATCAATAGTTGAAGGATAGAAAGGGAGGTTGAAAATCCAATCCTATCCACATACACATCATCAGAGCAGTCTTTGAAATGATGGTAAGAAATTTTTATTGCAACTTTCATAGGAGCTAATAAATTTCTTGTACGCTTTGGACCACAGGCATTTTCATAAAAGTTTTGTGCTGCCCAATCCAGAGACATCTTTGGGTTGTTCTTATTCATTCTTCAAGCTTGATGAGGCTTCTAAGGCACAGAAAATCTGATTGTAATGTCTCCTCCCATTTGTGTGTGAAGGGACAATTCCAGTTGCAAGTAAACCTTTCCAGAACATTATCCCATTGAAGCGCCATAGGTTTGATTGTTTCATATATTAAAAAACTACTTATATGGTGTATTAGATTAGAATATTTGGTTGCAGCCCAATGGCGATGGCTGGAAAATATATTTTGACATTTGTTAAAACTATGGATTATACATATATACATACTTGGTTCCAATTTTGTTGTGCTTCATATTTACATTTCAGAATAGGAAGCCTTCTCATTTCAAGTGGCTCTTCTAGCAAATTGGGACTAAAAGCACAAGCCCCAAGTAATGGCAAATGTCGTTGCCATTAGTTTTATTAAACTGCTGTTCATACGAGTAGGTTGTTTAACGATTTAGGCCCTTAAAGTTTATCTATGTTTGCTTTTGTTAGGGCCCGAAGGGCCCAAATTTTTTTTTAATATAACAATCAACACACAACTACCATTAACATTATTAACACAAACCATTGTATTTTACACATTTAAATTAAAATCCCCCTTAAACCCCCTTTGGTTTGGGTACATATTCACATGGGGGGTTACGTAGGGCAGCGAGAGCCCCGAAAATATATTTTCAATACATGTATAAAATTAACACCATTAAGTACATTCCCTTAAACCTTATAGTATTTTGCAAACCTTAATATATAGTATATAAAAACTTGTACATGCATACCCCACAAACGAGGATCGCTATGTATGGTCCAGATCTTGGAATAAAAGTCTGTTTGGAGAGAGGACCACTTAAAGAGCAGCTTGACGGGTGCATTGACACATGGTCATGATGGACAGGCGTATGGCCATTTCTCTCTTGATCTTTGGAAAGATGACTCAAACTTTCATGTTGGATCACTTTCTATCTTGAGTTACCGGACGATTACAACTGTGGTGATCTGTATGGAAGCAGAACCATAGATTGCAAATTGATGCAAGCCGTAAAAGACACTCGACCACTGCAGCATAAGCTAGCGCAGACGCAAGAGATGATGCCCTCATCTTCTAGTGCCAACTTAGAAGGCTTCAATCCTCTTCCTCGAAATCTCTACTTGCAGTTGGATATGCATCAGGTCAAAATAAAAATAGATACGTGTTCTTGTACCTCTCTTACTTGACATGGCTTAAGGTATTCGATGAGATTCAGGTTGGCTTCATGATGGTTGGGCACACTCATGAGATATCGATGCATTATTTGGGAACTTTTCGATGTTAATGAGTTCATCAGATGCTCTAACTTTGTTTGAGTTGCTTTAAATGTTTAGCAAATGCAATGCAAAGTCTCCTATTCCATATTTTGTGGATGAAGTTCTTGATTGGAAAAGGAATATATCCCTAATAAAGGCCAATGTCTAACAGGCCATACCGACCTATTACTATTCAGATTTAAAATGGATGGGAAATGGCCCATTATGCAATATAAGATGCGGCCAACCCATAAAGAGTGAATTCCAGAAAAAAAGAATTAGAATGTGGAAGGAGAATGAAAATGGTGAGCCAACGTAGCTAACGTTACCAACAGGGGTGCCTAAAAATATCCCTCCAAGAAAGACATTAAAAGATCTCCCTGGCCTGGCAGACAGCATCAGCAAGTACGTAGCATTATGGAACTCCTTCTGCAAAAATAAAAAAGAGAGTGTGTTTGCACGACAGTACAAAGATTCTTTTATGTTTGGAAGATGTATCTTCAGGATGACCTTAAAATGATAACTTTTGGTTGCGTACAAGGCAAGAACCTCTACAAGCTGCCTTCACTCACTACAAAAACGTTGCCCTGTTACGACGTCTATTACGACGTCCAGACGTCGTTTGAACGTCGATGAACGACGCCAAAAAGTCGATAAACGACGCCTATAACGACGTTTGCACGTCGTTATACGACGCGGACGCGTCGCTATACGCGTCGCAATGGCGTCGTCTTAAAGCGACGACGTAACGTCGTTCAACGATGCCATGTACACGTGGCTGCCACGCGGCCGGGCGGCCTGCGCGGCGTCGGCGAGCGGGTTGCTGACGTGGCAGCCACGTGTTTGACGTCGTTTAACGACGTCACGTACACGTGGAAGCCACGCGGACGGGCGGCCAGCGCGGCGTTGCCAGCGCCGTTGCTGATGTGGCAGCCACGTACACGTCGTCGTTTAACGACGTCGTAGAAGAGCGCCATGTAAGCAACGTCGTTTAACGACGTTGCTTACGTGTATTAAAAAAATAAAAAAAAAAATTAATTTTTTTTTAATAAATTGAAAAAAATAATAATAATACATTTATTATGAATGAAGTTAATACATTTAATATTAAAGCCTATAAAATGAATTTAACCAATAAAGAAATATAAGATTTTAACGTCATTAAATGATGTCGCTTAAATATATTAAAAAAATACAAAAATAAATGAAGCCCCAATTTTTTTAGCTAAATACATTAATCAATAAATTAAGCTAAATACATTAATCAATACATTAAGCATATTGAAAATTAAATGCTTACCTGGAATACGTACAAGATGGCAAAGTTGTTTTGCACAAACAACGCATTTTGTTAGGAGTGTACATGCAAAACAATAAATTCAATTATTAGTAAAATATTAGTATAAATAAACAACTTAAAGGAAAAAAAATATGGAAAAGCAATGGGGGATGGGTGGTTTCAATGACGTCCCCTTCTTGGATAACAATTTAACCTAAGTAAAGCATTAGTATTTTATTAGCGTGGAAGAGGTGCCAAGTTATTTTGCAAGAACAACACATTTTGCTAGGAGTGTACATGCAAAACAAAAAATTCAATGATTAGAAAGAAATAGTATAAAAAAACTAATAAGGAAAAATTTTGGAAAGAAGAAGGGTCTCATCTTTTAACGACGTCTTCTTAGATGGGAAAAAAATTAGAAGAAGAATGGAAGAATTCCGAAGAAGAAAAGGCTAAGAAGAAGAGGAGGAACCCGAAAATGGGGAGGAAGAATACGAACAAGATGAAGCGCAAGAGGAGGATTAAGAGTAAGAATTTGAATAAGAGGAGGAAGAAGTAGTATAAGAGGAGGAAGAATCGAAGAAGAAGATGACAAAGGGAATGGAAGAATATGTATGGAAGAAGGATGCAAGAATGGAAGAAGAAGAATGAAGGTTGAAGGAAGAACAAACAACAAATACAAAAAGCCCTAAATCTACCCAAAAACAAGTTTAGATTCAAAAAACGAGTTGGTTGATCCGTGCACATACCTTATGAAGCTTGTCTTACACTTAGAATAGACCTCAAAGTAGATCCGCGCCGAAAATCGCCTCAAAAAACGCTTCTGCATAAGCTTTGCTTGCTCGAAAATAAGCGGCGGGATTACCGCCTGTTTTCGATTTAAATCACAGGTCGTCGTTTAACGACGTCGTGACGTCGTTAAACGACGACACAAAACGTTGTTGAACGACGTTTGTAACGACGTTTTTGTTTTTTACGACGACCAAAAAAAAAAAAAAATGAATAGTATAGAATAACACTTGATACATGGGTTTATTTAACTGGATAGGGGTTTATTTGACTTGTTACACCCGTTAAAGTTATGAAATATACCACCATGAGAATGTTCAATGTTTTGTGGTACATCCTTGAGCTATGAGGTATATAATACGATGATGATAACTAGTAATACCTTACCTGCTATGATAACTAATACCTTACCAACACGCAAAGATGTAGTTTATCTTAAAATTTTATTTTGTTAGATTTAAAAAGGTTAGGTTTCCACCAATAGTATATGTAGCTACGTGTTCGTTTGTTACGACGACATCTGCCTTATATATATTCTTATAAGGGGCTGCCTGGCTTGAATCGTGGCCGTTGAAGGATCGTTCTGGCCATTGGTTTGTGCTGACGTGGCGAATCGGACGGGTGAGGTGCATCGTAGGGGATGGCGCTGTGACGAACTGGCTTGGGATGCCCCTGCTTCCGGCCATGGATGTTCTTCACCCAGCCGCTGCTCCAGGATCGGTTGAAGAGGAAATCGCTGGTTACAGGAGTCCTTTCAAGAAGCAGTCTATGTTTTCCCTTCGGGCAGCACATGAGCATGAGTTTAAAGCGCCGTTAAATCCGTGAGTAGCTAAGGCCAAAACGGATTTCTGTGATAGAAATGATGGTAGTGAATGCGCGAATAGGAGCTCTATGCCCTAATCTTTGAAGAAATGGCTCTGGCTCCGGCCATGAATATTCTTCACATTGGGATTGATTGGCGACATTCTTGCCGGATCTTCGTGAGTGTTGTTCGGATGCCACTGTTTTTGCTTGAAATCGAGCATCACGGAAGGATTATAAGAGCTATGCGAGATATTTTTTACTTTCCTTGCCCTTCCGAAGCAAAGATACGATGGCGAGAGATAATTGAAGCTCGTGGGCTTAAAAGCTGTCCGAACCATCTCGGTTCTGCCCAAACAAGGTAAGCCTTTTGTTTGAGTGTAATCTAAAGCTTCAATTTAGAACCTAGTTTAGGTGTGCTAATTAGCACAGCAATCAATAACTTCGGTCAAAAAAAAGCTCAGAGCTTTAGGGCCAAGATATATGCTTGCATACGGTTTACCTTCTGTTTTGGTGATAAATATGATACTTTTTAAAGCCTTTTAAACCTCTATGAAACTGTAATTCTGATAATCACGGTATCCTTAGCATCTCATTCTAAAGCTAATCTGCCGGATCGTTGAGAGCATGGCAAAGACACACTTTGGGTTGTACCTGCAGGGACATCTTGCATTAATGACATAGCAAAGACCATCAATATTTCATAGAATGGCTCGTTTCTCGGCATGCTATCTCATGCAAATTTGTTCTTGATTGCCTCGGGAATTCAATGTGATAAAAAGCGGCGAAGCCATAGATATTGTATGGTAAACCCGGAGATACTATGTTTGGAGTTCTAAATGGTGTGAATCGATCATGTAGGCCTTACATAGCTATATATAAGCAATCGGTTTCCACGCCGCGAAATTTGCAGATGTGGATTTGAAGGTAGATCTTCAATATGTCTGGTAAACGTAAAGTTGGTTCTTGCATTTGTAAGCTATGTTCCAACTAATTTTTAGTAAATATCTTCTTGCAGGGTACTTCAGATAGGTTAGGAATGATTGTAGCTTCCATTCTGAGGTATAATAGCAATTGTTTCTTTGTAGGTCTTTGCAACTTTGAAAGCTCCTTGCTCTGTTGAAATATACGCTTTTGGTTTGAAGAGCTTCTCATGGACTTCATGTTGTGGTCTGTGGTCTTTGAATTTATTCAAAATGTTTTCACAGAACCTATTTTGCAAATTCTGCGGTTTGATATGGTAATAGCAGTAAGTGCAGCCATTTTTCCTGCTATTTAGAAGGCCATAGTAAATCCACATCTAGAGGCATAATAGCAAAAATATTACCGAGCATTTTGGACCAGCTCATTTATGTGGCTCATGTACTTTGATTTATTTCACTCATTTGTGTTATGAATTTGGAAAACATGTACCTAGCAGTTTTTATAAGGCATCAAAGGAAGCTTTGCATTGCTGGATCTAATTTTGAGCAGCGCGATCACGCTCCAGAAAGAATATCAATGAGTTTATGGGGCATGACCAACAGTAATCCTTCTGGTTTTAATTGTAAGTCTTTCTAATGTCATACCAAATTGCGTAAGGATGAAGGGCATATTTCGCAGCTTCTCTGAACCAGACGAGGTACCTTTTTTTTTTAAATATGTTGTGATTATGAAGAAATATGTAGTAGTTGACCCTGGTCGTGGTAATGACAAAGAATCTGAGTTTGATGTGCAAACAACCTGAGTTAGACCTGAGTTAAATTGTCTTGATGCTCAACACCTTCAGGGCAAATGCAGAATAGAGATCCAGCAAACGTGGAGCACGTTTAACTCAATGAGCACAGAATGTTAGAAAAAGAGCAATCCATGCAAGGGAGTTGCTCAGGAGGATCTATTAGAGTGAATTGTTCTTAGATAAAATGGAATATGATGTTAACTGTAGCATTCCTCCTAGATCAAGAAAGAAAAGCATTATCTCTACCTAACAAGACAGAGTATAGTTTTGATCAGAGTATAGTGATGAGAAGAAGCATAAGGGCCAACCATATGCTTTTGTGCTTGCACTCAGTGTTTTTAGCTTTTTAGCCGATCTTGCAGTTATGGCTTCGGGTGTGTGCAAAAATATGGACATGTTCTAATTTGTGTGGTTAGATTCCAGTCAAACTTGAATGCCCAACACGTTCCTAATAGTTTTCAAGCTCACATTGGCATGGTTGCTCCAGGAACCATCTTAGACAATGACAATTTAAAAATAAAAATAAAAATAAAGAAGCATCCAATATCATATATTGCAGAAAAATGAAAGCTATTTTATGTGGTTTAACTTGCATAGTTCTCCATCTATTAACAAGGGTTATCATTGTAACATAATAATTATCTTTGCTTGGAGGGAATATTGAAGGGAAAACAAAAAGGGTTGAATGTTAGCAATAGTCACGTTTATAGCTTCTATAAGAGCAACAAGGAGGCTATGGTTGTAGCCCTACTTTCAATGATTGGTATATCTAAACAAATGGCTTGTGTTAACCATAATTGATCAAATCATAATTGGTGCATTGAACTTTAATATGCATGCTCTAACTGGTACATTCTGGCATTTTAAACGTAAAATGGATGCCAATATATAAAGACCAACTCTTATCATTGCAATCTTACACATTGCAACCTTAAAGTTTTTAGAAGTTAAGTAAATGTGGTTAGCTAGTCAACTCTAGACATGCTTGACTCCGAGACACTATCCATCACCAACTTAGTACTCTTTGGGCTTGCCCCTTACCATGCACGAGGCATAACTTAATCGCATTTATCCTCAGACGTTACACGTACACTATTTCAATTTAAGCATTACTACCTCCATACATAGTCCTAACAATAAATAAACTCCAAAGACCTATATAAATACGATTGGACCACCAATCATCATAATCCTAAATTTCTAGTTAAGGTTAATCGAGCAAATAAACGTTGTTGCCACCTGCACACTCTTGGCTCTATCCATGTGGCAACCCAAACTTCGCCACCCACCTGCCCCCAATTGATTTTGTGGCTCATACCAACCACACGATTTACATACTTACAACCTAGGATCTAGCAATCGATAAAGAAATTACTTTGTTAACTTTGTATTTTTCACTTAGATATGCAACAATGTGAACCCCCGACTTTTCCAACCCAGGACCTAACAATGTGTACTAGCAATTGCTTTATTGCCTTTGCTTCACACAAATGACGCTTAAAATAAAAAAAGGCACATCGTTTTATTTGTTATGTATGACGCTGAGCTTGTGCCTACCCCCATTTGCACCACCCCATCGGTGCGTAACTTGTATATATATATTTTTTTAATTTTGTCCCCTGCTATGAGAACTAATACCCTACCAACATGCGAAGATGTAGTTTATCTCAACATGCCTGTATGTTGGCGATGACTTAGGAAGCTAGCTGACAAAAAATCAGAATTTAAGTCCGTACTATGCATTAATTCTGAATTCTGAATGTCTTGCTCTCTTGCAAAAGCGAGCCTTGACTTCTAAGCGCCTGGCGGGAGGAGTACGGGTCAAACTCCATTCCGTCGGTTCCCCTTGCTTCAGCGTTCTCAAGCTGCATGTGATGCCCCGTCCCAAGTGCAAAAGACCAAAAGTCGGCACCCAAAACGCAAACCACCGCTGGAACACGGCAACTCATAGGGTTTACGTTTGGCGGCTCTATCCTTGTCGGTTCGACTAGGACCTTGCGCCCGTGTCTTGGCGTAGGGGGTGTTGGCCTTGAACCACGGACCCTAAAACCACCCGGGGCGGCTTGCCCCAAAAGTCCTCTCCGAGAGGCCACAGCGACGGACGGGCAACTTCCCTCTCCGGGAACCGTGATGCTGTCTCGCCAATGGACTCATAACGTTGACATTGCCCTAGGGACCAAGTTTTGTGGCGAAGCCCACCCCTTCGAAGAAGCGCCAAACTAACTCATGTGCAACACACTTTCGTAGTCAATTGGCCTAGGAGGTGGGCTGCTGAATCTTTTACATGTAGAGGCGTAAGTGTTTCTTTCTTTTGCAAAAACTGACCATGTAACTTGGTCCCTAGGGTAATTTTGGCATTCGGACGATGTGGCAAAGTCGAATCGCCATTTCGAACCTCCGCGGTGTCCGACGACAAAACACTTTGGTTTCTACTGTCGCCCGGGGGCGCTTCAGCGGTTTGATATGTTCTCGGACCGGATGTTAGATTTTTTGGACCTTCTCGAGCCAGGTTCCTTGAACAAAGGATTCAGCGATTGGGATCACGGGAACCAAGATCCGGGAGTGTGGTCTTTAGCGTCACGCCCCAGTGGGGCTACCGAGAAAAGCTGCCTCGGGGAAGCTTTTGGGGCTCGCCTCACGGGGTTCCGGACTCTCCCCTCTAATGAGGAGGCCTTGCAAGGTCCTGGCCTTGTTTGATTTGGGCAAGTGTGCCATTTCGGTGCCTTAACAACAAGCTGCGGGGCCGTTCTAATGCAAACTATTTGATCTAAACCTTATCAAAATTTTTTGAAATTGGCACGTATGTTGGCGATGACTTAGGAAGCTAGGTGACAAAAAATCAGAATTTAAGTCCGTTACTATGCATTAATTACATTTCACGAATGTCTTGCTTCTGCAAAAGCGGGCCTTGACTTCTAAAAGCGCCACAACGGGGAGAGTCTGAGTCCAAACTCCATTCCGTCGGTTCCCCTTGCCCGGCGTTCTCAACTGCATGTGATGCGGCCATGTCTTAAGTGCAAAAGACCAAAGGCTTCGGCACCCAAAAGCCAAACCACGCTGGGAACACGGCAACTCATAGGGTTTTACGTTTTGTGGAGGCTCTATCCTTGTCGGTCGACTAGGACCTTAGTAGTCTTGGCGTCGGGGATAGGTTCAATGCGTATCGTTTTATATGCAATGCATTATTTTTTTTTAGTTTGTCTGGCACAAATTTGGCGTTTAATGGGTCAAAATCTGACTAAAAATTTCCGGCGTCGGAAAAATTTGGCGTAAGCGAAAACAAAAACTGTTTAAACTCTGAAGTTTCTTTTAACGTAAAAAGCGAAAGCGGTCGTTTTAAACTACAGCTTGACAAAAAGTTTCAGCGTAAAGCGAAAATCAACTGTTTAAACTTCTGAAAAAATCTTCAGCGTAAAGCGAAAGAGTTGGTTTAAACTACTGTGAAATTTTTAAACCGCCGTGGTTAAGCATTGTTTAAACTACGGCGATAAACTTCTTTGAAACTTTGCAAAGCATATTTGGGCGTTTTGCCAAGGGAAAAAAACTTTTATGCCAGCTGTTTGGCCTATTTTGTGCATGGTGAAATATTATATATAAGAAAAATGTGTTTAGCTCTAGAATTAAGCCTCGAGCGTTGACTACCAGTCGAGTCCACATACTCCTTGGGGAAGCGGTCACCTTTGAGGTGTGGGTTTTGCGTCCGGGGCGGCGGGAATTGTGAAGTGAGATTCCTCCTTCCACGAGTTTTTCCGACAGGTTCCTACCACGTTCCTTAGAGACCTATAGGTTCCTCGTCCTTCACTCCTTACGTTGAGCGGGGCGTCGATGTAACATATCGTGAGTGAGCTTGCTCGCTTCATTATATATAGACGTCGGCCTTTAGTTCCGGACGATTAAGGAGTCTTTACCCACTAGCATACCGGGCAGAGACGGTAATTTTAGATAGCGGCGGGGATGGCGGCTAGTCATGCATCTACATCAGGCCACTGGCCAATATGCATCTACATCGGCAGCCCGGCGGTCATGCATCATCGTCTAGGGGTGCGCGGCCATCAGCAGTCGGCATGCGGAGAGCCCGCGGGGTTGGAACAAAGACGCGGAAGAATTATATGTCGAAATCTTGGGGGTCGAAAGAGAGGTCCCGAAAGGGGATTTGTGAAGGAATTTGGTCGAGAATGAGTGGCAATGCGTATTTTGTGGGTACATCGTCAATAAATGGATCCGCGACAAGAATACAAGCTCATCTTTTACGGGATCCTAAAATTGGGGTGCAAACATATGCGGCATCTGCTGACATACGACAAGATGCACTTGAAGTGTTAGGGTCGAAAAAAAGAATAGCGGCCGAAGAACACGACCAAAGGGATAGCCAAGGACCTTCACCATGCCAAGAAGAAGAGATCAATTACACCACCCCTCTGCGGCGCCAATGTACCAACCGAGGGTGGACTAGGGTCGATAGGAGGGGTTAAGTCTGGCCCGAAAAAAGAATGGCGAGACAATTGAGATAGTGGAAAGACGGACTAAACAAAGAGGGTTGACCGATTGCTTAACATCGAAAGCAACCGAAGAAGGCGCGCAATTGAAGGTTGTAGAGGCATTTTATATGTCGGGTTGTCTCCACATATTTTGGAGCACAAAGCAATGAAAAGAAGTCTTCGAGGAAGTTGCCAAAGCGGGGGCGGCTTTTTAGATTGCCTTCATACAAACATGCCAATAACAAAATGGTGGATGAAATACTGCGGAAAAAATGGTCGAGAGGGTGGAAATGAAGTTAAGTCGTGTTACTGAAGCCAGGCCAGCCTCACTAGTGACTGATGGTTGGAGCAATGTAAACAAGGACCATCTTATAAATTTCATGATCGTGTATCCGGGGCGGCGTCTTGAAAACCGTAGAAACCAAAAGCCGACCAAGTCACGGGGAGATTGGATTTTCAAAAAACAAAGGCTGTGATAGAGGGTTTTGGGCCGAAGAGAATATTTCAGGTCGTAATGGACAACGCGTCTAATTGTGAATTAGCGGGATTGCACGCGACCAGCTGCCAATGCCATTGCCTGAACTTATTGTTGAAGAACTGGTTTTCACAGCACACTTGGTTCAAAGATCCCATTCAAAAGGCCCGTCGTCTCGTGAAATTCATCACAAAGAAGCCGGCAATTTACGCCATATACAAGTCATTGCGTCAGAAGGCCCTAGCACTCATGAATCGAGCCGGACTTCGGTTTGGTTCCAATTACATTTGTCTTGAAAGAGTGCTTAGGTGTCGCGACTCGATTATCTCGACCTTCAACCATACAGAGTTCTTTGAATGGGAGAGGAGGCAGAAGGGAAAAAATGCTTCAAAACACCGGCAGCAAGCTGCCACCCTTCGAGAAGTGCTTGGGCGGGAGACATTTTGGAGAGGCGTAAAGAATGTTGTCAAGTGCATGCAACCTGTTTGTCATGCCATCAAAACCCTTGATTCTTCGAAGGCAAGCACTGGAAAGGTCTGGAGGTGCTGGCACTCCATTCAATCCTTTCTACAGCGTGATGGCCCCAATGCACCCTTTGACAATGCTAAGCGCGCAGCACTGCTTAGAGACTTTAATGAACGATGGAAGAAGTCCTACAATGATCTTCATGGCGCCGCACATGCTTTGGACCCACACAACCACAATATGGACCAGCATACAGATAAAGAAGTGATGGGTTCATTGAAGAAGGTGGCAAAAATGTTTTACCCCAACAGCTCGGACTACAAAATTTTCATTGCCGAGTTAACTGAATACTAGAACTTCAGTCGAAGGTGGGCAGATGAAGAGCTTCACGATGCACTGGAGAGTCACAAGAAGGAACCAAATATGGAATCTTATGCATGGTGGCAAGCCCGTGGACAGGTTACCGATACGTTACAGGCCCTTGCAATGACTATCCTCTCCTTGGTATCCTCCAATAGTGCAAGTGAGAGGAACTGGAGTGCTTATAAGTACATACATAGTGTGACACGAAATCGCCTCTTGCATAAGAAGGCTGACAAACTTGTATATAACTTCTCAAATTGGCGGCTCTTGAATCGCAACAGTGGTGCAGCCGTAGTTGATAAGCTACAGTTTCCTTTTATGGATGCAGATTCTGAAGTGGAAGAGGACAACTTCGAAGACAGTGAGGACGAGTTGCTTGCTGTAAATGCTGCTAACCATGTTGATGAGGACATTCAACGTACCCATTTTGTCGATGCCGAGGATGATTTAGACAAGAACATGTTCTCGGATGACTCAAACGACAGCGAAGATACAGAAGAGGAGTCTGATACAGAAAGGCCAGGTCTAAATAATACAGGAGATCTGCTTGAGGACTTAATAGTACGTGAGCCAGCGGACTCTCCAATGCCAATGACCCAGACAAATAGGCAACGTGTCAGAAGAAACACGACTCGAGGACGTTGCAGCAGTAAGGGAAAGGGCCAAAGGAGGTTGAACCTAGGCCATCATGCAGAAGAGGAAGGAAGCCCAGATGATGAAACTGATGAAGACGATGATGTCTAGAAAGATGATGTGATGAGTACCCTCAGTCTATCTATTGTAACCGTTTATGAGGATGTTCAAACTATTGTAACCATTTTGGCACTATGAATAACAAGTAAAGTTTTTTGTTACAAGTATTTGTCTTCTATATATCTCGTCACCCTGTTTTATGTTTCTTTCATGTACGATGTTTCTTTCATGTATCATCATGGTTCACGTAACTTCGGTCCATGTTTCATTCATGCGTAACATCAGTCAACCTAAGTGCCTAGAGAAACCTCGCACCCGCCAAAGGGATTGACTTCCGTTGACGCTTGCCTCTTCGCATGCCACAGAATCTTGCTGATGAGAAGTAATTTACGCATGCCAAGGGGTCAAACGGCAACGGATCAGTCGATACGACTTTGACGGACACGAGATTTCACAAGGTACATGATCTACATCCTCCCAACCACTCGTCAATCACTAATCTCAAATGAACCCACAGAATTGCAAGCAACCACTAGGCTGATATCATCCGCTGCCACAATAAAAATAGAGTACTCAAAAACCTTGTTACCTCAACCTCTAGAACGAACGACTTTTGCTCCGACCCCCATTGTGAGCCTCTTTGTGTAATATAACCTAGGAAAGTGACTAAGCTACATTGACACAGAGAGACTACACAAGAGAGTCAGAGCAAAGCTCGCTCTTTCTAGAGGAGGTAACAAGAATTTCGAGAAGTCTATATTGTTTGCAGCGAACAATATCAAGCTTTGGTGAGTTGACGACCATTCAAGAGGGTCACGCTCAAGGTGTTTACTCTCTTTTTCGATGTTCTGTTTATATATATCAAAAGTGTCCCCTAAAATGGCGGCGATCTCATACCGAGGGGCACTTTAGATACAATAAGCGGGACAAGCAAAAGAGACTAAGCCCGACCGGGATGGAAGAGACTAAGCCAGGGATGAAAGAGACATGAGTACAAACATCGAGACTTCCCAAACCTTGCTTTAGCCCCTCTTTGAACAATGGAACTTAGCATGTAAACTAAGCTACATTGCCCAAAGAGGAGGGGAAAAAAGTGGGAAGTCTCGATGCTTGAACTCATCAATCCTGAACATCTAATTAACCCACATATTGTTATCTTGTTTTATGTCCGGACTTACCCCTCTAAGACACAGGTCCAAGCATCGAGGGCGTCCCAGTCTTTGCTTTCACCCGCCTCTTATGGACAATGGAACTTAGCATGTAAACTAAGCTACATTGCCCAAAGAGGCGGGGGAAAGAAAAACGGGGAAGTCTCAAGCTTGAACTCATCAATCACTAACATCTAATGAACCCACGTAATCGCAAAGCAACTACTAGGCCTTATATCCTCCGTGGCCACAATAAAAATAGAGTACTCAAAACCTTGTAACCTCCTCTAGAATCGAGCGATTTCTGCTCCGACCCCCATTTTATACGCGTCTTAGGTGTAATATAACCTAGCAAAGTATCTAAGATACATTGACACAGAGACACGCAAAAGAGAGTCAGAGCAAAGCTCGCTCCTTCTAAAGGAGGTAACAAGAATTTCGAGAAGTCTATATTGTTTGCCATGGAGAATATAAAGCCTGGTGACCTGACAACCATTCAAGAGGGTCGCGATCTAATTCAGGCTTACTCCCTTTTCGAGTTTCCTGCTTGATGTATCTAAATCGCCACCTAAAATTTCGAGAAGTCTATATTGTTTGCCATGGAGAATATAAAGCCTGGTGACCTGACAACCATTCAAGAGGGTCGCGATCTAATTCAGGCTTACTCCCTTTTCGAGTTTCCTGCTTGATGTATCTAAATCGCCACCTAAAATGAGTGAGCGACCTCATCCTAGGGGGCAATTTAGATACATCAAACAGGACAAACAAAAGCGACTAAGCCTGACATGAGGTCCAGATGTCAAATAGGTTGCGTGTGCAGATGTTTTGACTCACTCACATACTTACTTTACTTAACTATAATACAAACAACTCAATGCGGCAACCCAACCTCCAAAATTTTATTAAGACAAAGAAATCCTCGTCAACGAACGTTGGTTCATTCATGTGCATCTGAGATCTTAGGGAAAAATATCAAAAAATAAATGTAGATAGCTCATGGGTTTAAGTACTCGTCTGCATCCAAGTTCACACCTTCGTCACCTGCTGGCCCAGGAGCGGGCGGCAGGTACTGATTAATGTCTGGTACCTCTTCACCTTCACGCGGTTCTTCTACCCCCCTCCAAAGGTCCATTTCACATTGGGATTGGAACGCATGAGCCATTCCATCCCTCCTGCGCGAGCAACCCGAGGTGGCAAGGGAGGCATCGCGATTGCAGATTGAGCATTGCATCTTTGGCGCTCGGTATAATATATCCATAATCTGGCTGGAATGAACCTACGCCCATCATCAATCCAACAAGCACCTCAAATGCGGGCGATGTCCACACCCTAAGGCATACCAACCAACTTGGGTTAGATTGTCGCACACACTTGACAATATCTAAAGTCCCCTTCTTTTACATCGTCCCCACTTGACTTTCATATAGGTATTTATTCGAGGGAGGTATGCAATACCCTACTCCTTGGAGACTCTAAGGGGATCAGAATCTAAGACTCTTGATATTGTGCATGTGCTCATTGTCTACTCTCAACGCCCGCATTTTCCCTACCCAAAGGCTGCAAGTTGATTCTTAGTGTCTAATAATTCTGCAGACCATCTTGTCATGAGCATTTGCCACGATCTTTTAAGCAAATTTTCCTCGGCCAGTGAGGTTTCGACTTCTTTCATTCTCTAACCGAGCCTTGGCTCTACCTCATCTGTCCCTTTGCACTCTGGCGCAAACCCGCCACATCTAAAAGTTTTATGGCATCTTGAAGCGGATAGGTTATAGTCACTGGCTCATCACCAAGGCTTTGCCAGAATCATCATGACTTCACTCTCTTCTGCTACCACTTTGCTTCCTTGTTTCCACTTTCTCTTGGCATAATTTACGGGCTCCCTCTCACAATCTCATAGTACACTTGCTTGGCAAGCGTCTTCTTTGGTTAGAGTGGTTTTATCATTGTTCCTTTCACTTGCACCCACTCTCCAAAGCTTTAGCTCGGGACTTGAGGGGATCTTGCGGTCGTTATGCCTTATACTTACACCGCTCTCCTGCTTGGCGGTCGGCGTCAAAGTGTTTGGCGTCTAAATTGGCCTCGATATCCTCATAATCTGCTCCATGTGGGCAACAACCTGGGCCCATGCCACATGCAACTCCATGCACCTCTGTAATTGTGACACCTTCTTTCTTGGCCACTTCTGCCATTGCCCTCAACCTTAACAACTCTTTTTGCACGGCTTCATTCATTCTAGCATGTTCCTCTCTTTTACAGATCATTGTGCCTAACCTCGACAATGTAGGTAGAAGGGAATTCAAATCCATCCGGTCCAGGAGTTCTCAAAGTGTCCGGCATAGAGAAGTCTCCTCCATGCGCGGTTTCATCAGCCCCTTCTCTCATGTGCTGATGAGAAGAGCTCGGTTGCCGATGAGACAAACTGGGTCGTTGAGACATTCTTAAGTGTTTGGCACTAGGTAGTTGTGAGTTCGTTTTCTTGCGGATAAGCTTTACATTAACTGCGCGAAATAAAAAACAACTCAATATGACTTATAAATTATAAAAAAAAAAAAAATAAGTGCAACAAAAATAAATACATAAGAATGCCAAAGATGTTTTATTGAATGTATTTAAAGCAATTGTTCATTGATTATTTTTTTTGGTTGCATACAAGAGAGCTCATAAATGGCACGCTAAGCGTGACTTGGTCCGGCTTAATTCGCGCCGTCGCCCCTAACCCAACTTGAGGAATCCAATCTGATTACGTTTGGGGTCTTGTGCAATGTGTTGGAGAGCAATTCCGGTGTGCTCGCATGGTGTTCGATGGTCGGGTTCCGGATCAAACTTACGTGCCTTATCTCATTATTGGGGATTCGACCGCGATTAGCTTCAAATAATCGCACATGTTTCGAAACCTCTGGCTTTGTTCATTGGTACCCATACTCTCCAAGAAAGAGTGCTTGCGTGCAAAATCAGCAAGGTAATAGATAAAGTAGGCTGCCCCTAAGAGATCGAAGTCTACCCTTGCAGGCACCGTCTTAGTTCCATCTCTTTTTGGACCCCAATACAAATCATCATGCATGTATGGATAGGCAAGCCTTTCATCAATGGCCTTTTTGCAGCAGACATCCATGCCTTTGTATGCCCACCGCTTCACTTCCAGCGGCTGCGCCCTATTAGGCGTTCTTCTCCCCAATCACATATACCAATATAAAATGACACGGGGGTCCGTGCATCCTCTCTCTTTCCCAAATTCAAAATGAAGCAAGACATTGCCCGGGTGTAAGTCCATGTGTAGATGGTGCTCTTTATGAAGCTTAAGCAAGCCGCTTAAAAACGACATAGTTAGATCACCCACTCTTTGAGCAACATATAACTCCTGCTTTCTTCGTTGCTCAAGCTTATGGACATCAACCTCGACAGTAGGCTTACACCCTAATCTCTTAAATGCATGCCTGGCAAACTCATTATCTCCATGATGCACAAAAAGAGATGCACAAGAACCCCCATTCCAGTAGGGAAATATCAACCCTGTTCTTTCCAACCCAGTTGTACGACCAATGCAGCGTATGATAGAGCCATGTCTAACCTGCATTTGTGATTCCCTCATGTTTTTCATCATGGCCTTTACTATCACATCAGGTCTGGCCGTACCTAACCGCACATCCTCATTCTGAAATTTAACACAATAGGGTTCATCTTTAAGAAAACTAGAACCCAAGATATTGCATTTGAACACCGTTCCATATGTTCCTGAACCAATTCTGGTCCTGTTCATTATTTGAGAGGAATCCACCATATAGTCTTGGCATCTGCCCTTTTTCTTGCTTCCCACTCTTTATCAGTCTCACCAGGACGCTTGGCTCTAATAGTCTGTGCCAACACTTTCTTAACTAGGTGAGGGGGTTGATGGGTTTCTTTCTAAGCTTCGATTAAGTCCAAGCCGTGTTCCATTCCACAGCCTTATCTTTTAAAGACTCTCTCAAGCGGGGACTAGTTAGATTTGCCACTGCATGAATCATATTTCCAGTTGCACGGGATACATTGCCATCTATCCAAGCATACCTTTCAGAAGGAGTCTTTTCAGGTTCTACGTCTATCATTCGAGGCCCAAAAGCTCTCTCAGCGTCTCTCATGAGACTTGAGTGGAAGTCTAGCCATCCTTCATCCATTGTAGTAATCAACTCTAACTTTCGGATGGGGTGGCGGCTATATATTAAGCTCACGAGCCAATTCATTAAAACAGTCTTAAGGAGGACCATGGTGTTGGGGTCTTGATCTTTTCTCTGCATCTTAGTAGAGGACTTCGACCTCTGGGTTCATGTGAGGCTCTGCTTCCACCCTAGGTCCTTCTTTAGGGCTCATGTGAGGCTCAAAGCTTCTACCCTAGGTCCTTCTTTAGGGCTCATGTGAGGCTCTGGCATTCTAGTCTAAGCCCGTCTAACTCTTGTGGATTCATAGCGACTTTAGAAGAAACGTGTATAGATAGCGATATGCCAACTGTAGCAAAGCAGCAACAATACCTACAAGTCTGGGGGAAAAAAAAAACCCACTTTAGTGAGTGTCAATAATGTCGAAATAGTTCATTAAGATTCTAGTAAACTACTAAGTTTCAAGCTTGACAGTTGTAGGCACCCTACTGAGTTTAACAAGTTTTCTCATTCTCTTCAACAAGTTTAACTTATGATCTGACCCAGCTACTGACTCCATTAGGAAACTCCCTGGCGGCACTCAACTGAACATATTGCATAAGACCACCTAGCAAAGTCACGAATATTTAATGAAATATACGCCACTCCCTATATTAGTGTTGGACTTTCGTCAACCACACCGTCAGAAAATAGGGTATATCTCATTAAATATTCTTCTGACCTTCCATAAGAGTACAACACCCACCTTTTAGCACCGCGTGACCGAAGCCAACAAGCGGCAGGTGAGGGCTATACACCTAAATGGGAGGTTGACCCTAGCAATCCTCGACATCAGCAATGACACCCACCCTCGGCATGGCACAATTCAATGTGGCACGCCAGGCGAGGGTCACTGCCTCAGCCAAGGATCACTCCGAACTAAAACCTAGTCTCTCTTAAAGTACTCCCTACCCTCACTGCTACTGTTGTCGATGAAAGGGTAGGCAACCAAATTAAAGGGTAGGCAATTCTTTTATTTTTATTTTTATTTTTATTTCATTATTTTTTTTCCTTTTTTTATTATTTCTGTTCTATTGTTTTTTTTTTCTTTTTTTTTTCATTATTTTTTTCACAAAAATCAGTCTGGATTCGACCATAGAACGAGACGCTCACCATCGTCACGCCCCTCAATGGAGGGGGGCAACAGGCGAGGGCCTCACTATGGAGGAACCCTAGACCTACAATAAAAAAACAACAAAAAACTAACTAGGTTTGTCTAAAAACTAAGAAAAAATGAAAAAAAAGGGAAAAGGGGCACAGGTTGTGAAGGAGGGCGCAGGTGGTTTACCTTTTTCTGCGCAAAAACAAAAAGAATGCGCCTCCGTATATATATAGAAAAGTTCGCGTAAGCGAAAACTACTATTTCGCTTACGCGAAACCCGCTTCGCGTAAGCGAAACTTATAAAACAGCTTACGCGAACGAAAAAAAATTTCGCGTAAGCGAAACCTTCTATTTCGCTTACGCGAAAAAAGTTTCGCGTAAGCGAAACTTAAGACTTCGCTTACGCGAAGTCGGGGAGGCGGTTCGCGTAAGCGAAAAATAAACTTTCGCTTACGCGAAAAAATGTTCGCGTAAGCGAAACAGAAGGTTTCGCTTACGCGAAAATTTTTTTTTTCCGGCCGGCGAGTATTAAATACGAAAATACGTATTTTCCCTAAAAATACGTATTTTTGGACTTTATACGTCTGAAAAAATAATTTCATACGTACAGAACCTATCCCTGCTTGACGTAGAGGGGGAATATTGACGCCAGAGCAAGGACCCTAAAAACCACCCGGAAGCAGCTTGCCCCAAAAGTCCTCTCCCGAAGGCCTTGGCGACGGACGGGCAACTTCCCCTCTCCGGAACCGTGATCTGTCTCTGCCAATGGACTCATAACGTCGACATTGCCCTAGGGACCAAGTTTTGTAGCCAGAAGCCCACCCCTTCTCGAAGAAGCGCCAAACTATCTCATGTGCAACACACTCGTAGTCAATTGGCCTAGGAGGTGGCTGCTGAATACTGCAATGTAGGGCGTAAGTGTTTCTTTCTTTTGCAAAACTGACCGTGTAACTTGGTCCCTAGGGTAATTTTGGCATTCCGGACGATGTGGCGAAGTCGAATCGCCATTTCGGAGCCTCCGCAATGTATAGCAACAAAACCATAGCCGGTATAGTGCGACACAGCGTAATTCTGTTAACAGACTTAATGCACATGACATTAGGACAACGTTGTTAACAGTTATAATGGAGATGACATTTGGGCATTTGGGTATAATCGAAACAATGGGAGCGAATCGTGAACCAAAATGAGAGAGCAAATAATTGAAAAAAGAAAAAAAAAAAACGGACCCCTTTGATCTTGAGGATATTTGCCGACTTCAAGGATCGTATGAAATGAACTGGAAATCTCTAAACATACTTTCCATGGCTATTAAAATACATTGTTTGGACTGAATTTAAGTTAATTGTTCATTTGCAAGCCGTTTCAAGTTTAGTGAAAATAAAGCCCATAACCGAGGCCGCTAGCAGAAGGGGACATCTCTGTTTAACAAGAGATTGGGATGGAAATTCGGCCATTCATCTGGGGCCTGGTGTGCCAGTGTATAAATTTCCCCTTCTAAATTGTTTTATCAGCTCCAAATTTTGCAAGCACCTCTGTGCAATTCAATAGACCGTTTGTAAACCACCCTGCTCAGCTTACTAGGATCATGGCTCGATTCAGAGAACCCAACAATAGGCCTTGATGAATCCGCCCATAACCAGACAACACTAGCGATTTCAGGCCAAATGGGTGGCAGAATTTGTATAAACATGCCAGGGAGCCAAGAAAATTATGCCATATCCAATTAAAGCGTACAGATCGTAAATCTCTGTTAGCCAGTTTAGTGTAGAAACAATGGATATTCTGAGCCAAAATCAAATAGATGAGGTTTCGGCAGAAGAAATATTCTAGATATACAATTGTTGCGGAGGTTCAGCAGATTTAAGTCTTGAAGCTCTTCAAGAGCTGCAGAAATTTGACTTGAAAATACATTTCCCTGGAGACTGTGTCTCTTACTAGATCTTCTGCACAGTGTGATCACGACACAGTATACTGTGATAAATTCTCTGCTCAAACCGGCGAATTTCAAGCCCAAATCGTCCAATCCTTTCCATTTATCTCTATCTCTGAAGCTATCATGGATCAAAAGCAAGAATTAATCCAGTTGCGCCCCCTTCAGAAGTCAGGGCTAAGAAAAGAAGCAAGGATGAACATAATTTTCAATAATTTTCAAGAAATGGCAACTTAGAAAATAATGCGTTAGTCCTTTTTGGCTAACGCAGAATAACTTGCTAACTCCTAATGTCATACTAACTTCGTTAGTTTCGCCCAAAAATTACAGGTCACCAATTTTGAGGAAAAAAAAAACCATTGCGTGTGGTATTGTCTCAGATCAGTCATATTGTTTTTATAGCAGCCAGGTCAAGGGTTTAGGCGCCACATTCATTTTGCCTCTACCGCTCTCTGTCCTGACCGCATTGTATCTATTCTGTTGCCTGCCATCGACTCATCATTTAATCCGGTCATACTAGCTCAAAGAACCCACCACCAGATCAATACTAGGGCTCATGTAAGTCTTATTTGTATTGTTTCCTACGGGGACTTTGTAGGCACAGTGCGCGACAGATTTGATGTTTAGGAGTTCTTATAGTAGGCTAGGGTAGGATTCCTGAAGTTTTTATTGCAAATTCATAATCTACAGGATGAAATTAGTTTAAATGATGTCTTGGACTGTAAAAATACGATCTTTTTTCTGTGGGAAGAAAGTAACACATTAGTATATTTGAGCCTAACTCGTTATACGTTATTATACGTTAGGCGTTAGCTAACTCCTAACTCCTAACTTCTAACTATGACCGATTGGAAGAAAGAGGCAGAAGCATTGCAAGGATTAAAATGTCGATTATATGGACAGATACAGCATTTTTACCATAAATTTCCACATTCTTGCCAGTTTTCTAACAACGGTCGCCGGACTTCTAGAATCAAGATAAGAACGAAAGGATACTCCTGCTCCCAAACAAAGAAAACAAAGGCCTTGTTCTTGAAACCCATGTCTGTTCAGGGATGTTAGATGCCTGCTTTTTCGATTATCTTCGGGCACACTAAGTTCCTCCGGCCCTAATTGAGAGGCACTAATGCGTAGGAACATACCCAGGTATGTTTTTCTGGCTTCACCGAGCTAGTTATTCCTTGCAAGCAATCAACCGGAGTAGCTAATGCATGGGCAAAAAAGTTTCAAGCTCTCACCACACCTCAGTAGAAAAACAGAGGTTTTTTCTGTCCAAACAGGCTAATCTCTCAGTCTAGTAGCTCGTAGGCAAGAAATCAGGGATTCGAGGTGTTAGGGAGCTTGAACATGGCTACGTAGTTTTGATATGGCTGAAGATGCCGATTTTCCTCATTTGATCAATTCCAGGAGAAGATTGTAATGGCGCCACCGGTTAGCCGGTTTCCAAAGTGGCCCAACAACAGCAGCCACCGCCAGTTTACACCCTATAGTAAGTTTGGAGCAGTCATTGGCATATACCTGGCATATACTAGTATATACGTGGAATATGCCATAAAGCCACGTGGACGAGAGTTTGCCCCCTAGGGGCAACCCAAAAATACCCAAACCTTGTGTTGATAGTTAGCTGCACGCTCGAGATTATGTTGTGTCATTTTGTTCAATCTCGTGGAGGCGTGGGGGGGAAATCCTGGCCGTACAGGGTCCTAGCCATCTCCTCGGACACTACAACAGAATCCCAGATCATTTAAACCTGCCGGAGCAAGATCTGCATCACTTGGAGTCGTGCTCGGAAGCGTAGGCTACATTTTCTGAACCGTGCTCTGTCTCTAGTTTAGCTATGGCAGACATAATTCTCTGTTTGTAGAAAATTTTCCCATTCCGAACTAGTCGCAATACTACATCAAAATTGGGGATAAGGATCCACTCCACAGAGAAAAGAAGTCGGCTCTGCTGTGATAATAGGGGATTATTATGTATATCTAGAAGCAAGAACACCAAGACCGTGGTATGTATGACTAAAAAATTTAGCATTATCCGCTGCACAAGATTTCAGAGAGTGTATTTAAATTGAAACTGTGGTTTCTGCTGCATTTTTTAGCTTCAGAAGAACCTGTGGTCCTGCAAATTTGTCAAAGGTTTTCGGCTTCTTACTGACTCTCAATGCAAAGAAGACCCAAACTTGTATTGCTTGAGGACGACGATTTTTCAAATGAAGATAAGAAAGAACAGGCGGAGATCGAACAACTAGAGGATGAAAATGACGAGGAGGAGACAGAGGAAGAGGAAGGGGAAGAGGAGGATAACCAAGAAGCAGTATGTGCAATTTGTGATGACGGAGGAGATCTTGTTTGGTAAGTGTTGCCTCAGTTCTATGATATTGAAGTTCCACATATATATGTGCTATTCCATATTGCATGGCAGCTGTGATGGTCCTTGTTTGCGCTCCTTTCATGGAACCAAGTCTGCGGCCGCCAAGACAGTCTCATGCTGCCGATCCCTTTGCCTTGATGAATCTGATGTTGAGGTTAGGAAAAAATACTTGATACACATCAGTTTATGACCTTATAAGCTGTCTGGATACAGGAAACTACAAAGTTCTACTGTTTAAACTGTAAATACAACCAGCACCAATGTTTTGCATGTGGAGAACTTGGAGCATCTGCTGGCGAATCCAGCGAGGTATGGCATCTGCCAATTACTTCCTATAGTACAGTATCATATCATTATGAATCAACAGATGGTAGTATTCAAATAGGCATGCCATAAACTCTTAGTAGGACGCCATCTTTAAGTACGTGAATTAAATGGATACGAAACTTAAACAATGGTTTGAACCTACATTTTGCAGGTTATTCTCTGTGACGTAGCATTTTGTGGCCGGTTTTATCATCCAAGCTGTGTTTCACTGTCAGATGATTTTGTCACTGGAAATAAGGCGTTTACATGCCCACTTCACAAATGTAAAAAATGTAATGGAGTAGACAAGAAGGATTGTGAAGACAACAGATTGTATATGTGTCGTCGCTGTCCAAGTGCCTGGCATAAAAAGTGCATCAGAGAGTGAGTTTTATCCTGATCAACATTGAAATGTTTTTGTAAAACATTGTCTCAGAGATGGCTATTTTGTCAGCAAGATAAAGTTTGATGGAGATACTGAAGAAAGTGATGATGAAGACGAAAGGGAAGTGAGAGGTTGGAAATTGTTTGAGCATGGGCAGGGATGCGCACGCATAATGTACTGTCTGTAAGTATGCCAATGCAGCCAAAATAGATGATATGGTTGTTGTCCTTTATTAAGAGTAGATCTTGTGTAAATTCTATTACATTGACAGGACTCTGCATTTCTTTGACAGGAAGCATATCGTAGTTGATATATTGGGGACACCAAGACGTAATCATTTACGTTTTCCTGAACCTCCAAGAGTCAGAAAAGCATTTCCTCCATTTTCTGCATTGAAGAAAGCGGCCTATCAAGTTAGAGATCATGTGAAACCTCAGGATGCCTTACAGAAAAGGAATGCGGAAGAAATAGACTGCTTTTTAAGAGTTGACGACCAAATAACGAAAAGTAAAGTTAGTAGAGTTGTAGGAGATCTTCTGCCTTCCAAATGGAAGGAATCAATCTCGTCTGTCGCAAATGCAAGTGTGAATTTTAAGAAGGATGATCCCAAAGCAGTGAAGTTGCCATCTTATGAAGAAGCCGACGTGTATACAGTGTAAGTCTAGCTTAACATTCTAAATTGTGTAACCATGTTTTTGTTTTTAGATATTGAATGGTCTTTTATATTCTTTTAAAGTTTTGCGCCACTATGCTCAGTGTCTATGATATCATTGTGGAGTCAAGGAAAGTAGTTACCCCGGATTATATTTATGCAAATTTGACGTCTCCAAGTACAAGTACTCATGTCCCGAATAAGAGCATCCAACTGGGGAAAATTGAGTCTGCATTACATGTGGGTTGTCTTTATCCATTGGCCCAGTTAAAATTGGACAAAAAGGAATAAACGTATGGTTTGAGCAGGCATTTCACAAAGCTGCTGAGTGCTCAAAGAATCCAGCTGGTCGAGAGGAAGCACAATGCATACTTCCACCTGCTTCTTTGAAGTACCTTGAGCGCTCCAAGGTTCGTCCTTTTTTGCATGAAGTTTTCTCATAATTTTAGCTGTTAAGATCACCATTGCCTTAGTTTAATTATGATGCATAAAATGCCTTGTACATCTGATGACCGTTACCATTACGATCCAGACTGCCAAAAACAGGTTTAAACCCATCTCGAATTGCTGCAACATGTATTATGCCTTCTCCATTAACCGCACAGGCAGAGGTTTTCCCAGCTTTTTCGAATGTTTTTTTAACCCACAATAGCCATTTTTTTACCCACAATAGCCATGCATTATTTCTCCATTTCACAGAAGTATCCAGCTGACGTTGGCTTCAGCTATGGTTAAAATTATATCTGTCAAATTGAGACTCAATTTTGGTGTTCTTCTTTTCATGCTGATTATATGTTTGGTTGGTGTCTTTGCTTTTACTAATCAGACGGCATCATAACGCTAAAATAGTCAAACAAAAACTCGTCTGTGATCTGAGAGAATTGAAGGTTCTTTGATGTCCGGTTGACAAATAGGTATGCTGAAGCGAGTGAAGGGGCTCATCATGTTTGGTCCTTACTGGAACAGCACTAAAAAATTCCTTATTAGGGCCGTAGCTCAGAATCAATGCTCTCCAGTTTTCTCTCTGCAAAGTTTCTAGCTCATCTTTGGACACTTTGTACGCTTGTGTCCTACAATGATACTTCTGATGCTGATAAGTCTGCTGTTGAATTTGCAGGACACGTTGAAAGTATACCTAGCACCTTTCCTGCATGGCATGCGGTATACTTCTTTTGGTAGACATTTCACTCATACTGAGAAGCTGAAAGAGGTATATGTAGTGACTACCTGTTAAAGCGACATTGACATCTAAGCATATGTTGCAATATCCCTTGTTCTGTATCATATGCTGGTGATAAAATTTTATTTGAGAGTTTTCATGACAAAGATTGTGAATTTAAGTGCAGATTGTTGAGAAGCTACATTGGTATGTAGAGCCTGGAGACATGGTAAGTAATAATGAAATAGTTATTTACTTCTTTTTTCCCAATTAGCTGTAACCTTTCTGACCAAATCGGACTTTCTGATTCTAACCAACCAATGTAGTTCATCTTCCGCTACCACATGGTTGAAACTTCCCCTTAAACTGTGGTCATTTTTAGATCCCACCACTCCCAAGTTGCGGAGAGGTGGTCTCAAACACTTTACGTCAATCTGATAGACCATTCAATTTTCTTCAAAACCCAATTGCAAAAATCATATTTGCATAACAAGGCGATGAAAACAAGGCTTCTTTGCAATCTGACTCTGTTAGCTCTTTTTTTCCTGTCTTTTCGTTATGGTTTTAGTTGTCACTTGCTAGCTTTACTGGCATATTTAATAGCTGTATGTCTTTTCCCTCTCCATCTTTTCAGCATAGAATAAAACGGAGCTGCCAATCAGAATTAAGAAACCAGCTAACATAGACAGATACCTGTACTTAAGATACAGATATAGCTTCATCATTGCTCTCCGGGTTTGACAAATGACAGAAACTTTGTTCATGCCAAACATGTAACACGCATTTCGAGTTATGGACTTGTTTAAGAAAGCATAAAGTTCTTTAATGATAATGATGTTAATGGGATGACAGATAGTAGATTTTTGCTGTGGCGCAAATGAATTTTCTAAGCTAATGCATGAAAAGCTTGAGGCTGTTGGGAAAATTTGCAAATACAAGAATTTTGATATATTGCAGCCACAGGTACGTGTGCATGTGTACGTTGCCTGGCCATAAAATATATTTTAGTAATTTTCTTCCTCAAACTAATGGCTTAAACAGAATGATTTTAACTTCGAGAAGAGAGATTGGATGACAGTTAAAAAGGAGGAGCTTCCATCTGGCAATAGACTTGTAAGTTCTGTCCTTATTTCTGGCTCCTCGTTCATTTTTCTGTACTCCACCCTTGCGTTTCGCCACTAGATATGAAGTGCAAAACAACGGAAGTTTGTGAAGTCAATCTTGGCGGTCTGATGGCGACTGTTGAGCATGAATTTTTTTTTAAACTTCCTTTGCAATGCTTTCTGCCTTTCCGAGCTACTTCTACCCTTTAACGACACCTCAAGATTTTTATCTCAACGCATACGGCATAACAGCATAAGTTAATACTCTGAAGCTCACAATTTTATGGATAGCTAACCTTAAATTTCCATGGTGCTTCTAGATAATGGGGCTGAACCCCCCATTTGGCCTCCATGGGAAGTTAGCAAGCCAGTTTGCTTTCCATGCTGCAAAGTTCAAGCCAAAAATGATTGTACTTATTGCGCCAAGGGAGACAAAAAGGTGAGTTTGCGTGGATGGATACCATGAGTTCTTTCTTTCTATGTCATTTTAATGCTCTAACTTAATGCAGATTAGAAGGTCACGGGTATGAGCTTATATGGGAAGATACGAGCTTGCTGAAGGGACCAGTATGCTCCTATCTCTCTTCCATCCATGTTAGGTAGCTGTTAGTTCTAACATCTCCAACAGGCGTTCTATCTTCCTGGTTCATTGGACGTTAATGAGAAGATTATAAACAATGAAAATCGTGACGCACCACCGCTTTACATCTGGAGCAGAAAAGATGACTGGGCTAGCTGCCATAAAAAGATAGCAACCAAGCATGGCCATATGAATGGTGATAAATATCTCAAAGCTTGTGCTTATAGTGCTTTGTGTTTTGAAAAAGTCTGCAGATATTTGGAAGATCAGCTTTAGTGTGACGGAATGTGTTTTTACAGGTGCGCTTGCAAATTTGGTGGCTCCAGCTACTGCGGAAGTGAGGAATGTTAAAAAGCGTCGAAGTTCTGATTCAAGACACAAAGATAACTGTGAACGACCATTTAAGCGCGGAAGAAGTCAGCATGAGAACACGTCTCACAACCAACATCATGCTAAAAGTCAACATTCACGTCATGACAGAAGACAACATGATGGCAGAGATCATCCACATCAAGTCACGCCTTGCTTTCCACATGCCCTACGCTTGCATAACAATAAGTATTATACCAGGCGAGGTGTTTGAGCTCTTGCCCTCTTCAATTTGTTACCATGAAAAAAGTCCCTTGCAGTGCAATTTTGTATCTTCAAACTAATGGTATCTGTGAACAGTTCTATAAAATCCGCTGAAATCCTTAGAACAGGTCCTATAACCTCGGCATTGATCAGCGCTCACGGAAAAATGAACTCTTCTATGTCAGGACCTTTTAATGAAATTCTCACATGCATATCATAGTCATGACAATCGGATCCAAAATAAAAAGCTAGTCCCATTTTGGAAGAACATGTGCCAACCTGCACAATCTGCATGATGTGTCCAACCACGATAAGAAAAATGGAGCAACCAAACTAAGAACAATAAGTTGCTATCGCAACAAAGGGTTGTCCTCTATACCAGAATAGAATCGATGTCCTCTATACTAGAATAGAATCGATTTCTCTGCAAGACAGCAAAAAATAAAAGAAAAGCTTGAAAAATATCTTAACTCGAGGAAAGAGACCACAACCTTCCTTGTGGTCTTCCATGCAATATCATATCCTTGAAAGAGCCCAACAATGTGTAAATTTGACATCCGTCACACCCGTTTTTTGCTATTTTATCCGTCAAAATGGGTAGAAAAAAAAAAATTTGTCCTTCAAATGAAGGGCACCAGAAGCAAAATGCCGTCATAGAAAAGACTAGGAAAATATTTATATAGCATTTGAAGGGCTAGAAATGTAAATTTGCATGTCATTTAGTATAATACGATATAGTATTCGTATTTGTACATATGACTTATATACAATTTTTTTTTTAACCGAGCCAATGGTTCTATCAACAAATAATATTAAATATTTTCACATAACGTTACATATTAAATCAACCAATTACAAAAAACCAAACCAAACCAAACCAAACCAAACCAAACCAACGTCTATCAAAATTGGCATGCAAGAAATTCGGCTAGTAGGTAGCCGTAGAAATTTTGGCAGGGAGAGGATCCCAAACCAATTGCTTCAAAGGTTGATCGGGCACGATGTTTGAGTGAGAGAGAGGAGTTTGTTGGGACAATTTACAGGGTTGTCAAGAGCAAAGGTATGATGGTGGCTTGGTCTATTTGTCGACATGAAAATGGAACTTGTTGGTGGAACAATTTTTCAACCCTTATGAATTTTTGGCAATGTTGCATGCTCATTCTTGGAAGCATAGCAAGTTGTGAGAGGGGGTTTCCTCGTGAAAACGCTATTAAGAGTGCTACAAGAGCTTGTATGAACCTAGAGTCACTTGATGCATTTATGAGTCCATATGGGATGCACCATTTGAGTCCATAGATTGGCAAGCATGTTTTAAGGATTGGTATGAAGGAAAAGATAGAAGAGCAATGCCGCTTGATAGTTGATCAATTTGTGTTTCTAAAACTTATACATGTACTCTTTTTTGGTACGGATCTAAGTAGCACTTATTAAAAAAATATTTTATGAGCTGTACTGCATTTTCTATGTTTTTTTTATAAACATTTGGATTCTATCATTTTGAATTTTTGTCTTGCATATGAAAGGTTGGAATTTGAGAACTTTCTATCATGCGAAAAGTCATAAAATATGTTGTCTTTCCTTCGAAAACTGTCAAATTTACACAGTGGAGCCCAAATACTACTAGATTGAAGGAATCCCGAGCCATAAATGTTGCCTTGAAAGCTCATCTTCGAAGCACCCAAAACTCCTATTGGAAAGAACATACTTTCTGGGCTCCCAAAACTGCTATCGCAAAGATCTACTAGTTCAGCACAATTTTCTATCGCCTAGAAGATTAATCGGCCTTATTCTATACCCCTTTCAAAGGCACTTACTCCCAGATTTTTCAATCTTATCGGAGCAAAAATTTATTCAATACATTCTTCCAGAAATCTGACACCCAAAGAATCAAGCTTCAATCTGGTGGATTTTTAAGCAATGATGACTTCAAATACTGCCCCAAATCCGAATATAAGGGGCAGTCTAATTTCACAGCAACGGATTTTTATTCTCTGTATTCTTCAAGAGGTCAATGCCCAGAATGCCAAATTTTACGAAGGAAATTTCTAAGGATATGGGCAAATCTGCTTATGAAATATCACTTCTGCATGCATCCATCCATACAAACTTCCTGTACTCACCAGTTTTTAAAGCTTTACAATGGGAAGTCCCTCCATATTGAATCTCGAGCCTCCTTTAAGCTTCTTAGTTAAATCTGTACCTTCTATCTAGCACATACTATCTATCTATTCCCATCCCCTCCAGCCCTAGAGTTTGTCCTTTGGGCAACTTAAAAACGAACCAGATGTTAACTTTCTGATAACTTAGGCAAGAACAAAGATAGTTGCCCCACAAACAAGATAACTTTCATTGATGTAGAAATTGTTTGTCCAATCATGTTGAAACCATCATTCATTTAATTTGGGATTATGTCTACCCCAAAATTGCACCGTATAGGCATGGAAAAAATTAGTGGCTATTAATAGCCAAATGGCGATTTTTTAAGGGGTCTAGACAATTTTTGCAGCGAGTCTTATGAAGGGAGATTTCTTTTAAAAAAATAAAAAATAGCCATAGTTAAAACAAGTACTCCATTATGTTTTTAGGATTATGTTTTTCTTTTAAAGAAAAAGGGATTAGCCTTTCTTTATATTACAATAGTTATATATTAGATCATTAATAGCAGGGAAAATTTTAAGGGACCTATAATTTTGTATAAGTATAATGAATTGGCCATTCCTTGTAAAATATGCCCCCAAAAGTGTAGCCTGAACTGGCCATTTTTCCTATTTTTTTCTAATGTGGCTGCAACCCAATTGGCGATTTTTGAACCAAATATCTAATAATGTGTAGCTCAAATGGCAATTTTTAGCTAGACTCTTATTAAATATAGAGCTAGTTGCCCAAATATAAAGAAGTCGCTATCCTATATAAATGTGTTTAAGTTACATGTTGTATGAATTTGAATTCATACCCCATGTATTTCAATAATGCACATATTGCTGGTAGGGAGAATCGAAAATCGGATGCCGGAGTCTTCGTAAAGAGGATTGAAAAGTGCCTTGACATTTGATTTTCCAAAAGAGCGGGATTATTCTTAGTTGGTAGATGCATTTAGGAATAAAAATTTCTAGTAACGTTGGCCCCCCATAAGTGACGAATTTATGAGGGGGCCTTCTTAATGAGTTAAGATTTGGCGAACTTAAGGCATTACAAGATTTGGCCAAGTGGCCTAAATGGCCATTCCATAAGCATATCTAGCTCTCACTTGGGACTAAATTGGCCCCAAAAACAATACCACTCCAATTAGCAAACATCTAATTGGCCATTCTAATGTCGTAATAGGCAATAAAGTGCCACGAAATGGCGAATCTGCAGGTAGTCTGTAGGTAAGGCATCCTACTCAAGCCGGCCGTCGCATTTTGCCTAAACCTATAATTTGTGGCCAAATGGCCCGCCGGGGCCACTAAAATTTTCACTAATTAATAGCCAAATAAAAATGAATTCTTATTACGGACTTTTACACATCCCCAACTACCGTCATCAGTGATTGTAGTTTTTCAAACTATGAATTTCTATTGCATATACCATATATGCATCTTCAAAAAGGAATTGTAAGAGATGACTAATCATTAGAGGTAATTTGAGATCTCCTTTTGTCCCCATAAGAATCCTCCAATAGAATGAGTACTCTACATCAAACTGCAATTAATGCAGCATTAACAACTTCATTGCTGTCGTTTTTTCCCTATAACTTTTGATCTACTCATGAAAATGCTGCGGCGTTTGTTGCATTAGATGCAGAATGAAAAGATCTTTCAAGTGATATATGGTTATGATGTATTTCAATACAAGCCATATGTGTTAACCTTAAAAAATATGGTTTTTTGCTCTTTTCTTATATATTTACATCCCAAAAGATATAACAATGGGTTGTCATTAGAAAGATCTTGAGGAGACGAATCCATTGCCACAAATAGTGTTCGAATCGGAGTTTTTGATCAAAAGTTATAGTAGAAAAATGACACTGCAAAAGTTAGTTAGAACTGCATTAATTACTGCTGCCACATAATACTGGAATAAAATACATTGTAGCTCTTCTCTTATTGGACAGTTTAAAAAGCTGATGTGGCTTTTTAAGCATCCCTTAATGGGACAAAATGAGATCTCAAATTACCTCTAATGTATCCCTTTAGATGCTTGATTTGGTTGCATAACATCTAAAGGGTTAGAGATAAATGCAATTTGATCATTATATCTAGAAGGTGTCATTGCATTGAATGTAGTTCAAACTATGGATATTATAAACTATGTTGTGAGCTTCTGTTAAAAGTTTTTTTAATATTATTGTATCTTCCTTGATTGTTGATTTTTATTTGTAACTATAGTACAATATATCTAAAGCTATAGAATTTACATTTTTTTCTTTGTCCAGTTAGAAAAAATAGCTAAGTGAAAGTTTCTAGTAGTTAATTCAAAAGTTTTGTCAAGTTCAAATATATAATGATAATAATAACTTTAGCCAAATGTATATCATAAAATACTGTAAAATTTTAAAAAATAGCCAAACCATTTTCCATGAAAAAAATATATAGTATGCTTAATTTTTTCCCTGCGTATAGGGTTGTAACCAATTTTGGTCTGTAAATGATTTTTTGTAAGTTGTTCATTTTCAAATGTAACCATTTTGTGTGCTCATTTTGGAGCATCTTGTAAAAAAGAATAAAATTGGAGGACTTTCTCTCTTAAACTTGGACAACATGAAGACCTGGAAAATTGCAAAAATTTGCACCATGATGAATAAGAAATTACATATATCAAAAACAGCTTTTTAGGACAATTTTCTCAACCTCCCTCTTTATTTGAATGAATAAAGAAGGCGAAGTGGACCGTTATTAACAAAAGTAGATATACTTGAAATCGCATCGGGCACAATATAAATGAATCAAATCTATCATTCTTTATGTTATGTAGCCTTAAACAAAGCAATATAAAGATTTCATCATTTCAACATGGACAGCAGTTGCATCTAGAAATGGGGATCTTAAAAATCCATTGCCTTAAGGTCACGGGTTCAAGTACGACTAACCGGTCTTGTGATAGAGACTTTAAACCTGCTATATGTACTCAATAATCACATACAAAGCAGCTCCTAGAATATCGTACTTATGCAGTGGATTGGCTTCCACGTGATGTAGAATGTACTCACGATGTAAAGATGAATAAAATGACGTCCTTCAATAAAAAAAACAGTTACATCTAGAAATGTAAAAAATGTACACAATGCGAAGAGGATTACAAAGTTTATCGAGTGAAATTACAAGTATATTTTTAAATTGTATTGTATTATATATGTCAAAATAATCCTTTCTCCAGCTCCAAACAAATGAATGAATGCTTCAGTCTAGCTCCGAACAAAATATGGTTGCGCTGCCTAATTTGAAGCCCCATTCATTTTTAAAGAATAGAATAGAACATAGTTTTTATCCTCCACGAAGACTAATCGGCCTACGGGACCCAAAAAGAAGGCGCAGCAAATGTATCACTGTCCGGGTTCGCCCCGAAGGATTTTCGGGGGAAGAAACGGGAATAAGAGTGATGTCGAATTGTACAGACATCTATTATGAGGGGAAAAAAATATGTACACATATCAGGCGAGTGCCCGAGGACCGAGCTGATCCTGACGATCCATGACCTCTTGAAGGTATGATCCCAGCATCCGCACCGAAGCCGTGCTCGACATCTTATGCAAGGACTGGCCAGGCCGGATCAGTTCAGCATAGCGTGTCCGAATATCGTCATATGCCAGATAGCTTTGAAGGGTGTGGCACTCGTATTCCATAGCTCCAACTTGGCAGCGTTGACAAAGCCTCTCTCGGCGTGGCTCCCCAATCCATCTCCCCATCTCAATGAGATGGTGTGCGCCGGTGCAGATAGAGGCAATGGATCTCCACTTTTTCATGGATAGATGCGCGCAGGTAAGATTGCCGACCCCGCTCCAGCGTGGGGTTTATGTGGTGCTGGTAATGTGCCGTCTTGACCTGTTCAAGGGTGCTGGCATCCCATAGCTTGTTGAGGAAGCATGTATCAAGTTATTGTCTGAGGCTGTGGCAATCTACCTCCATTTGCACTTGGGATGCACCTGTGCTCCTGCAACTTTCATCCGGCCAGCCACTGAGCTCTCTTGAGGCGCCATTGCCACGTGTAAGCGAGGTTAGGGAGGAAATATAGGTGGTGAGCCATTATACACTGAGAGAGTTAACATCATAATCTATGGCCGCAGTGAATATAGTAGGCATATATGTCCTCCATGTATAATCCATAATAGTAAAAAATAATGGAATCTTTTTGCCAGCCTGTATATGGTTCTCTGTGTTTCAAAACTTTATAATATGGAACACTTCAAAAAAAAAACAAAAAAGTGAATAAAATAGAATAGAATATATTTCTATCGTCCACAAAATGGGACCCATACAAAGAAAAGAGCAGCAAGCATATTACTGTCAGAATTAAAAAACACCCGCCCCTAAGGGTTTTCTAGGGAAAAACGTTAACAGTAATAAGTATGCTGGTATACTGTACAATCATATACAACAATTCAAGACCGCTCTGAAGGGCATAATTGAGTCCGCGTGTCCATAACCTCCTGAAGATATGAACCTAACAAGCCCACTGAGGTCTTGTTCAACAGCACATGCAACGGTTGGTTTGGGAGAAGAAACTGGTCATACTGTGCCCGGATATGTTCGAATGCTGGGCAGGTTTGAAGGGCGTGACATTCATCCTCAATGGCCCCCTATTGGCAACAGTGACAGATCCTGTGAGTCCATCAACTTCTCTCAATGTGGAGGTGATATGCACCCGTGCGAATGGAAGCTATCACTCTGCGCTTCTTCATGGGCAAAGGGGTGCACAAATAGTATTGTGGACCTCTTTTTGAGCATTGGATTGACTTGCTGCCGATAGTGTGCCATTTTAACATGTGTCAGAGCCTCTGCATCCCATAGCTTGTGAAGAAAGCAAGCGTCCAGATACTAGTGCACTGTGTTCCTTTTTTGTCCGTGCTTGCACGCATCTGTGTGCTTGTACATTCCAACGAGAGGACTGGTGACCCCAGACATACAACTCTGCCTTGTGGCTATTGCTCTGCATGGCATATAATGATTTCCAATTTGTTGTGGCACGCAACCTGATGGAAGCATCCCAGTGTGTGGTAGTAGAAAACTCGATCCCCAAATACTTATAGGACAGAGCTATCTCTATATCTTGTCCCTGGTAAGTAAATGAGGGAAGCCTTGGCTGACGAGATGATGGAACTAGCAGCACGATAGTTTTGGCCAAGTTAACCCTCATGCCAGTGAACTGGCAGAAAGTGTCTAGAGCATCCAGATGTCGTAGCATGTTTTCTGGGGTATATGCTAGAAGGTCAACGTCATCAACATATATGAATTGCCGAATATGTGGTGCATAAGCTGAACGTACCCCCCCCCCTTCCCCCCAGTGCTCAACAAGCCAATCTTCTAGCTGATCAATGTATAGGCCTAAGAGTGTCGGGGAGAGAGGGCAACCCTAGCGTACTCCAATACTACTGATGACAGGCTGCCTTGACGGTATGAGATGGTCCGAGCATGCCTCAAATAACCTGTAGATTGTATTTTGCAAGTCGATGGAGGTGCCCAGTTGCATCAATCTGTCCCACAACTTGTCCCGAGGTACTGTGTCAAAAGCTTTTGCAAAATCCACGAAGCAACAGTACAGGTTTTGCCAGCAATTCCTGCTATCGTCAATTAGTGTTCACAGAGTGAAGATATGGTCAATCGTGGAATGCCTGGGTCAGAAGCCTGTCTGCGTCAGAGCATGCACCTCTGATTCCTCTATCCATATCATCAGCCGCTACTCAAGGATGTTAGCCAGCAATTTTGCAAAGAGAGAGAGCTGACCATAATGGTGCGATAGTTGGCTGGGTTGTGAGGGTCACCTGCCTTGTATATGGGCACAACTATACTAGTAGTCCACTTTGGGGGGGGGAGGGGGGAGACAGGCGCCATTGGGGGGGCCAACCCACTTGAGAAGTTCTGCCTGCATACCATCCAGATCTGTTGCCTTCCCATTAGCGAGGCATTGAAGGCCCATTATGACATCCCCCTCTGTAATGACCAGTGCTAGACCCATCTGCAGAGGGACTGCTGCTCGACCCCCTAGTGGATCATAAAGCTGCTGTAAGTAGTGTACGCATTGCTTACTGGTGCTCTGCGAGGAATCTGGCTTTCTTAGTCTTGAGGAAGGAGTGATATTGCCTGATGGCATGTGTGCAGATGGTGGGGTCAATGACTTGTCGGAGTCAGCATTTCATCTCCCTACATTCGTCATCAAACCAGTGGTTGCGGGGGAAGGTATTAGCTCCCCAGGGCCTCCGTGAGCGGCCTCATCCAAAGCATCTGTCACCGGTCGTCAGAAGGAGCCGAGTCCGCTGGGCAGTCTGTTGCTGAAGTGTGAGAAGCTGTAGCATTCTCTCCAGGTCCTACTCAAGCATCCAGGCATATGTGTTATGAATATGGTAGCTCGAAGGAGTGGTCTTGGACGTTAGTCTTGGTGGACTAGCATGGGTGTGTAAGAATGACAAATTATGGGCAAAGCAAGGCAAATGAATGGCAAGGAAACCTTATAATGGTTATGGTTAAATAATATCATGGAGCCAAGATATTATTTAATGATTAAAGTTTTAGAGTTTAAATATAGTTGAGCCAAGATAGTATCTTACATTTAAAAGCCAAAGATTAATATAAAAGGAACTAAAGCCAAAATTAGTTTGAAAGGAAAAGATAGACGTGACTATTAAAGAAAGGATGGGCATGAATAGTTATTATTGGACGACCACTTTTTGGACAAACTACTTTAGCTTTAACTCTAATTCTAATATCTCCTTGACCATGTGACCACAATCATGTTTTGATAGACCGCCCTTGCTTATTGCTCTGCCATTGCCAGCAAGCCTTGCCATAATTCTGCTACTTCTTAGCACCGAGTGACCCGGTTGGGCGGTGAACTACCAAAGACTGGTTATTGTATCTACATCTAGCTCTAGTTTTGGTGAACTAAGAGCTTGAGCAATCTGAGTTAATGGTGTAACTCGTATCCTATGTTTATTGGATCTTAGCTTATTTGTCTTTTTATTTCATACTTAGATCATTTTGTCATTGCTAACGGTTTATTCTTATTTCATACTTAGATCATTTTGTCATTGCCAACGCTTTATTCTGTGGATTATGTAGCAAACCTGGACGGTTTACAGGTTATGAGATTATGATTTGTTTGAAGAAGTCTGGTATTCTATTTAGAAGAGATAAAAGGTATGGTTCATTGTTGTGAACTATAACAATTAAATGTTATGCACTAGCACTTCTAGTGATAACCAACACACCAAAAGGGCGAATCCTTCAAGGAAATCGTTATCCAATGGGCCCCAACCTTTCCAGGCTTTATCTCATACCCCACAGACTGTATCAATTCCTCCCCTCCCTCGAGATGCTTGCCCTCAAGCATGTGGAACACACCAATGTTGCCAAGAGGAATTGAACCTTGTCTCTGATACCAAATGTTATGCACTTGCACCTCTTAGATAACCAACACACCAAAAGGGTGGATCCTTCAAGGAAATCGCTATCCAATGGGCCCCAATCTTTCCTGTGCTTTATCCCTTTTTACCGCATCGTATCAATATGTCTGCGCGATGGTCATAATCCAAAAATACATGGGGTGCTAAGGCAATGGTCGTGACGGTGGGTGCCTCGCTCTATGTGCAAGAACGTGGGCCGGTGGTCTGAAGCTACTTCCTCGCCCCGACTATTTGTTCCAATGCTGAAATGGATAATCGTGCAGATCTTTGCTCCTCTCGCCAAGATCGTACTCCACCACACTAGTGCCCCCACGGTTCTCCTGCTTCCAATTGCACCAAGATGGCCACCGGTATAGCCCATTGGAAATGACCAAGTTAAAGACACTGTCGAGCAACAACAACTGTCTACCATAACGTGTCATCTGGCTGTCATCTGACGTCCTTGGTTAAGCCACCTCTGCGAGGTCTAGTTGCAACACATTCTCTGCGAGGGGTTCAAATTTTGGGATTTGCTCAGCCCCTGTGCGTGCATTAAAGTCTCCAAGCAGCATGACCTTTCCCAATTATTTCTGCGGCTGTCATATAGATCGACATAGGGCTCTAGCCTGTCCACATCCAAGTGGGTGTGGTAGAAGTTGCTCTCGGCATGTGGGAAGTGGCAGGCTGCCACAAAGAGAGGGCTACCACCGCAGTTATGCACGCGCACCCACAGGTATCTGTTATGCTTGTCCGTCTTGCACAGGGAAACTGGCTGTGCCAAGGCTGTCTAGTAGTAGCAAGTGACCCCTCTGTCTCCCTGCTTTCCTGTGCATTCATTGAAAATGGAGTGGCGTTGGTGTCCCCGTAAGTCGGGTAGCCTGTGTCCGGCATGCTCCGAAGATGAGGTCCATATCGGTGGCAACCGAGTTGAGACTATCACCCTTCTGTCATGGAAAGCCCCCACAATTCCAAGAGACCATACGAAGGCACAAACCCTATTTGCTTGCAGGAGCCGCTATTGCAAATCCAGTGGTGGTGGCACAAGGGGTGGCAGGAGAGGTGGGGGCAACATGTAGTGTTGCAGTAGTGGCAGGTGGGGCCACTAGAGTAGGATGTGTGGCTAGGATTCCATTAGAAGGGCCTCGAGGGTTCGAGGTGCATGCCTCAGCGTTTGGTTGCGGGAAGACCTGCATCCTTCCCTAGACTAGTCCCGCTGCTCCTCCCTATTTGCCGAAGTTTCTGACTTTTTCCAACTCGCACCTGCGGGCTTCCTGCTGTGCAGGGGTCAGATCCCGATCAATGTACAGGGCGGTCCCCTTCAACTGCCTGCCCTGATGCAGGATTGCTGCTCACTCTTGCGCATCCCTGACTGTGAAGGCGACCACCCGGGGGCAGTCAGAGCGCTGAGCTCCATGGCATCTTGCCCTAGCAATTTATACGGATGTCTGCAATGTCATCTGGGCCAAGATCTGTGTCTGGAGCCCGGCAATGAGGTGCTCTCCTATCTCTTCTGTCGGGCCACGCACCACCACATTGTGATTCCTGCAGCTCTGAGGTTGTCGCGGTAGGTGCTGGTTGCGATGTGTGGGGCATGGGCTGTGGCCTGCGTTGGGGTGGTGGCGGCATGGGGCGGCCTGGTGGTGCAGCATTGGGTGGCCCCAGTTGACATTTTACAGGTTGCTGGACATGTGGAATTGGTGTGTCCTGTGTTGCTGCTTCTGCTTTCTGAAGTCGGGAGCTCAGCTCCTGCTGGACTTGGTGTTGCCTTGCCAGTTCTTGCGTGCACTGCCGCAAATGTTCATTGGCCTTTGCATGGAGGCCCTTGCCTTGCTGGGCAACGACATCCCGAAGCTCTTGGACCTCCTGGTCTCGTGTCAAGACCCTACTCAGAAAGGTTCTCAGCTCTGCTTGGCTTGCTTCAGAGGTGGCCTAAATGCTTCATATCGTGGTGGCGGCATCTTCAACTTCTGACTGGAGGCAGGAGATGGTTGCCATTGTCTTCTGCTCAGCACGCTGCCTATGCTGTGTCTAGGCTTCTATGGTGGTGGAGAGGGAGTCCATGCTGGCTCGCAGGTCAACAAGACCCTGCTTCTCCACCTCTGATTGGAGCCAAGATGTGGTTGCCATTGTCTCCCGCACTGTCTGTTCTCTGTCCTAGGTTATGGCTTCCACGGTGGTGGACAGAGAGTCCAGGCGGGCTTGCATTTCAGTGAGCTCCTGCCTGTCCTGTTGCATCTCAAAGTGTGCTAAGCCGAGGAAGGTCTCTGTCTACTGTGCCTCCAGCTCTGCGATCCGCTGCTTCTCTGTCGCCAGCTGCCTTCCCAGCACATGGGATATTGAGGACTGCATCTCTGCTGCTAGACATGCGCTTCGTGCACTGTTATCTACAACACTGGCCTGGAGCTGGCTCCAAGGCTCTGCTGGTGCTAGGTTCACTGTGGGCCTGAGCAATCAACCTCACCCTGTCGGGCCGATTTTGATGATTGGGTTTTGGCCCGGGCCTCCCTCTTCATGGAAGAGGAGGCTTCTCCCTTGTGCATGATGTCTGATCGGGGCCGTTTCCGTAGAGGCCCTTCAATTTAGTTCTCCCAAGCAGGGTTGTCCTACAGATGGCGGGGGTGCCTGGGCAGTAAATTGGGTCTGGCCCGGGGCTTGGGGCTGAGGTGTGTCTATTTTCAAGTCATGGGTTGCATGCATGGCCATACTGTCTACCAGCTGCCATAGAAACCCCTAGCAAACAGCTTGAAAAAGTGCCAATTTGGGCCCCGAACCAAAGCCAAGCATGTAGGTATCATGCACCTTTGGAAAGATCTCTGACCAGTTTTCAGACGAGTCCAGACACACAAAAATCTAACACTAGATGTGTGAAGTAAAGTGAAGTGAAGAGTATTATTTCGCCTGGTGAGACCATCAGGTCTATTAGACGCTAAGAAAACACAGTCTCATAGTCAAAAACAAATTCATGTGACAACGCAGTCGAGTGGCTCATCATCAGGCTCTCTATCCTCTTCGTCATCAATCACATCCTTATTAGCTTTTAAGATTGTTTCTCGCATTTGTAATACATCTAAAAAAAGCTAGCAACTCTTGTTGCTGGTAGCTCAAAGAATATTAAGAGATTAGGTACATCCATATCAAACCTGTCCCTTAGAGCTTGATAAGCTGGGCATCTCAATAGTACATGTTCCTCATCTTCGACCTCGCTTGATCCACAAACCCTGCATACTCTGTGTTCATGGGCAATCGCATACCACCTCCCAACCTCCACCTCAAGGTGGTGTGCACTCAACTCATTCTCATCCTGCATATAGCATGCCTTTTCTTGATGGAAATATTTTCATTCAGATAGCACATTTCACACAACAGAGGGTTCATAAACTCTCTATAATGCATCATCCTTGTGCCCGGTCTATGCCATACCCTGTTCAACACTATTTCTCCTACCCAATTCCGGTCTTTATTACTTCCTAGATTCTCAATGTTAATCGCCCAATTCTTCAGCCAGACCATCCCATCCCCATACCACCCTTTTCCAAATGACTCCTTTCGAGCCATTCGTGGGTAACTAGCTTCATCTTGGCTGTTTAACTTACTCAAATACATAAGAAATTGGCATAAGGCCTCGCATTCCAAAGGAAGCATTCCACGTTCTGCCAGCATTATTTCATATGGAGTTTGTACCTTTACGCCTAATTCTACATGTAGAAATTTCTTTTGCACTTTCTCTATTTTTTGCCATTGATCTAGAGGCAGCCCTGGCCCCCAAACTTCACAGCCATATAGGATCATTGCCTGTACCAATGTTTTGAAAAGCATCCTCTTTAAGCTGAACTTCCATATGTTTGCTTCTTCATTTCCTCTGCATTGCAAAAAAGGCTTTGAGTCCCCCATTTATTCTTTTCTCCACTGTCTGATTCCACCTGAAATGTTTGTCCACGATTAAGCCCAGATACTTATAGGATGTCGAGATCTCAATCGCGCTGCCCTTATAGACGGACTCATAGTTCTTGTCTAGCATTGTACCAAATATCACCACTTTGGTTTTGCTCAGGTTCACATATAAACCCTTGGCATCACAAAAAAAAGCCAACACATCTAGGTGCCTTTGCATCCCTTCTTTACTGCGTGCAATCAGCACAATATCATCAGCATAGAGCAGCAGCTGAATAACATACCCAGCAGGTGTGGTCCTTCCATCACCATATCCCAAAAAGTGTTGGAGATAGCGGGCAACCCTGCTTAACTCCAATATTACTATCCACTTTCTCTCTACACTCATTCACATACGGGAATGAAAGTTGCACCCATACCTTCTCATAAAACATTTTCATCACATCTTTTTATGCATCGGGCACGTTTATTCTTTCCAAACTGGCCCATAAATTACTCTTGCATACTGTGTCAAATGCTTTGGTACAGTCTATGAATGCAGCGAAAAGTGGCTTTCTTTTCTCCTTGACAGAGTCTATCATCGCTCGGAAAGTAACTAAGTGGTTGATGGTAGACTTTCAAGGTCTAAAACCTGCTTGCCCCTTGGCCCTGACATCATGCTACTCAGTCCATGTGCTGATTTTGAATTCTACTATGGTGGCATAAAGCTTCGCAAAAAGATTGCAAACCATAATCATTCTGTAATTATTGGGGTCACTTTTGTCACCGCCTTATGAATTGGTATCACCCTGTTTATTTGCCATGTATTAGGGAAGCCATCTCTAGCAACAGCATTTAGTAGATGTACTAGTGCGTCCACCATTTGTGGCCCAACCCATTTTAAGTAATTCCACCATCAAACCAAGGGAGTCTGGCGCCTTCCGGTTCCACATGGTACAGTCTTTTAACCTGATGCATCAAATCCTCCACTTGCAATTGTGGTGTTTCATGTTAGCCCTGCTTAAGCTTCTTCAAAAAATCATACGGGTAACTAAGCAAGGATTGGACCAACTCCTCTTGCTTGCGTTGCAAAAAGGCTCTTTTTGTCCTCTTCACTCTCCTTAATGAATTGCAACCGTTCCTCCCCATGTGCCAGTTTATATTGTCTTATTTTCTCTTTACATTGTGCATCGAACCACCCATTGCAAGGAAGTCCTTTTTTTTGCATACATGTAAAAATGACTTTTTAGCGGAGTCTCTAGTATAAGAGACGTCAAAGTAGAGTTCATCTCATCTGCCCCATGTGACCATGCCATATTTTCTATGCATTTTTCAAAAGCAGAAAGATACAATTCTGCCTTCCTGTCATCAACATAAATCTTACTAGATATAGTATGCACTGGCTGTTGAGAAATTGTTTCAGAGACCCTAATGCTGGCAATGATAGGTACATGATCCGGTTCACTTCTCTTCCTCCAAAGTTTGCATGTCTATAACATGTTCTGCAAAGTATGCTGGTGCTATAAAATGATCAACCACACTCTTGCCTCGACATGTACATTTATCTGTATCAGGAAACCTTTTTGTGCCATTGTAGATTAACATTTCCAAGCCACTACACATACCTAGCAAAGCATTCCCCATAGGAGTGGGCCATTGGTCCCTATCTTAAGAAACCCGATTCCATCCTACTTCCCCTATTTCAGTGTCATCCAATTGCTCCATCCATATAGGATCCCCGCAATCACTTGACATTGCTGCTTGTTTGCTAGTTGTCCTGCCATTAAAATCATCCACTAGTACCACTTTGCCTGACGACAAAAACAAATGAAGTAAAAGCTAACTGCTATAGAAACTCTAGCATACAGTAGGCGCTCTAACTACGCCATGCCACCCCCTTAGCATACAGCCCTTAAAGTGCCAATTTGAGAATCGAATCGACACCGATGTGTGAGATATAGCCCGCCGGCGTGTCACTACCTACCACAAAACCCTAGCACACATCCCAAAATAGTGTCGGTTTGAGCACTGAAACGAGCCAAACATACGCTACTATACACCATTGAAAAAGATCTCAAGCAAAGCCCAATAAGCCCAAGCTACCAAAATCGACACCGATGATGAGAGATATGATCGATCAGAATTACGCTTTATAAACCCTAAGCATGAACCCGATACATGTAGCAACATGCAGGTTGAATATGGCAATCTATAATTGGATCCAAAATCTCATTGTCTTCCTGTATTTCATGGCCTATAGACCATAACTGATGTTTTGCATTCCATGATGATGTAGAAATCTATGTTATACAACGATGATTTTAGTGGTACTATAAACGTGGACGAATATTTTAGTTTTAAATAAGTCTTAGATGGCAATAAGCTCTAAATTAGATATAATTTTGTGTAGTGCTCGTGGGTGATAAATTTTATCCATTAAAATATTTATACACCTTGGATTGTTGGTATGAAGTGTAATGTAACAACACATAGCTGGCATTGACCAACTCCAGAGCAAACCCTCCAACTTTCACGTCATTTTTTGTTCCTTGATTCAAGAAAACTCGACTTAGATTGATATGGAAGAAAGCAATCAATACAATCTGTATAGATGGCACAATCAAAGTTCAAAAGTTTTTGTCTATGCTCCATATCGACATGAAATCCAATCAATAAATTCTAGGTGTAACTAGGTGACTTAATGGAGTTTCAAAAACGTTGTCAATAGAGAGGCGGAAAAAAAAAATTCCAAAGTTCTTGTAGTTGTCAAAGTTGGATAAGAAGGCCTTCCCAAAAAAAAAAAAGGGGGCTAAATAATTTCATATTTTTATTGAAAACGCCGACCAAGCTATAGTGATAAGATTTTCAGAAATTCAACTATATAGCAACTTTGCAAAATATAGCTAGTAAAATCAACTCTAATCTAATAGGTATGCATGACTAGTAGGCAACATTAGTCGCAATTACGTAAATATGATTATTGAGGTTGCAAACATCAAGAGTGCATTCTTGAGGTAAGAATTGAAAGACCGGGATAGTGAATGGAGTGATTATTGGAACATGAGGAAGGAAGCTTTGAAATACACAATGTATATTCCTTTATACGCCATAGACTAAATGATATGAATCATATTAACTATCAGCATTTTGCAAAATGATTATGTAGATGGCTCGTATTACTATGTCAAAATTATGCAGCATCATGCATGATGTTCTTGAGTGTCTTGGAAAGGATTCAATGATGCATTTTTCTTGATGTTGACTATGATGAATTGTTGAGGACTAGGATGTAACTGGACTAAAAGTCACAATAACAAATTCATAGATTGGAAAGGAATATTTATTAAAAGCCTTAGTGAGAAATTCATAGATTGGAAAGGAATATTTGTGATATACAATATATCTTTATGGATTAAATGGAAATTAAAATAGCTTATTATGTAAAACAATGTATTATCATGGACCAAAAAAGGCCCTACTTGAACATGTATTAATTAGAAATCATAGATTAAAAGTAGCCAATTACAAAAGAACTTTGGTACACAAAAAGTTCGATGGGATACGTTTTCTTATAAGCTTAATGCCCGTGTCGACGCACGAATCACAATCGCATTATTTGGGGTGAGAAAACCGACTAGAGTCGGGGCCAAACATGAGACCCCGATCGGTCAAATTCACGATGTTGGACCAGCATCCAAGACCCTATTGCTGCAACGCCGCCAGTCGGTTGGAAGGGGACATCAATATACTTGGACCGCGATCTTTACTCGGGGCAACAAAAGGAGGAGAGAGAGTTCACAAAAAATCGTGCAAGTCGGATAGGGGCGATGGGGATCGGGCTTGGTTAATGGTTGGCATGAAGGTGTTTGTACCTCCGCTGCCAAGCGATGGCGAGGGGCAGCGATGGGGCCGAGGGACATCTAGAACTTTCACCTCGCGAGGAGCCGAAACCAGATGCAACAACCCGGGACCCGATTAGCAGCTCGGGCACCACGGAACGGCCCCGCGCAACCTCCTGAGCCTGGTGCAGACAATCGCCCGCAGGCTGACATAGGGGACGGTGTCTCCTGTATCATGGATGGGGGATTCCTGGAAGATGGGCAAAGGGCCTTGTTGGGATCGCCACTGATATGGACATCATCTTCTTCACCGAGACATGGAATATCGTGGGCATCCGGTGCCGGACATCCCGATACGGTGCTTCGCCGCTAATCTTGCCACATGGCAAGCTGAGGATATGGAGGGGTGGCATGCTACTTCAAGATACTATAGCATACGGTCACCCGCCTCCTGAGGCTATCGGACACGACTTAACCGCTACTGTGGGTGAGAATCTTTGAGCCCTCTCAAAGATCGTCCATTATTTGTGCATCTTTGTTATATACCCCATCGCCTCTGTTCTACTGGTCGAGAAGGCGAACCTTGCGGATGTACAAATGCCTTATAGAGATCTGTATGAATGCTTTTGGAAGGGAGTTGGTTCAGCTCACGCCGCCTTTGACATGGTAGTGCAATGGTATGATCAATAGTGGTTTAATCGGGGGTTTACTTGCAAGATGATAGACATGATGGTGGGAGCTACCGCGTGGTAGACTATCTCCTTGCTCGCTGGTAGGACTTGACATGATCGTGGCGAGCTCTCAGGTGGCAATACCTAACAGGAGAGGAAGCTTTGTCTGACCACTATCACTTTATGTCACTTTTGATTGGGAGCACTGCGATGGCGCAATCACAGTGTAGAAAACCATCGGGGTTGAGATACACCCCGGAGCTACCCAGCAAGCGTAATATGAGTGCAGTATTTGAACGTGAACTACGGAGTTGATGCCCTTTGCACGCTACATGATAGGTGGAATGGCTTGTAAATGCCTTACTCACGGCGGCTAGTGCATGCTACTTTGCGCCGAGGATCGCCGCGCGAATGGACCTTTACGATTCCCTCGAAATCCCCGGTTTGGCCGGCGCAAGGCTCTAAAAAGACCTTCGCCTACTGCCTCGGGATCCGCGATTCGCGCGCTGAAACATTCGCCAAAAGACTATAGGCATTCTTGAAATTCAAAAGCATCGCGTACATTGCGCAGACCATCGGCACGCGACATGTTTGATTTGTTGATGATGAGCGAAAGCTCTTCCGGGCGAGAGGGTGTTGTACAAGAGGCATCAACCACCCGGCAATATTACCGTAGACCGGTGGATGCATCAAGCTGGAGCTGTGATGATCCCCAGGGCAGGTGCGGGGTTCTAGTCGTAGAGAAATGCCTATTCACGGAGGAAGACATCCAACGGGGCCTTAGACACCGGCTAATGGTAAAAGCGAAGGACTTCGCGAGGGACTTCAAGCGGAGTTATTGAAATGGGGTGGGCCAGCTTTGCTAGGCCTCGGCAGCGATCATTAACCAAGCCATAAGGGAGGGCCTCCCCCGAGAGTGGATGGTTAGCAAGGTCACCCCAATTCATAAGGCAGTGTAGGGATGATTCGCTGCCGCATGATCATGGTGAGCCCATTACTTCGCCAAAGCTTTTAGCAGGTGTGGTGGAGAAGAAGTTAACCTGGAGGCTGAGGAAGCCGGAGATAGGTGCTATTGGCTAAGCGGGGTTTTAAGCCCTGCCCACTCCACAATCGACCATATATATTCACTCTCAGAATCCTTATGGAAGCTACCACTGCACTTAATCTTGTGTGTTGATTTTAAGATTTCAAAGGCGGCATATGATACTGCTCCCTTCAGACCTGTTGTGGCGATTTGCGGTATTTGATGCCCCACGGGATCTTACAAAATGTCATCTATAGACTCTATGATGGGATATATCTTTTGCGCATTGCACGCATCGGATCGGCCGAGGTACTTGCACCATAGGGGTTAAACGAGGGATGTCCGTTATCTCCAACGCTCTTTGGTCTCTACATTGACAAGTTGGAGACACGGATGCAAGAACATGGGGAAGCGGTGGCCGCGCGTACCAAGGCATACAAGATAAGGCAATTGCTCTATGCGGTGATGTAGACTTCAAGTTATCCCATATAGCGGGGAGTATCTCGCGTGACATTTGGGCGCTCTTAGTGGGTTACGTGACACAACGAATGGCGGGTGAACCTGCGAGGAAAACTAAGCTCTGGCGGTCCTCTCGAAGATGATATCCTGCATCTCTATTACGAGGACGGAAGGTGGATGTTGTAGGACCTTCAAGTATCCGGAATCGACTTTTGCGCTAGCATGTTATGGATGATCAGGTGGAAAGACGGATTGGCCACGCGGGATGGAAAGCCCTCAGATGATGCGAGAATAGTCGCTTTCTGAAATGAACCTATGTGATCGGGCGCGTAAGACCACACTCGTAGAAAGCACTTCGTTGAACCAAGATTGTTGTATGGGAGTGAGGCCCGGGCCAGGCAATTAGCAAGAACACTGGATAAGCTAGAGAGGGTGCAAAAGGCCTTCTTAACATCACCGATCTAGGTATCAAGGACCGCGGTGCCTTATCAGATTTTTGCTATATGAGGCTGGTTCCCCCGCCTGCAACATTCGGCTATCTTGCTGACATCTGCATATTTCACAAGGTCACCAGCATGGATGCACAGCGTCTTCGAGGGCTTTGTGGCAACAAGAGCCACAATTTAAGGGGTATGGCAGAGCACAGCGTAGGGGTTTATAACGTGGTCTATAGACTACCCAATGATTGTGGCTATGCTTGATGCCCGTGAAAGGCCGCACACTGAATGAGCTTTGCCACCTCTCGGGATAAACCACTGCGTGCAAAGCCTAAAACGTATACACTACCACACGCCAGTTAATCCAACACCGAACATGGCCCACACCGGTACTTCTGGAAAGCGCATATATCTATGAAGAAACGGAGAGCTATTGCCGGTGAGGACGGGTCCCATCATCTCGGATTTGAAACGTCGTTGGACCTAGATGGAGGGCGTAGAATCCCGGCATGAGAGAATATGCGCCGCGTTGTTGCCACATGCGACAAGAGGATGAGCACCATGCTCGCAAGAGAGTGTCCCGCATATCACCATATCCAAGCAACACATGCTGATCTTAGATGCTCTGAGACACCGCTGCATCAATTCTTTGGCATCGCCAATGGTTGCACGTCTCGCATCCTACATTTTGCAAGTTCTGCGGTCGGAGAATCCCTTTACGACAAGGCATCTGAGAGCCTACTACCAGGGTTTTTTTCCTCCCATGTGGGGTTTTTTCATCCCAAAGAGTAGGGACACATTGTATAGTAGCATTTGTCTTTTTGGTGGGGTTTTATCTGCTTTGTGTACTGCATGTACCGTCTCATAGGTCAAGTTTGGCCTCCGCAGACGTTAAAATATACTTCCTTCCTTCCTTCCTTCTTATGTTGGGCATTGTTGGACACCTACGAACAGTGAACTTTCTATACTTGGGATTGTTGGGCCCCAATGTGAAAATTGTGCCCTTAGATATAACAACTTGTTGCTAAGCACGACAACATCGAGCACTGTCACTAGTAAAATTTGATGAGAGTTACAATATGTGTAGAGTACCCAAACACCAAAATAGGGTGCAAACATACTAGATGTTATAACTTCCAATGGCTGGATGTCATCTTTCAAACTAGTTGTCTTTCTTCATCTACACTTTATCACCACCCCTTCCCCCAAAAATAGACAATCCCCCTCACCCGGTTTGTTTTTTCTCTGCCCTCTGGTGTCCTGCCTGATCTATCCCATCTACCCTTTGCCCTAAGCCTACTCTATTGCTAGTTTAACTAAAAGCATCTGCACACCATTTATATGATGAGACTTGCATCAGCCCACTTCTTCCACCCAAGCTATGTTTTGAACGTTGGTGGGGGGAGACCTCAATCTAAAGACCTAACCACTGTGCCAATACCACAATGGTAGAACCATTGACTTCATATCACATTAAGGATAGCAGTCTCATGCATCTTTCTCAACCAAAAGCAATACACTTCAGACTAGTTTAAATATTTCAACATGACATATTCCGGGCCATCTTGGGCGTCATGGCACTAAATTAGATGTGGATATTAATTGAGGCATCCTCTATCTCGATATTTTAGTTTAAGTATTTCAACATGACGGATTCTGGGCTATCTTGGGCGTCATGGCACGAACATGAGATAAAATTACTATCTATCCATCCATCTACCAAATCTTGATAAAGATTTACTTGAGTGAATCTAGGCAAATTAAACCCAATTGTTAGTAAGTAGTGTTCTGCATTATTTGAAAGCTACTCGAGATTAAAAATTATTCCGCACACGCTTCAATGATCTCAAGCTTTAATTTTATCACCAAGATATGGTCGCTGAACTAAGGTATGGTGGTAGCTCTATGACCAAATAAACGCATCCAAATTTTTTAATTTTATTTCTACTAATGCATGACATTATATAAAGGAAAGACTTGAATGCAGTGAGTCTCTAATCAATTCTAAGAGAGATCTGCTTTGTGGTCTTCGCAAAGGCTTTTGACACGGTGCATCGGAAAAAGCTGTGGGCGAGATTGCAAGACCTGAGGGTCCCTGCAGATTTGCAGAATGCATTATACAGGGTGTACAAGACATGTTCAGGCTGATTGCATCTGACAAGCCAGCATTCGACAACAGTATCGGGGTCCGCCAAGGATGCCCTCTGTCTCCTACATTGTTTGGATTGTACATTGACTAGTTGAAGAGCTAGCTGACTGAAAATGGGGGCGATGGAGCATACCTCTTGCACCAAATTGTCAGGCAGCTCGTATATGCTGATGATGTGGACCTCCTTGCTTACATTCTGGCAGAGATGCAGTGCCATCTCGACGCTCTGGACATATTCTGTCGGGTGATTGCCATGTGAGTCAACCTGACCAAGACTAAGATGATCGTCATATCATCCTCACAATAGTCGTGGGTCCCCTCCTTCAGTTACCGAGGGCAAAATGTAGAAGTGGCATCTAGCTACATGTATTTGGGAGTGGAGTTCCCCTCTAGTATGCAATGGGATGCTTTCATCCATCTAAGGGTGGCAGCGGGCTGGAAGGCATTGTATGCCATGCAGAACAATAGTCACAGAGCAGAGTTATATAACTGGGCCAGTATTGTCACGTATTGTGTATAGTACTTGTACAGTACATCTTCCAAGGTACTATAATATACTCTAGAGTTTTTTTGTACGTTACGTATGTTTGCCATGTGCTGTTCTGTTTTATGTATAATATGTACAGTACATTACGTACGGGAAAAATATGATGTTCTTTATGTAAATATTGCAATTTTGCACTTAAAGTTAGATTTTTTGAGGAGTTCCTATAAGATCCCAACTATAAGGAGTTGGTTAAGAGGTCTGGCTGGTCAAATAAGAACCTGCAATATAAAGTTCATGTAAATGGATTGAAATTAGTACTAAAGCAAAGAAATAAAGCACAAAAATTTTACCTGCTCTTTATCGAACACTACAAGAGCTAGAAACATACAATTAGAGTTTTTTTAGTTTTGAAATTGACATTAGACATTGGGGGGCACAAAATTGATATGAGGGTATGATTTAAACCCATAAAAAAAAATGACCCTCCTCTTTAGAGGTACAAGACGTACTGTACACTGCCCAAGGTATTATACATACAAAATCATAGTGTATGGGTACATAAATAACACTGGAGTGGGCCCATCAATCACACCTGTTCAGGGCCTTGGTGGAGCCTATCCTTTTATATGAGGCCGGGATCTGGGGCCCCGTGGTGTCCCTAGCTACCTGAAATGATTTAGAGCAGGTACAGAAAGCCTTCTTGACCCGAGCACTAGCAGGGGTGAAGTCCACAGTCCCATATCAAATTCCTATACATGAGACTGAGACAGGTCTCTTACCTCTTCAGAGGGTAGCCCTGGATCGGCACATCGTCTACCTTCATAAGGTGGCCACTATGGACGATGCTCGCCTCCCTAGCCTAGCTTACGACGTCGCAATGGGGCCATAACACCTCAAAACCTGTTGGAAGGAAAAGCGAGCTCAATGGCTCGCCTGATGGAATGTGCAGGAGCACAGGTGCATACGGGTGCAAATAGAGGCAAATCGCCACAACCTGAGGCAGTACTTTGATGTATGCTTCCTCAATAAGCTCTGGGATGCCGGCGCTCTTGAACAGGTCAAGACAGCACATTACCAGTGCCATGTGAATCCCTCATTGGAGAGGGGGCCGCAACGTTACCTGCGTACCCATCTGCCTATAAAAAAGCGCACTTATTGCCTCAATCCACACATGTGCACAATGTCTCCGCATTGAGACATGGAGATGGATTGAGGAACCATGGTAGGACAGACTCTGTAGATGTTGTCTAATGGAGGCCGTTGAAGATGAATGACATGTCTTATAGAGATGTCCGGCGTATGACCAAATTCGGGCACGCTATGCTAAATTGGTCAGGCCTAGCCAACTGCTACACGTGATACTCAGGAGGGCTTTAGTCCAGATGCTGGGATTATACCTCTAGGAGATAATGGATCTGCGGGACCAACTCTGTCCCCGGATACACATCTGTCTTGTCTCATATGTATACTTGTATAGTTTGATGGCATTCTTATTATTGCCACAATTTTTCTCTCGAAAACCTTCTAAGGCAGGGTTTGCTTAACCCGGGCTATAATAGGTCTGATGCGCTCTCTCTTTTGGATCCCATAGGCCGATTGGTCTTCGTGGACGATAAAAGCCTATGCTATTTTATTCTATTCTATACATTCCAATGCTAGTTCACACATATGAATTTGTATTTTGTATTTCCCAAGTCCATCCTCTACACATTCCAATCCTTATTCATACACATGAATTAATATTTTGTATTTCCTAAAATCCACCCTAACATCCTGGGTTGCATGTATAAACTTATATTTGAATACCCGTTAGCATGCTTCTACTCACAATTAGTTGCTCTTCCTCCCTAATACTTGTTTCAAGGGCAAAGAAATGTTGCTACCACTATAAGGTTTAGAAGTTGTGGAAGGCGCATTTCGTACTTAAGATTTTCGAAGGTTTAAGGTGTGTATTCGTATGGTTATACATATGAATCTGATGGTGGACTGTGGAGTCCGAGTTTTGTGTGAGGAGGGTGCACGAATTGTATGTTGAAGTGATAATCGACTACCGATGGGCGATTTTGTGCTTCAAATGTCGCTGGGGAGGCAGCACGTAGGCGCTCCAACGGGGGGCATGAACAGATTTTAAACCCAGTTCCAATTTGTCGTTAAGACCTCTTCTTGGGCCGAATATGGCTTCACGAAATTCATTGTTGCCCTAAACAGCTCTGCCAGGGTCTTCACATGCAACCCTTCTTGGTCGATGCACCTAATCAGAGCAATATTGATACTTCTGTTATTCAAGAGCTAGGAAATTTTATGAAAAAACAACTTCGATTTAGCAGATACACTGTTTTACATGTGCACAGGTAAGCATTCGTTTGCTTTGAAATTTTTCTAGAACAACACACAAGGGCTACGAATTTGTAATGGCTTTGTTGCCCACTTGCCTGTATAGCATAACTGAAACAAGTTTGCTTGTTCATCTTTGATTTTTTATTTGCATTCAAGTTGATGCATGCTCATATAATTACATGCTGGTTAGGTGCACTGCTAGTTAATAGGTGTAGCCTCCACAGCTTTTGAACCTTATAGCCATTTGAGGATTAAATTGTAGTTGGGAAGTAGTGATGCATTTTAGCAAGAGAACTGCAAGTAGGATAATTGGCACAGTGATTTTTGTTGTGAATGTACAGATTGTCAAACTTCAGAGATTGGCAAAGAAGGTGTGGCCATGATGCTTTGTTAAGATACAAGTTACATCTGAAATATTTGAGCTAGTTGCTTTGTGGTTTTGGCAGGCATATGTAATAGAACATGGTCATGATTTAATACAGGTATAGATTGCTGGCTGAAGTTCTGAAGGTTTGCATGCAAAATAAGGTTGTCGGAATGGAAACCACGACTTCTGTTGGATGTTTGATTTCTAGGTGTAGAGGTTGTGTGCATGCTTGCAGGTCTTATGGCTCTGCCAAAGAGCCAAGTCTGGCAGGGGGTTCAAATCCCCTTAGTTGCATGTCTTTTATATGAGACGCATATACGTTGACTTGCATATGGACTTGTTGCAATGGTTATCTAATCTTATGCTGAGGTGGAAATGGGTATTTGACCCCATCACGGATTTGGTGGATTTGGTGGATGGTGTCTATTCATAGCTGACACCAGATGTGTGAGATATAGCCCGTCGAATTGTCTACCGGCTGCCACAGAAACCCTAGCACACATCCCAAAACAGTGTCGATTTGAGCACTAAAACAAAGCCAAACATGTAGCTACCATACACTTTTGAAAAGATCTCTGAAGCAGCTTTCCAATAAGCCCAAGCACCTGAAAATCTGACACCAGATGTGAGAGATATGACTGATCAAAATTCTGCCATAGAAACCCTAAGCATGAACCCGATACATGTAGCAACATGCAGGTTGAATATGACAATCTATAATTGGATCCAAAATCTCATTGTCTTCCTATATTTCATGGCCTATAGACCATAACTGATGTTTTGCATTCCATGATGATGTAGAAATCTATGCTATACAACGATGATTTTAGTGGTACTATAAACGTGGACGAATATTTTAGTTTTAAATGTGTTTTAGATGGCAATAAGATCCAAATTAGATATAATTTTGTGTAGTGCTCGTGGGTGATAAATTTTATCCACTAAAATATTTATACACCTAGAATTGTTGGTACGAAGTGTAATGTAACAACACATAGCTGGCATTGACCAACTCCAGAGCAAACCCTCCAACTTTCACGTCATTTTTTGTTCCTTGATTCAACAAAACTCGACTTAGATTGATATGGAAGGAAGCAATCAATACAATCTGTAAAGATGGCACAATCAAAGTTCAAAAGTTTTTGTCTATGCTCTATATCGACATGAAATCCAATCAATAAATTCTAGGTGTAACTAGGTGACTTAATGGAGTTTCAAAAACATTGTCAATAGAGAGGCGGAAAAAAAAATTCCAAGTTCTTGCAGTTGGCAAAGTGAATAAGAAGGCCTTCCCAAAAAAAAAAATGGCTAAATAATTTCATATTTTTATTGAAAACGCCGACCAAGCTATCTAAACATATATAAATCATTCTCAAATTTTTCATTTTTGTTCGTCGTTCACTCGATTTTTTCTGCGCCGCAATCTAGTTCTCTATTTAAGTGCCACGTGTTATTCAAACTATCTCCTCCCACTATTTGTAACGCCGAAATGCTATGGCGCTTCTTTTCGCTCCGCCTCTTGCCTATATGGTCCTGCTTCTTCAAGGGCTTTTTCGCCTCTGTGGCACCCTCCAAAGGCTCCAAATACTTCTTTTCGCACTGTGAAAGGTAAAAGGCCTCAACTCAAAAAACGCCTTTGTAGCAAGATTGGAGCAGATCATTTTTCCGGCTCGGGCTAATCAAGTGCTTAGCTATGATTCTTTTCTTCAGATTTATTTTGTCTCTAGAGACCCATAGTAGACATGCTCCACCGCATACTTATCAAGGATTTCTTCCGTGAGCGATCCACATATCAAAACATTGAATTGCTACACGTATAAAAAAATGTATTCCTCAAAGGGGAGCTTCAATCTGTTTTGCTGCTTTCCGTGAGAAGTCTGAGTCATTGAGAAAACAAATAGTAGGAATCTTCCTTATGTGCTTTTGCAAGAACGATGCTCAAAACCGCTTTTGACTTTTTCTTTCTGCAGTGTGGTTAATTCAGGCAAGTGGTTTGTTCAAGAATAAGAAAACCGTAATACAAAATGTAAAGTTGTAAACATTACTATGTTATGCATATGATGGCGAGTTTTTTTTATATGACATGGGAGGAGTTCCGAAAACCCATCTATTTGAGTCTCAAGATTGTTCAGCTACAAAGGAAATCATGTAGTGTGTCTAATGTTGCAGCACCAATTCAAAGGGACACATTCACTAATTATTTTCCCCTTTTTCCTCAACATGAGAGGTTATTGTTCACCATAATCTAGAAAAGATTGGTAGCGGCGATAAGATAGTAAGCCCCCGTAAAAGGACCAAGGTGATTGTGGCTCTTGTTTGGACATTCAGGTACAAAACACTATAAACAATAATAAGGTTTTTCATCTCAAACATATGAGTGACATGCGGCAAAGACAACAGAGCTTGAGGTCATACAAGCAAATCGGAGAACATGTTCTTTATCGCCAAATTGGTATGTTCTTTTATCAATTGGTAGACTTTGGCTGTTGACTTTAACAATTTTGGATGTGATGGAGGAGGTCTCAAGCATTTGGAGTATATATAAAATACAATGGTGGATTGACACGTGGAGGCATACAATCTATATACGTGCCTCGATGGGCACCGCAAATTTTCTCTCTAATTCATTGGTGCAAGTGTATTTTATGTTGTCAACATTACAAATCTAGTTTGTTCATTTTTATTCTATAATACCATCAAATGAATAAATGACATGCAATATTCGTATTCAAGAAGAGCTTATAGATGCGTGAGGGTTTGAAGAGACTGAGTGTAGCATATGAGGCTACGATTTTATTTTATATACAAAGTGTATACTAGTTCGAAAGATCCTAGATGTCGCCAGAAGTTTCCATTTCTCCAAGCTTTTTAAACCGAGGTTTGGATATAAGTGTAAATTTGATTTCTCTTCCCTTTATATTGCGCATCGTGAACCATGTCAGGGTGGTTAGCTATACAATGTAAGGTGACCGGGCTTGCCATAAATCGGATTATAAAGAATTCATGGGGCGAATCATGGGGACTCAAGGGCTACTTTCACATGGAGCTCTGAAGAATATGTGTGGTAATGTCTTTGTCTTCAAAACCCAATGCATTATGCAAAAGCAAAAAGCAACAACAAATGCTTTATAGGTTCCGCAGATCTTTAGCACCGCTTTAAATGTCGAACACATACAATACTAGAAGCGCCTACTAAAACATTGCAAAACGCTTTGTAGAAAATTCCCCGATAGATTGTCTTTAGGTCCTTTTAAAACCAACCAGTTCAGACTCAAGAGCAAAGAAACAACGTTTTTTTTTCGCCAATACCAAAATTACACCTAAGATGACTAGCAGGAAAATGACAAATAAAACATACACAAGCTTTAGAAAACCTTAGAGAGGAAACAAAATGTAAAATTGTAAACATCAAATATGCAAATGTCATTAGAAAAATCCTTAACTCTCTCTCAAATTTGAATGTAGGTATTGCAACTTGTGCATCCTATCCTATGGTGGCAAAGACACGTTTAAATACATCCCCCACAATATATGTAAATAAAATATTTGATTATTTGTAAATATGTGTAAGCATAAGTCAAAGACATTGTTTAACACGTATCGCACACGTGTAAATTACAATATTTAATCATTTGTAAATAATGTGTAAGTAACCGCATCCTATCCTATAGTCGTATAGTCAGAGAAGACATGGTTTAACACATACCCCACAAGATATGTAAATTACATGTTTAATATTTGTAAGTGTGTATATACAGAGAAGAACATGGTTTAACACATACCCTCACAAGATATGTAAATTACATGTTTAATATTTGTAAGTATAAGGGCTTTCCCATGGATCTGACGGGACTGATGAGGTCGCCCAGTCCAAAAGTAATTGCTCCGCCACTCGTGCTCTTAGCTCATGGGAACATCGGAATAAAGGCACTGCACCTTCGTGAAACCCTCGGAGATTTTTCTCAGCTACATGGAAAGCATTCTAAGAATTATGTGTTTAGCTATCTTGAGACCTAATTACTATAAGAGATTATTGCGTGGAGACAATCATTGTCGAATCTTAATCTATTGGAAACTGAGCACTTCGTGGACCCACATTGGTTTGAATTGTTAATAGACCACTTTTGGTTTGAATTTGAAATGGTTCAAACAAAACGTATTCAAATCCTTAAATTTGAGAGCCGTAAAACATTTGAAAGAGACGAAGTTGGGGAGAGGTTACGCTGCGCTTTTACCGCCGATAAGTTTCTTGTAGTGATAAGATTTTCAGAAATTCAACTATTTCTAGAACAACACACAAGGGCTACGAATTTGTAATGGCTTTGTTGCCCATTTGCCTGTATAACATAACTGAAACAAGTTTGCTTGTTCATCTTTGATTTTTTATTTGCATTCAAAGTTGATGCATGCTCACATAGTTACATGCTGGTTAGGTGTGCTACTAGTTAATAGGTGTAGCCTCCACAGCGTTTGAACCTTATAACCATTTGAGGATTAAATTGTAGTTGGGAAGTAGTGATGCATTTTAGCAAGAGAACTACAAGTAGGATAATTGACACAGTGATTTTTGTTGTGAATGTACAGATTGTCAAAGTTCAGGGAGATTGGCAAAGAAGGTGTGGCCATGATGCTTTGTTAAGATACAAGTTACATCTGAAATATTTGAGCTAGTTGCTTTGTGGTTTTGGCAGGCATATGTAAAAGAACATGGTCATGATTTGATACAGGTATAGATTGCTGGCTGAAGTTCTGCAGGTTTGCAAGCAAAATAAGGTTGTCGGAATGGGAACCACGACTTCTGTTAGATGTTTGATTTCTAGGTGTAGAGGTCGTGTGCATGCTTGCAGGTCTTATGGCTCTGCCAAAGAGCCAAGTGTGGCAGGGGGTTCAAATCCCCTTAGTTGCATGTCTTTTATATGAGACGCATATATGTTGACTTGCATATGGACTTGTTGCAATAGTTAAGTAATCTTATGCTGAGGTGGAAATTGGGTATTTGACCCTATCACGGATTTGGTGGATGGTGTAGAATGCACGAGAAGGAATAGGGAATATAAGGGAAATCAATGACTGAAATAAGCAATAAAGAGAAAATAAGCGATAAATTTGTTGAAAGATAAAACTAAAGTGTCAATGGTGACACATGGTGGTAATCAGATCAGCCTAAATAGACGTTAGATTTTCACTTATTCATTCCACGTATTAACTTGAATGTGAGTTTGTTGCCCGGAGTAAACATATTAGAAGCGCTGCAAACATGGCATTCTCTGGTGTGTCTTTGTACATGCCTTTGACAAATAGATCAGCTCAAAATTTGTTCCTTGATTCACAAAAAACGTTCTATCAAGTACAGCGACGAGTGTCTACTGCTTTGAAACGTATATTGTCTATTCATAGCTGTCTATAATACATAGTTTCTTTATCGTCTGTAATATTTATTATTATGAAGACCCAGACCTTGTGAAAAGGAAGCATTCTCCTGATCCAACGGCCTTGGACCAGACTGAGGAAGAGCGAAACTGAAAGAATTTGCTGCAAGAGGCTGCCCTCTCCTGTATGCAGGTGGTCCCATTCTGTAATCAATGGGTGCGCTTAGTTCTGGCTCCCTCCAAATGTCAGGTGGTAATCTGCCTAAATCAGAACCTGCATTAAACTCTTGCTCCCTTGCATATAGCCCTGACTCTCTTGAATAGTCTGGTGGACACCTTCCTAGATTATGAGCTGGAAATGACTCTCTTCGCCAGTCAAAAGGCAACCTCTCCATATTTGGTGGAACCCTAGGGAGAACATTCTGGCCCCATGCCTGACGAGGACTTAGGTCCTCATACCCACGATCCATTAGGGGGTGTTCCATATAGTGCCTTGCATTCTCCCTGACCAATGGGTAATTGCTTGCTACAATGTCGTTCTGCCTCTCTGTAGTCCTCGCGCTCTGAGGTGTGACTTCATGTTGACCTCTACCATAATCTCTACCATAATACTGGCTTCTATCATGCCTCTCAAATGGTTGCCGGTCTGAAATTCTCGAGTTTTGGGATGTGTTCTCATGATGATTTCTTCTGTGCTCTCTATTGGCATCGGATGACCATTCATAGTTGTTTTGATTGTGTCTTCCAAAAGGATAATCAGAACTTCGACGGCGTTTGACATTCCTCTCTTGGCCAGTGCCTCGCCTTGCATAAGAGTTCTCATCACAAGCATACTCATCATAACGTCTATCAACTGCAGTGTTTCTCCCATGAGGACCTTCCAATACTTCAGTGTGCTTCCTTTTTGCATGCCGAGACTTTCTGCTAGAGCCATTATACCCATCAGTTGTCCCTTTAACTAGCATAGCTTTGTCTCTATCCTTTGAACCCTTACCCTTATCTAAACAGTCTGACACTTTCTGGCAAGAAGACCTAATCACCTGCTCAGAGGACATCTTTGAGACAAAATGCGTCTTATCTCCATTGTGTTTAATTAACTCTCCATTTTCTGATTTTTTCTTGCAAACGTGTTCTACTGGAGACTGCTCATTTGTGTCATGATCTAACTCAGCTTTATATACAGTATCTGACTCTTCTTTGCAAGGAGACCTACTGGAACCAAGATATACACCATTTATGTTGTCTTTGTCTAAGCCATGCAACAATTCTTTGCAAGCGGAGTTTTTATCTCTATCTTTAACAAAACCCTTATCTTCCTTTTCAATACTTTGACATACTTGGCTTTGACTGTCATCATCTAGGCAAGAATCTGCTCCATCCTTATTTTCATTCTCTACTCTTTGTTTTTGATCGTTATCAACTATCTCAGCATTATCTAGCCCATGACTAAAATTTGATTCTTCAGCTTCTGGTACTTCAGATATGGCTATCTGGATTTTTGGGGCTTCCACTTCTGATCTTGGAGCAAAAACTACAAAGTTTTCCCTTTTAGCTGGTTTCACATTTTCCTCCCTAGGTGTCATGGTCACCAAATCCATTGTCATGGTGTGGACAGCTGTTTCCTCTTTCTCCTTTGTTTCGTTGCAGATGTTCTCCACTAGTGTCTTTTCATAACAGATCACTTCCTGCATTGAAACAACACCTGCAAAAACGTCTTCTATGAAATGAGAGCTAATATTTAATACTTGATTCAAACTACAAATGATAGCCAAATCCTGGATTCATTACCATGAGCTCGATATTTTAAATAATCCTGTAGGACTTGGTGCAAGATACAAATGATAGTCAAATCCTGGATTCTATTATGATTACTATGGGCTTGATAATTCATTTTAATCTGGGAGGACTTAGGAGAGTAGTGGCTACTTAGCCGTTTCTACCAAGGTTTTCATGCAATGCTCAATTGTGCACCACTGTCAAGATGTTGTATAACTGAACTGAAGGACCAGTATTGAGTGAAGTATTTAGCCATTAGCTTTATATTTTCCCAAGGGAAGATTTCACTGCCCTCCAAGTCAAACAAATCTTCAGATTTTCATCAAAAGCCATCTCCAGGAAAGTAATCTTTATTTTTTTAAACATAAAATACTAGAAAGCAAAGGCTTGTAAGAAATTACCACCATCCACATGGCCATGTTTGATAGCTATCTTCTTGTGGTGGTTAGCATAGTCTTTTCTGCTCCAAAAGTAAAGAGGTGGTGCTTCATGGTTTTCTTGGTTCATGGTATTTTCATTAACGTCCACTGAACCAGGAAGGTAAAAAGACTGTAAAAGGAAGAGGGATGCTGTTAATATAAAAGTAAATGTACTTTATTATGTGTTTACATCTCTTTTAGATCATTTACATGTAATTTCAACAAAGTACCTATTTACACTGTATAGAAAGCCCTTATGGACTTCTATGCTGTGTAAGGGGCGAGGTGCGAGGCTCGCAGCGTAGTCGCATGCCACCTCACCCTTACACAACGTAAAAGCCCACAAGGGCTTTTTACATTATATATATAATCTAATTAACATAGAAGATATGGTAACGAACCGGTCCCTTCAGCAAGTTTTGATCTTCCCATATAAGCTCATATCCATGACTTTCCAATCTGCATCAGAACAGCAACGGCTTATCATTCTATTTTGCTTGTTTTATTTTGGTTTCTAATACAAACCAAAATAAAATGATAACCAAACAAACACACCTCTTTGTCTCCTTCGGCACAATAAGTACAATTATCTTTGGTTTGAACCTTGCAGCATGAAAAGCAAACTGGCTTGCTAACTTCCCCCGGACACCAAATGGGGGGTTCAGCCCCATTATCTGGAGAGTAAAATTAAAGCGTAGAGTCAGCAAAATTTGTGAACTTCTGAGCAAAATTGAAGTGTCTGTGCTGTTTATATATCAAGTGAGAGTTGTCTTTGATCTTCTGCAATTTTCTTTGGTGACCATTAACCCCAAATGTTATCTTTTTATCTACATCTCCTGTTTCAACTGTTTCTTTTGGATGCGGCAGTATTCAAGTACCCCAAGGTCTACTTTTTCGATATGTCAATTTATGAAAGGCAATGTATTCGGTGACTAACAGATTATAGGGCTACTTGAATGTCTATGCAACAGCTGATGCACAGTGCATCATATCTCCTTGGGGAGAAAAACAGTCAAAGAGTATAAAGCAAGACCATAATGATATGTCCGGCACACCATACATCAACAACCAAAATGCTCACTTGTTGGGGCTCCTTTCAATATCATGTTCCTTGCACAAAAAAGAAAGCTGCACAAAGGTGGGGACAGAACTTACAAGCCTATTTCCAGAAGGAAGCTCCTCCCTTTTAACTGTCATCCAATCCCTCTTCTCAAAGTTAAAATCATTCTGTTCCAGCCAGCCGTCAGAAGAATAATTACTGATAATGCACAGGATAACTACAATAATGTATAAGTATAGTCCAACATATAAAATATTTAATGCTGCATAGTTACCTGTGGTTGCATAATATCAAAATTCTTGTACTCGCAACTTTTCCCCATCCTCATAAGCTTTTCATGCATTAGCTTAGAAAAATCGTTTGCCCCACAGCAAAAATCTACTACCTGGAAGGCCCAGAGTTCAGTCAGTATCCTCTCAACAGCATAAACAAGCAGTGTCTCATTCATAATACTCTATCAGGAACCCACCAATCCTTGATGCTGGTAAATGTAAAAAGGAGAATCATGCCACACTAATGTCAATCTGATGCTCAAGATATAAGACACTGGACAATCCACACAGCTCCGTGTCTGCGTTCCTACATACCATGGTACGAGTTCAATTGCAGTCTGCATATGGTGTCTCTTTCACAAGATAGTACATTCTCCTACTATTGTACTCCTATTTCAGAGCACAAGATAGTACATTCTCCTGCTATTTTGGTTTAAAATGCAGATGAGATTATTAACCTGAAGAGCTATAGGGCCTACAAGACTAAGTATATTCAGCATTTGAACATGCAAGGACATAATGCCAGGAGGGTATAAGCCTCCTGATCATTGCAATAAAACAGTGGGTGTGGAGGAAAAGAAAAGAAATGTCAATTAATAGGTCCACAAAACCATCAGTCTAAAATTATCCAATGTGCTCCAAGCTTCTCAGTTAAAGCAACATCCTAATATAACTCTAACTCAGCAAAAAAAAAAATTAAAATGAGGAAGAGAAAGGGACAAGGGATTCATAAACATCATTAAGACCCATAGGCTCTATGAGACAAGCACAAACAACATTTTCATCCTCCACACGTCATTTGCCTCCTAGAGCTTTCATAATGCAAGAAAAATGCATTAGGACCGCTCTGAAATAAGTCCCAATATCAACATTAGCAATAGTTCCTCTTGTTTTCTGTCAAGCTCAAGCTCAAGCTTCCTTTTCTAGGACTGTTTTATGTGTATGTGTGTCCGTACGCACACGCACATGGGAGGGAGGGAGGATATTTCTACGTGTACAAAAGACCCATAATGACATCCATCTCCTAGTCATTATTAATCTACTCAAGAATCTAGTGGAAATTTAATATTACTTACCATGTCTCCCGGTTCTACATACCAGTGCAGCTTGTCAACAATCTGCATTTATTTTCACAATTTCAGTCATAAAAAATCACAAGGCAGAATACCAGCATATTGTTAATGTTGCTAATTTCTAAAAGAACTGCAGCAATTGCAAGTAAATCTCAGCTCTCATATGCACAGAAGTCAATGCTGTTTAATACATGAATGTTGGGCATCACCTTTTTCAGCTTCTCAACTTGAGTGAAATGTCTACCAAAGGAACTATACCGCCTGCCGTGTAGAAAAGGTGCCAGATATATTTTTAAGGTATCCTGCGATACTCCAACAGCGCATGCTTTAGCATCAGAAGCATCATTGTGAAACATAAACATCAAAAGATTAGCTAGAAATTTGCAGATCACGAGGCAGTGATAATTAACATAAGTGTGGGCTAATTGGGCTTTCCAACAGCTTTTAAGACAAATTCTTCAATAAGGTATCACCAGGCTAAACATGGTATCCCACGGAAGATTCCAAAGGACCTCCAATTTCCTCAGCAACACCACCAATGGCTTCATTTCAGTGCTTGAATTACCAAACATTCGTGTACTCCCAAATCATACTACAGGAATGGGGGAATTTAAAGTCCATAATGTAATTGACAGAGCAAAAGGTTTACATGTACGGACTTTTATGAGATACAAGGTAAGTTCCACTGCTTTGCTATCCCAAACGATTAGGTCTGAATGTCAGAAATAGAAGGCATTTCTAAGAACGTCAATTTCTCAAGCAAGGGGATAAGCACACCCCCAATATAAAAACCATTCTAGTCCAAGTCATCTTAGTCTCTTTCTGATAGCAATGAAGAGAGCAACAAGTGCCAAAAATCAAAGAGCGGCAGTAGAGGCATTGCCTTTGAGATTTCTAACAATGTGAAATGATCAAAGAATGATAGAAAAAACGATGGAAGGTTGGCAATGTAAATGGCATCAAAATGTATAAAATAAAACTTTCAATATCCTAGTTTGGTTCAAAAAGCAGCATTTGTATGCCTAAAACACCTATCCAATTTCTTGCAGACATTTGTTTATTTCTTCCCAAAAATATACCCAAAGTCTTATGGGCATTCTAACAACCAGAACTCAGGAAGATTCTAAGCATGGTCGAAGCCAATCTCGATTAGCAATCTTTTGTTAATATTAATGCATGTTCCTTGAAGTTTCTGTTAGCAGTTCAAAGTTGAAAACCTACTTAAGACTGGGTGAGTTTAGCTTTGGCAAACTGAGGTCGTTAAAAAGGATAAATACGATCCTCATCAACACAAAACTCATGTAGAAAGTGAATTATTTTATGCTTTTTACAAATCAAATAATGGTGGTAAACGGATAATGAAACTCGTTTTGCAGATAGGACCTAACCTTGGAACCTTCAAGATACTTCAAAGACGCAGGTGGAAGTATGCATTGTGCTTCCTCTCGTCCACCAGGACTCTTGAAACACTCAGCAGCTCTGTGAAACGCCTGCTTAAATCATATATTTAGCCATCTTGTCCAATTTACTTCACAGGCAGATTAAATCAAGCCACAGGACAAAGAAAACCCACACGTAATGCAGATTCAATTTTCCCCAATTGGATACTCTTGTTCGGGACATAACTAACTGTGCTTGGAGTTGTCAATTTTGATTGAATATAATCCATTGTAACCTCCTTCCTTGACTTTGCAATGATAGCATAAACGCTGTGTACAGTGAACATACATCTCAGAAACGTATGAAAAAAAGACATTTAAATGTAAAAGCTTTTCACAAAGTAAAAAATATTAGGCCAGACTTACACTTTGTTTACTTCAGCTTCTGCATAAGACGGTAGCTTTACAGCTGTGGACCTTACGCTGACATCCTCCTTAGAATTCAGGCGTCCATTTGCAACAGAAGATACTGGTGCCTTCTTTTTTGGTGGTAGCAAATCTCCTACAACTTTTTTCGTTTCAGTTGCCACCACTGAATCTTCGACTCTTACACCATCCTCTATTACATCCTTATTACTTTTCAATGAAACGTCCTTGGATTTCGCATGGTCCCTTGAATTGGTAGGTGTCATTTTTTTTAGTTCCTTCAAAGCAGGAATTGGATGAGCTGCTTTTCTTACTACTGGAGGTTCAGGAAACCGTAAATGGTTACGTTTTGGTGTCCCTAAATCCTCAAGTATGATATGCTTCCTGTCAATGAAATCCAAAATTTCCATCAGTGTAAATAGAACACAAGAATCTACCCTAGATAACCATTTCAGCTTCATTGACATACTTACAGACAGTACATTATGCGTGCACAACCCTGCCTAGGCTTAAACAATTTCCACCCCCTTACTTCCCGTTCGTCTTCATCATCACTTTCTTCAGGATCTCCATCAAACTTTATCTTGCTGAAAGAATAGTCACCTCAGAAAAGTTCTTATAAAATCTTCAATCTAACCAGGATAGAACTCACTCTTTGATACATTTCTTATGCCAAGCACTTGGACAACGACGACACATATACAATCTGTTGTCTTCACAATCCTTCTTGTCTACTTCATTGCATTTCTTACATTTGTGAAGCGGGCACGTAAATGCCTTGTTTCCACTAGCAAAATCATCTGGCAGTGAGACACAGCTTGGATGATAAAAGCGGCCACAGAATGCCACATCACAGAGAATAACCTGCAAACAGTATTGAGATGTGAAGGCTACAATCAAACAAAATGCATATCCTGTATTCAAAATTATCTGAGTATGCCTCCTGCTGCAATATTCTTTAATATTTAATAATCTGATCCATATTAACACTGCAATCTATGAACTTTCAACTAATAGAAACCATAGATACCTCTCTGGATTCACCATCAGATGCTCCGAGTTTGCCACATGCAAAACACTGGTGCTGGTTGTATTTACAGTTCAAACAGTAGAATTTTGTATTTTCCTGTATCAAGACAGCATATACATATAAAGAAACTGATGCAGCACTCCAAATATCAAGCGTTCTTTACTAACCTTGACCTCAGATTCATCGAGGCAAAGAGATCGACAGTTTGAAGTCAATTCCGCTGCAGCAGACTTGGTTCCATGGAAGGAGCGCAAGCATGGACCATCACAGCTGCCATGCAGCATTTCATGTATAGATATATGTCAAACTTCAGAATCTTAGAACTATGGTATTACTTACCACACCAGCTTTCCTCCATCATCACAAATTGCACAAACTGCCTCTTGATTATCTTCCTCCTCCTCATCATCATTGTCATCGTCGTCGCCGTCGCCTTCCTCCTCCTCCGATTCCTCTTCCTCCTTATCCTCATCGACAATGTCACCCTTGGGGAATATCACTTTGCGCTTCTTTGCTACTGAGACTAAAGGGGGCCCCACACGCTTCTTTATTATGCCCTTAATAATCTGCAGTAAGCATGTCCATTAAATCACTAAGTACCAACTGGTTCTGTCAAAAACAGGATCACAATTTCTTTTCAGGATTAAAAAATTATAGTTTCAAACAGTGCAGCTGGAAGGCAGTGTTTGATATGCATAGCCTCCATAATATATCAAAATCAAGTAGAGAAAGGTGCACTTACATCTGCAGTTTCAAGATCTTCATCTCTCTTAACTATTTCTTTTATAAGCATAGCATGCTCAAGAATGTCCCCAATGGAGAGCTCTGTTTCTGACCAACTGCAATAATATGCAAGTGTGGTGTTCATTGTTAACTGTACCAAAAACATATTTTATATCTAAGGGTAATATTGATACCCACAGCGTCTACCTGCAAATTTTTCGCAAGTACTCCATAACAATCTTCTGTGTTGCAAACATGTTGTTCTTCACAAAACTAATGAAATGACCAACAATGTAGATACTTCTGAAGGCCCCTTTGGCATATGCCGTTTTAGGCCTCCCCAGACGAATCCTACACATGAAAGGAAGACAGATAAAAAATCATATCAGGAGAAAGGCTGGCTGAAAGAACATTCAGGGCAAAGTATTCTATCATTCTGTTCGTATAGTTGCAGCGTAGTGTTTCTGGCTTCTTCCTCTCTATTTCATGAAAATAATGGAGAACAGCGTTCGGAGTTGCAAAGGAGGCAATTGCCCTCAATTCCTTGGCATTAACCCATGTTTAAAAACAAATCGACCATGGTACCGAAATACATTGCAGCCCATGCTCTTCAATCACAATGCCAAAATTGGAAGATCCACAGTCACTTACCAGTTTCCTTTCATTTCCCTGACAAAGAACACGGGTGTGTTGCGATGGTATTCTATCTTCCACGCAGTGATGCCACACATAATGGGAAGCCCATTTTTTCCTTTGCCCCGCAGGTGATAATTTCCAATTTTCTTTCTCTGGCCAACTCTGCTTTCATCAGCGGTCCACAAAGGAAGTTCAGCAATTGAAACAGGTTCATCGTCTTGATCTTCGATATGAAAGCTATCCACAAAATCTGTGTTCGAAGGATTTTCGTCATCAGAAGAATCATCCAGAGCCATGTTTGGTAGAAACTAAATAGAATGAGCTAGGGTTTATATCTTATATATGAAACTATCAAGATCGTGTCGCGCCCTTTTTGCAGACCCAATACGTGTCGATATTCTAAAAGGCTTGCAAATCTCACGTGCAATCATGTTATTATTGCAAAAAGAAAAGCAGGCAGACAGAACCAAATTGTCACAAGGACATTCCATTGTGAAGGTTGTCCATGAAATGCATGGCCATCAAACATGCATATAATAAAAAAATCAAAAACAACCATAGAACATATGATCCATTTTGCAATGTGTATACATCAATGTGTATACTATAGCAGATTCAATACATCAAAACGAACCTAAACATTATACACAAAAGAAACAGTATACCCCTTCCAAAAGCATACTAAAACCTAGATTTTTGCGTTCTCATTTTTTGGCTTGTTGAGAAATTTTTCTGCAGACAATAAACCCTCAAACCTTCGATAAAATCCAAAAAGGTTTTCCACCCACCGGGAAAACCAAATTTAAACAAGAGATACTGGCAAGCACAATAAGCATGATAGCATGTACATACATAGACAAGAGAAAGGTGTATGAGCATTAAAGCAACATAAACAAGGGCCAAATGGGATGGTATAATTCTTCTCTATGAACTGCATCTTGCATTTGCCTTCCAACTTATTAATTCTTCTGTGACAAGTATTGGGGGTTGCGTATGTGACATGCCCAAACCCAACATGCCCAAACCAGGCCTCCAGATTAGATTTTGCTTAAACCGGCAAAATGCCGTGCTTTGTTACTACTTACCAGATTTTTCAGAAAATATCCTCTAATTTGCCAGATTTAACAAGCATTTTAAAAAATTTTGACCAGAAATTTTCCGATATTTATTAAAGAAACCAGATTTTAACAACTTCAACCGGAAATTCTGGGGAGGAATCCCCCTAATCTGGAGCCCTGGCCCAAACCCATTACCTATAGCAGAGGAAATGGTGACATTGGGGGGCGTGTTGTCACGTGTTTAAGACCACGTGATGGGCATATTTGAATTGAAGGCCCAAGTGGGATCTTCATCTCAACATATCTACTACTATAAACAAGGTACCAAGGCCTATGGATTGCAATATTTGATTGTTTTCTATATTTGGGATTCTCTCCTTATTTTCTTTTCATACTTCTCTCTTTGTTCCTTTTGTTCTCTCTCTATATTCTCTCTACTATCTATAGTTTTTCTTCTCTAGCTTGACATTCACTCTCTATCTCATCTCTATTCTCTACCTCTTCTCTCTAATCTCTCTGCTACAGGAGCTGTTGCTGCTTCTTCAACGACTGCTGAGTCTGATGTCGTTCCTGTTGCCTCTATTAATGCTCCTACACCGCCACCTCCCACCGCTCCTACTGTTGCTGCTTCATCTCCTGCTTCTACACCATATATTGCCCCCTCTGCTGCCACTACAACCTCGTGCGAGTCAAACAGGAACTGCGCTTACGTATGGTCTCCTGGAATTATCGGGGCTTCCCCTTGTAGAAAACCGTTGCTGCAGGTATGAATTTCGTCTTCTTTATGGAGACATGGGAGGATGCAGAGCACAGGCTATGAGATCTGTCCGGCTATTACCATTACTCATTGTGCAATCAGTCCACGGACAAGCAGGGACATGGTGCTATCGCCTGCCACTATAGAACAACCTTGGCACCATCAGTCTCCCTACAAAATATAGACAGAGCACAAAAGACTAGGTACACATGGATGTATCCTATTGAACTTAATTTTCAAGCCTTCTGTACGCCTTTTATTGTTTGGGTCCCAAGGCCAATTTGGTCTCCATGGACATTAAAAACCTTATCTATCTATCTTCTATCTATATTTTTAACTTTCAATAAGTCGGTGGTGGAGATTGAGTTTTCTACAATTATTAAGAGGTTGGGAACTAATAATGCATGAGAGTGTATCTCCCAAGAGTTTAAAGAATATGTTTCTTCCAAGGTGCTCAGATGGCATATTTTACCAATCTCATTGTCAAACCTATGATTAAGTTGACCATTTAGGCTCGCATATTAAGGTATTCTGAGAGAACTTGTCATGCGTCGCTGTTGATGCCTACTTGAGTGGATGCTTATATTTTTTTGAAATTTCTCTTTGGTCATCTCGTCTTTTATGATGCCTTCAACTTCCTCCCTTTCAGTCCATCAAGTTGTTGGCAAAAAAACTTTGTTCTAATTATGTTTGAGAGTAGTGATGCAGTGCACTCTTTGGTTTCTAGAGGAATTGACCCACTTGGTGGGAATATATCTAATGTACGATCACACTCACGGTTTTACAGGTTGATTTATTGCACTAAAAGATGCCTTTACTGGATTTTTCCTAATCTTCCTCCAAATCTAATGGCTCATCAGTTTTTAGTAGCAATTGCAACTAAACTTGATTTGTGCTTTTGTGCCAGTGGACTCGCCTTACCAAATTGTATAGTTGTGAAGAGTAGACATTGGTATAAGAAGTTGGATCTTAAGCCTTACAGATAGTCGAGATGGCCCCTTGTTTCACGATAAGAAGGTCTTTGCGAAAAGCGTCGGGGGCACTTTCGTGCCTGTCCGGGCATCTGCTCAACCTTTCCCTTCTTCTCAGGTTCAAGCTCCCATTGTTGTTTTTTCATCTATTCATGAAAGACGTTCTACCTCTAGTTTCGATGGTGTCATCCTTAGCACCATCAGATGCACTTATTGTTTCCTCTACTCTCCATGTTGATGCTTCTTCTTCTTCTCGAGGCCGAGGGTTGTTATGGTGATGGTCTTAATCTTAGGTGTTTTAAAAGTGATGGAAGCGGAGTCCAGTGCAATTAGAAGAAGCGGAAAAGAAATCGCTATGTATCATACCTCATGGGCAATCTTGCCTAAAATGCATTAGTACGGCATGATAATTTGATGTCTATTATTGATGATCACCATCTCAGTGTGAGAACATGTTGATGCATTGATGAGGCCGATGCGCCTCAAGGTGGCCTGAGCTCTAGGTTTTTAGGTTCCATGTCGCGATTCTCTTGTCGTATCTTGATTTTTCTTGATAATGGAGTCGTCACAATAGATGTGATTTTGACAATTCTATAGTTTTCTGAGTTTGTACCAACACTTTCAAGCGCGTAAGGAAACTTGTAAAACAATATTTGAAGCTAGTGCATTGTTATCAGTCAACCACGTAATGAAAATTTATGCATCGAAACCTCAAGTGTAAAATAGAAAAGTGTAAAGTAAGCATTGATTGGAGCTTGATCTCTTACCTAAGACTGCTTCAATCACCGTAATAATAGAACTCAAGACTCTAGCTCTGCAGCGTACAAAATAATAATGGCTTATCGGGGAGCCATCCCTTGCCAAATACATGGTACCCTCAGAGCATAGAAATCGCCTAGAGCTAAAGGCTGAGAAGAAAACTGTTGTATTTGGATCCTTCGATATCTTTGAAGTGGAACATTCTTCCTTAGTGCATCTTAGCTTCTTCCACAAGGTGAGCTTTGGCGGTAGTGGGGATCCTCTAACCCTAGGATGCCTTGACCAAGAAAATCACGCGCCGATCTAGAATTAGTGATCTTGGCGAATGCAGGCGTGACCCTGAATCAAATGCGGAATGTTTGATTTGCAGGAAGTGACATACACAGCGGACATACTGCTTATAATTTTATAATATAATATATAATAATATGTACTAGAAAGGGCCGGAGTGCCTGCGCCCTTCCATTTCGGCCCCTCAAGGAACTTTCCTTATAGATTTGGACATCCTTGGCACTATTCCTCGGATGTGCGAGGCCTGCATGTATCCACAGCAATAATATTCCATCTATGGAATGTTCTTACATTGCCAGTTGTGGCCCACATACCGCGTACACACCCTCATTACTACCAATTGCAAACTATCACATTGGGAGCTTATTCACACCTACTACCAATTCCAAAGTATCACCCATTAGGAGTTTACTCATACCTAATATCAATTCCAAAGTCTCACCCATTAGAAGCTGACTCACACGTACTACACTATCAATTTCAAACTATCACCCATTGGAAGCTTACTCACATCTACTACCAATTATAAAGTATCACCCATTGGGAGCTACCTACAACTACTATGAATTCTAAAGTACAACACCTATATGTTTAAGAAACTTCCCATGTTACTTAACATCTACTACTCAACCACCCATGACGGGCTTACTCATGCTTATTACTAATTACAAAGTATCACCTATGAGGAGCCTACTCACATATAGTACACTCCATAACACTTGATATTCTTATTCATACTTGCTATCAATTCCAACTACCAATTTCAAACTATCACCCATTGGAAGCTTACATACATCTACTATCAATTCCAATGTATCACCCATTGGAAGCTTACTACATCTACTATGAATTCAAAAGTGAAGAAAATTAATGTGAAAGAACAATATATTTAACAATGGTCCAAACTATTGTTACTATCGAAAATGATGAGCATTGATTGCTCAATTTGTTCCGATTAATTAGGATGACGATCAACTGTGACTTTTGACAATTTAGAGCACAAGCATTTTCGCATTATCTGGGAACTTTATCAAAACCTCCGACATCTGTCCGGATCATCGCTAACATTTTACATAATGATAGAGTCTGGCTTGTATGCACCGGACCGACCTCTGTGAGGCCGGAATGTAGATGGCTGATCTTGCCCATTCATCTATAATCTGTCTTCAAGCTATTTGATATCTCACCTACTTTATATTTTAAGCACCATACTGTCTATAATTGAATCAACCCAATATAGCTTATCCCTAAAATTGTCAAACGTTCAACCTTTTTCTATATTAGGTCTTGCAACCATATAATCTAATGGTAGCTCCCTTTAAACAACTTCTACCCATGATCATACTCTAGCTCATCAACTTGTACCCATGATTATACTCTAGCTCATATTCAAATATTTCAATATATCTTCATACTAGCAGTTGTTTTTCAATAATATTACATGACCTCATTCTACAAATTCCCGCTGCATGTAATATTTCCTTATTTGATGCACTATATAGAATTCCTGAGTTTTTGAAATCTTCCAACAGACAAAGCTTTAGTTAATATATCTGCCACCTTCTCATCAGTGTTTATGTATGTCAAATGTAACAAATTTCAGCGTAGGCCTCTGCGAGAAATTGAAGTTCATTTCTATATGTTTTTGATCTTTCATTAGCCGCGAGTTCTTAGACATTGCTATGCGGTGATCTTGTGATTCTTTGTGATCAAGCATCGGGTAATGGAAATACGCGCAGAGTGCAATATTCCCTTGCTTTTACATTTTCAAAATCTGGTGCTCTCCTCCGATAGCAAGGTTACATATGTATCGGAAGTGGATTTTCTCGATCCCCTCTAATCGGCATCCTGTATACTTTAGAATCATGTGTCATTTGAGTTGTATTTTATTCTAAAATCAATTGTCCCCTTTAAATACCTTAGTATTCTCTTGGCTGCAATCCAATATGTTCTTCCAGGATCATGATTGTATCTGCTAAGTATGTTTATTGCAAAGAAATTTGTAATATGGGGCCTTTGTGCATTTTTATACATGGGAGCTTCACAGAGTTGATGCCCTCTATACCGTGCATGATAAAATTGAATGGTTGGTGAAGGCCTTACTGCTTAGCGGCCCGGTAGATGCTTTAGCCCCGCCGAAGAAGGGACATTCCCTCGGAACCCCCACAGTTTGGCTGTGGCGAGAGATGTAAGGCTCTAAAAGTCGATATCGCAGCACCATCATAGATCCACGGCTCGACAGCAGGAGGGCCATTAGGGACTATAAGGCATTCTTGAAATCAAAAAGCATCGCTACATTCGCGGGCGCCAAGGCGTGTTTGATCTGGCGATGGTGAGGAGCCAAAGCCTTTTGGTAAGAGTCTTGCTTATAGGGCATCAACCACACGGCAATGTTACTGCATAGTGGAGACAGACAGCGGTTGGAGGTTGTATATGACCCCGAGGGCGATATTTGAGGTACGAATCGGTAGGAGAAACACTCTGACTTTCCGAGGAGGAGGACACGAGAGTCTTAGGCATCTTGCTAATGGTAAAACAAAGGCTTGCGAGGACCCGGTGAAATGGGTGGGCCGGCTTGCTTTCCGAGGCCTTTGACATGGATAATCAATCGGGCCATCGAGAGGGCCTCCCCACTTGAGGGAATGGATGGTTAGCAAGGTCACCCTATTCATAAAGGCAGGAAGTAGGGATGACTCCACCAACTTCTACGAAGTATGATGTCATGAGTGAGCGTTACTGCTTAAAACTTATAGTGCAAAAGATTGTCTTTGGAGAAGAAGTTAATACAATGGGGTGAATAGTGCGGTTGGCGAGTTTTAATACATATCCACCTGAGTGATCATATTTTCTCTCGAGATTCTTATGGAGCTAAGCAATTACGGTAACTTGACTAACGTGGATTTTAAGATGGCGTATGATCACGGTCCCTCGGGATTTTGTTGTGGCAATGCTTGCGGCTGACTACATGTCCACGGAGTTCGCGAGAATGCCATCTAAAATCTATGGCCGGAATATGTACCACTGCACCAGCGTCGGATCAGGTGAGAGCGATGCAGAGTAGGTGTTCATGAGGGATCCATTATCTCTAAGCTTTTGGACTCTATATTATTAGGAAGTTGGAACCTAGATCTGAGAACATGGAGGTGGTGGCCAGTTGCGGGGCATATCTGATGATGGAAATATCGCAGGGCGATCACCGGGCTTATTGTCCCATATAGCTAGAATTATCGCGGGGAATATTGGATGCTCTCGATTCGATTACGTGACATGGCGGGGAATGGCCAGATCCAGGAGAAAACCAATTTGTGATCTGTCTGCTTGCTGACATGATATCGGACGCTTCTATTAGAGGGACAAAGGATGAGTTATGGGACCTTTAAATTATCTTGTGGCGTCCCCACTCTATATGAACACTTTACACCATGTCAGTCGGAGCATTCCCATCGATAGGCTGGCGGGGAGCCATCCACGACCCCAATCCGTAATGGAATGAGCCCGTAGGGAAGAGTGGATGTGGTAAGTCACCGTCTCTCGCCGGATTAGAGCCTATCTGCTTGAGCGTGGATAAACATAATGAGCACATAACACAATATATCAGGCTACAATCACCTCGAAGGGTGTGACACATCATGAACATCATTAAGAGATATCAACATCGACATAAGCAAATGAAAAGGGAGATCCTGCCAAAGCTGCCGGACTCGAGGGGTAGAGATCGTGACTGAGCCTCAAAGTCATTCTGCGAATGAGAATTCATGGTAAAATGGATTTGGTGGCGGCATAAATTTAGCAGCAGGAGTAGTCCACTCCATCGCTCCAGGTGCACACTTCTGATGAAAAGTATTGGGACTTGGCGGAAGTAGCTGCTGGGTGGCGAATTGCCGGGAGGCTACACCTCTTGGGATCTCCCAGCCGAAGGCGAGGAAGAGAGTTGCCTCTCCTCACGAAGGGATGCCATCCGCAGTGGCCTGAAGCCCTTTGCCCTTATTGACTTGAACTCAATGGAAGGTGGCGCATCACCTCGAGTGTGTCGAGGCCATTACCTTGCCCGCCGCGGTGACAAAGCCATTAAGCCTATTACGAGACGTGGAAGGCCTTACAAAGGGGTGGTCAGGTGATGAGACAAGTTCCTCTTGTCAATGACCTAGCCATACACCACAACGGTGAGAATCTCGTACGAGTAGCATATAATTAAGAGACTAGTGGTACTATCTAGGATCATCTGCTGCGGCTTTAGGTCTCTACCCCCTTCCACAATACATGGAGTCCGCGAGTGAAATACGTAACATCGGAAGAATAGAGAATAACATCAATCTATCTACCCTAACATCTAGAGTTAGGTTCGTTTGATAGGACTTATGATCTACCGGGGATCTATAAGGAGGCCTCTAAGAGTTGATCTAACATACTAAACCAACCTATTGCGCCCAAAGGCGGCTTTGCACAACAAAGGTATTTGGATACACGGTCCTTGACACGCCACGATCCGGTGATCATACTCGATCTTGATGAAGATGGGTACTGTCGATAATCTGTTGGCAAATCCACTTTGGAGCTAACGATAGAATTGGAGTCCGGACTTGGCGAAATGGCCCAAGAGAACCCTAAATCTTTGAGAATGGAAAAGACTCTAGGAAACCCTAAATGTCAAAGATAGAAAGGGTTTAAAAGGTTATAGCCCTTATATAGACCCTTTCTAGATAGGTTAACCATTTTGGCCAAATGGATTCATCACCATTTGGAAAATGGGGTTCAAGGGGTTTTGTTGTGTATGTTTTTATTAACATGCACAACATTGAGTTGCCCCCTAGGTGCAACTCTTGGCTAGGTGCAGCGTTCCTTAGCTCTCAAGTATGTAATAAATACATGGCGTATGCGTGTGGCGATGTGATATATTATCGTGGGAGGCGTATGGTATGCTGGAAATGACTTGATCGCGTCTCGGCATCAGCAGAGATTTGCATATCTGCAATTACATATACTACACATAGGATTTATAACATGATTACCTCGAGGTAATATTAACATCTAAAGGTCGTGCACTAATTAAAGAGGCTCTTCGTCCTCTACTTCATCATCTATTATTCACAAAATTTACGACATTATCATCAATTATAGTTCAAATTTCCCTAATTAATGTTCATATAGTCTCCTCACAACACATTCGTGAAATTAGTATTGTTGCCGAAGGTCTTAATGAATGCCATCTTCACGCGCTCAAATCCATATTGGCCTGCGGGTTCAACCTATCGATGTCATTTAATTATTATAAGGAGGTTGGTTGTTAGGGGAACCACCCATTAAATATAATTACATGGATGCAAGGCATATCTCGACATAGGAAGGTTATGTTTCTTCCATGCGTGGCGATGGAGACAGCAGCCTATCATGCCTATATGCCACTCATGCCTACACCTTTAGCGCGTGGAGGGATAGTGTCCTTCCAGCGTAGAGTGAAGAATGGGGTCCTCGCGTATTAGGCATTATTGACCAAGGTGCTTTCCTATCGTGCATACTGAATGGCCTCTTATCTCTCAAAGATACTTGCCAGTAGAGATGAGTAGACTTCTACTCTACCTAGGTAATGGGGTGTGACTACCGCCCGGTGTGAGCGTACGACCCTTGCGACTGCTCCATGAATTGAGTCGCGCTCAAATCGGTGTGGCACCGGTGGCGTCTTCAGTAAGTGCTTCCCTTCCATGAGTATTGGAGGGTACGACCTTCTTGTCTTCTTATAAGCTCTGTCAGAAGGACTTGAGGGGCGATTCAAGATGTTAGATAGTCATTTCCAGCGTATATTGTCTCAATACTTCCCTTTGGATTAGGAGTGTGTTTCTTTAGAAAGAGACTTCGTGCAAGGAAAACTACATGGATTTTTAGATGTCTTTGGCGAGGTCAATTTTGTGAGTTGGTTTTCTATTTTATCTATCTACAGAGGTCGATCCATCTTGGAGCAAGCTTCTTGCAGTGCCGTCGCGAGGGCTTATTTCACCTTGATCTTCAACCACACTTTGTCTCCACTTCAAATTCTCTTCATCCCTGGCTTACATGTGATGCTTTTCTGCATACTTCTTGCTGCAGAGGTATCTTACCTCCTCCACCGTCTGCATCTCAGAAGCATTTGTTGAAGAACTTCCACCTTGGACGAAGTTATTGCCAAGTGTCGAGTAAGACAAGCGGTACGTAATTGATCATGAAAGGACTCATCGCGTTATTGACTCACGCTTTAGTGCTATTATATGCGAACTCTACTAAGTGGATGAAATCATCCCGCTAGGTGCTTATTCATACATGGCTTCTCAACATATCTTCGATGATCCTGTTGTCCTCTCAAAAGTGCGACCATGCGACAGAGGATGATATGTCGTGCTCATCGGAAGCTTAGATGCGGAATGGTGGTGAATAAGTCCACCTTAAAAGGCTCATGAACTGGAGTCTATACGATTATCTTCACATCGCGGTGATGCAGGCCTCGCCGCCGATAGAGCGAGGTGTCTGATAATGATATCGGTTATCACTGCCGCGAGCACAAGAGTGTGCCATCTTTGACAACCCAGCTACCACCATTAGGGCATCTTTGCCTTAGCATTCTTAAGGCTTGCTGTAATGTAGAGTTATGGCGGTGACTTCCCAGCTGCATTAAGAATGCGGCGATGGTTCCGGGCACCTGGGTCGGGCTGTTACGCCTTTGTCTGGCGCGTATCGGCTCTGAATATACCTTGCTGGCTGCGCTGGCTTCATCTTTGGGCGAAGTAGAGTACGCTTCTATTAATAATAATTTTGATGCGTCTTGACGGGCTTTGCATGCCTGCTATGGGACTATTGTATTATCATTAAGGGATTAGCGGCTTCCTAAGTTGTGAAGATTTTGGTATACACAGTTTGTTTTATGGTATAGCAAGTTTTCCCTCCTTCTTGTGGTCAATAGAACATCTCCCTTTCAGCAATGCGTCACGCGAAGACTTACTTAAACTTCTTTGAAATTCGGCATCGGTGGCAATGCTTCTTGATCTTCTTGTCAAAGCTAAACTTGCAGTGTTGATGTAGCATTACAATGTATTCGTTGCCGAAGCTTCCTAAAAGTACATCTGGCATTGAGTTTTCTTGGCTTATAAGTTGTATCTACGAGAGTCATATTCTTCAAGGAATTCCATCACCTGCCTTTGTCTCAAATTGAGGTGGTTGTGTGAAAATATATTGAAGACTTTTGATGATCGATTAATCCAGCGATTAAGGAACTTTCTCCTAACGGATAGTGTCTCCAAATTCTTAATGCTCTGGCGGAAATCACGATAAATGCGTTAGATTGCGTATTTAAAGTGTTCTAACTTCTTGAATCATGGGCCCGTTTGCGAACACTTTTGTTCACTATCACGCGCTAGCATCTGTTGCCACAAAGCATCTTTACGCCGGATCACCAATCTTGGCGTGGTCAATCGCTTCCTTCAATGTGTCAAATGCTTCACGGGCCTTGCTTTGCCAATCGTTGCCCAATCCGCTCTTCCACTGCTTTTGTGAGATCACGTCAGTAGCCTTGCTGCTACGCAGCGAAGTTCTTACAGCAAACCTTCTATAATAACGCTTCGGAAATCCTTACTTCATCGTATTCTTTGAGTCTTAGGCCAATCAATCCACCCCGACCGATCTTGGCGAGGGTCAAGGTGGTCATGGCCTAGATACTCCACTCTTTTCGTGCGGTAGCGCGGATAGCTTGCAAGAGTTGAATGCGCCAGCTTTTCAAGGCACCTTCCTCAAATCGGTATGCCTTCCGCGGTTTGCTTCATATAAACCAAAATGTCGTCGAAGGGCTACTTGTTGAAGAATCTAAGGTCGAAAGGCGGTGATTTCATAAAGCCTCATAGCGAGGATTCAGCGCGGGGCATTTGGATGATGATCCCAGAAGGCGTGCGTGAAACCATAATGCCATAATCACGGCGATGTCTTGTGGATATCTTCTTCTTTGATTCTTAGGCTGATGGTATGGCAGAATCTCAAGTCTATCTTGGAAGATTTTGCGTCAACGTGATCCGCCGGATCGTGTCGATCGATCTGAGCAAGACACTTATTCTTAATGGTGTGCTTATTTAAGCTGGCGGTAGTGATGCGCATCTAAGGCTCTGCGTCTTTCTTTGCTACACAAAAGGCCAATCAAAAGGAGACACTAGGTCTCTTATGAACCACAGGTCATGATTCTTCGCGCTGCGCAAGCTCAGATCAACTCTTAGGATTTGACTTTTACCGGTGCGGCATTTGCGGCTGTCACATTTGGCTCAGGTGCTTTATTTTACCACACTTTCGACTCCTCATAGAATTTGCCAATCATCGGGGAAACAAGTTAGCGGAATTTCTTTACCGGCACTTCTCAGGCGGGGGCTTGCTTTCCCGATGCAGCATCAACCACCGTCCCTGCAGCGTTAGTGACCTCAAGCAAAGGATAGGCCACTTACTGCTTCATTATGCATAAGTAATTTTTTCACTTTCGACATGCATTTGCATAATTGGTCCCACTTTAGCACTTTACATTATCACCGTTGACCTTGCAGCGGCATTGTTAAGGATGCGCAAACTCCCCACCGATCAATAAGCTGCTCCTGCTGGGCAAAGATTACTCCTTCCACAATAGTAGTCATACGCATGTTGACTTAAAACCCCAATGCCACATTGATGCTGACCAGTCTACATTGAAGTTTATTCTTTCATTTGTAATACTTTTGTACTAATAACCTGATTGGCTGGAAACTTTTGACTTTCAAAGTTTAGCTTCAATACTCTGGTTATCAACAGAAGTAGAGTTATGGGTGCTCTGTATATCGTATATGAAGATTTTTCTTTGGCTTTCCGGTTAATGGAGATGACTTGATCTTGGCTTTTCTAGCGTTCCACCGTATCAATGGTACGCAAAGATGACACTCACCATGAAGATATAGTCCCGTCGTCGTCGTTCGGATTATCCATCTCGCCAATCGCATTCATGTTACCAAAGGCCGATTGATCCGCATGCCATAAGGTGGAAGTATGTTGTACTTTTTCTATGCACTCCTGCTTCTCTTTGGAATAGATTGCAAAAGCGTTTTAGCGCGGAATATTGGGCCTTGCTCAACCGAAGGTCACTGTTTCTTTTACGCTTGCCTTTACTTGCATTGCCAGCTTCCCGGTGATAGTTGGAGTTGTATTAGGCCTGCTAGGTACGCGAACTTTGCCGCTCAGGCTATAGCCTCTGGCGCACTTTCCCTTATCTGGAAATATTGCTGCCTTGTAGTGCGTGCTCTGCGGTCCGGTTCCTTACAAACTTCACACGCCCATAATGGCGGCAGATACCTTAGCAAACTTCTTAGACACCTGCTTGTCTGCTGAGTCCATGTGCCTTAGCATCCCCTTCCACCATATCACAGGCTGCTCCCCTTCAAGTTTCTTTGTAGCCACCACTGCCTTTATCCTTGTCTTTCATGCCATAAGCGTTGTCATACTCACTCATCTCGTCAAAACCAGCCCTCTGCTTCCATTAGGATCTAGCTGTCTCACGAGGAAGCTGGCTTTACGGCTTTCCACACATTGCTAAGCGTGGAAGATCCAACCTTCTTTTTTTGATGTCCAGTTATTGCCCCTGTCACCATTTGGACCCTCTCACGGTACATCCGTCTCTCCTCCTCTTGTTCTTCGATCCAGGAAGATGCGAGTCAGGCTAGAGTCAGGAGGACCCCAAACTGGAGATCTTCTCCTTTAGCTTCTCTCTTCCTTTGTTGCAGCTGATGACGGTGGTGTTTTACGGCAATGGTACATTACGATCTGTCCCTCCTGCGTTGCTCCACGCGGCCAATGCCCTTATCTCATGGATGTCGGACACGATGCGGGATATAAGCCTCTTACGGTGTTGCGCATCAAACTCACGGTCTGTGATTCCTTGGTTGGAAGCATACCGGTGGAGATACGCTCTTGTTCCACGTTATTCTCTTTTCGCGAACATTTCTAGGTACTCTAGTGCATGCACGACCCATATTGAACTGCGATGTTAGTTTCTTGTTTGATTGTTGCGACTGGTTTGTTTTGATGATGCAATTGAGGGGACAAAATTATATAACAAAAAAAATATTTAAGTTCATAGTTTATATTCATGGATATACTGCTTGTTTTTACATTCAAGATATGAGAAAATTTAAAACATTTCTAATTTTATTCCTGGAATTTCTTCAAATAATCAAGGGTTGTCTTAGAAATTTCTTCATTTGGAGCGTGCCGATTGTTGCGCCCTAGGTTCCGAGGGATATTTGTGGCCGTGCCTTGCCCAAGTCACGGTCCATAAGTCATGATCCTTTTTATCGATGTGTAGAATTTTGCGAGTCACTGCTTAATCGCCCAAATGCGGAGGGGGCTATGACAAGTCAAAGATGCTCAATGCTATTGTTCTCTTGGCTAGGATGGCATGTCGATGTTTGGGGCCATCACAGGCATGACTTCCAAATCGAGAAGGCGATAAGCATGAAGACTCCTTCTTCACCCCTGTGGGCTGAATTGGCGGTGTATAACGGCTATCCTTCCATCTATGAGCAAAAGGCGAGGTAGTACCTGGGGGCTTTGTCATGCTCGCCTCTCCGCTGATGAAGGATGCTTCGGTGTCTTCGGATTACTCATCAGCGGTACTTCCACCATCTCTCGTAGTCGCGTTTACATGGAAGATGTGAGGTTGATGCTTCTTCTGAATGATGATCTTCTTCACGTCCGATGTGCAGGTGGGATTATAGGCGTTGATTTTCTTTTGATTCCCATGCGGCTCTGAATCACCAAAAACTCCTCTTTCATGGAAGCTCTTGCACTCGGCCATCATCATGCGATCTTGATGTAGGCCGATATCTGTGGATGTTTGGCGGTGTATGTGGTAGGGTGTCCTTAAAAAGAAGTATTATTTAGTGACAAAAAATTACCTAAATGGGTACCGAGTAGTGCTGGAGTACTGTGTTTCTCATTCTAGAACTTTTATATATAAATTAAAGATAGCATTATCTTTATCTTTAAGTTTGGGTCCTTGACTTGTATTTTTGGACATTTGTACTAGTTTTAATGGAAACTAAAAATGAGAAAGCCAGGTTCTACCTAGTGTAGTGCTTTTTCGGGTTCCAAAGGTTCTTAATATCATGGAGGCTTAAATATGCTCTCCTCCTATGATCACCGAGGTCAAGTTTTCAGAACTCCATGCCCAAGTGGTGGGTCGTTCTTGTAACTTTGAGCCCTTCTTGAAGCTTTGGAGATGCCGCTTCCTTGCCTTTCTTTCTTTGTACCGGGTCGATGTCCTCTAAGTCCGATCCTCAGCCACCAGATGCAAGGCGATCCGCTCTTCTTCTATCGGGCCGCCATGGCCATTGGCTCTATGTCTAGGGGTTGCACGATGGTTCTCCTATCCGGGTTTGGGCTCGAAGAGATAGAAAAATAGCTACGGGCTGCATTGTAAGAAAAGTATCTCCTCCCATTGGCGGATACGCATGTGTAGTTAGGTAGGCTTAATTAGTCTTGTTTCTAGGTACTTATCTATGTTTGGTATGTCTTGCAAAGGCTATCTTGAGGGCCATACTTGGTGCAAAATATCCTATGCAAGGTGGGAGCTCTACTAGGACTCGGTCCTATCTTAGTACATGAAACTCAAACATGATGTTTTGGCAGAAGGGGTGGCATTGATGGTGGCCTCCACATCAATCTGCATACGGAAGACGGCCGAAGGCGGAGTTGATGTATTTTCGGCCACATGAGCCGTGGCAACTGCACTCATCGCCTAAATGCGCAAGTGGTTGCCATGGTCTATGAGCAGCCGGGGATAACAAGCAGATGGGAAAGCCTTAGGGACCTAGAAAATCTGCTTTGGGGTGAGGAGCAAGGGTGTAGGATGCAAATGGAGGTTGTGGTCTACGATAGACAAAACCCTAATTTTGGAAAAATTTTAGGTTTTAAAACCCATGATTCTAAGGTATTGCTAATGCAAAAAATAGGCTAATCATGCTAAGGAGTGCATTCTAAGAATCCTATTACAACAAATTCCATCTAATTTGGTGAAAGTTAGGGGGGTGACCACTCACAACGGTCTGCGAGGAGTGATTAGGAACATTGTCCCAAGTGGTGCGGGCACCACATGAGGGGGGGCCTTGTTTGGGTCGCAGGATACGCCAAACATGCAAACTAAGGATGGAATCCCGTGATATCTCGGCCGAGATAGGTCAGTGTGCCTACTTGCTTCATTTGGACAAGTTTTGGCCTAGATTAAGATTCGACCACTCACCCATCTTGTGAAGAGCGGTTAGGAACATTGTCCTAATGGTCTCGGGCACTCTGTGAGGGGGTGGGCTCCATTTGAGTTAGGGGTTGGCCAATTTCTACAAACTAAGGGTCAAATCCTACTAATTAAGGTGAGTCGAAGGCCTAATGGTATGCTTACTTTCTCGCATTTGGACAAGTTTTGGCATAAATCGAAGAGTTTCGACCACTCACACAAGTCGCGAGGAGTAGTTAGGAACATTGTCCTAAGTGGTCAAGGCACTCAGGTGAGGGGTGTGGTCCAAAAACACCGAAGTTTTGCTCCAATTTTGTCAATTTCAAAATGCGTAGTTTGTAATACACCTTGGTTAGGGCAGCATTTAACACATCAACTTAGGAAAATTGCAAACTTATGTTTACAAAATTTATTTACAATGATTAACTAGAATTCCTTCTTAATATATTTAGCTTGAGCCTCATATCTTTGGCATACATGTCACTCTTTTGCATGCATAGCACATGCAACGTAGAAGTCTTCAAAGCTTTGGACTATATGTTGCTCAGTACCGCCTCCCTCGTAACGCGAGCAAGATATCATCCGCGACTCTCTCGAGGGGTCAAACTCTTGCAAACTTCCCTTGTGAGCCTTGCAAAGGAGCTACAGGATAAGAAAGCCGTCAGAGCTCTGTTGGAAATGTCGGATCTCTCGAGCCGCTTCAACAGAAAATTCAGTCCGGCTTTCTCTAACCTCGCTTCTTTGGTGGAGCTGGTTTCTCGGGTGGTGGCTTCGATTAGTATTCTTCTTTGCTCCGACGACCTCCTTCATCGAACGTAACCTTGTGCTCCTTCGTAGTACTTAGAGTATTCTTCATACATTTTCATGTATAGAAGTGTATTACTCTTTCAACTTCTTTACGTACTCAGGTCCTTCTTGAGTACATCGACTTCCGTTGTGGCTTCTTATTATTGCTATCAGAGGGTGCTTGGAAGGCGACCTTTTTGGAGTGCAGGGGTGCGTTTTGCTATCGCATCTTCTTCCTCCGCTGTGTTAGGGTCAGAACCCTCCCACAAGTTATGGAACTCCCTACCTCCTCATCATTTCGATTAATGGGATGAGGGCGAAACTTTCGGGATCGGACTCTGGATGGGGACTCCTTTGGCGGCACTCATCTTCCAGTTTCCGGCAGTGTCGCCCGGTAGTCTTGAGGGCCTTTGCCTTTTTGCCCTCTTCGCTTCCGGCGCTCTCCGTCGCCCCTCTTCTTCTCCTCCTCTTCCGGCTTCTTTTCCTCTTTCTCTTCGCCTCTCCTCCTTTTGCGGCGGCTCCTCTTCGATTTCTTCCCTCGTTCCTCACTATTTCTTCCTCTTCTTTTCTCTAGCGTTCTCGGCGTCCTCGGAAGAGCTCTCTCTTGAGCCTTCTTCTGGCCTCTTCGGATTTCTTCGGCTTCCTCTTCTTCAAGACTTTGGGGTCACTCCTTAAGTGCTCTTGGGTCACGCTCTCCGGCGCAGGGTTAGGTTGAGCCTCGTTCCTCCTCGCCGCTTCATGGCCAGTACATTGGGCCTTCAGCCGGAACGGCCCGCTCTTGGCGCTCCATGTCCGGGGGAGCCCGATGATCCGCCGGGTTGTTGTTCGCGACCATGTCTTGATTTGTTTGAACGAATTCGAGGGTTTGGCGCAAAATCGTTTTGGGACGAAATGATCTCGAGCAGCCGAGGACAAATGAAGAACCCTAATTTTCTATTTATAGGTAGGGGAAATTTAGGGTTTGGACCTGCAATTCCATATTGGGCCAATCTAGAGGGTATCGTGGTTGGATGAGGAGTACATTAGGTTTTTCATTGACCAAAGTATCCACCACCACCACAGTCGCTGAGGATGATTAGGAACATGGTCCTAAGTGGTCTGGGTGCACTCTGTGAGGGGTCACCTCTTTTTTGGGTCCAATTTTCAATTTACAAGGAGTTTCTTAGTGTTTTAACATGCAAAACTAGCTAGAACCTAAGCAATAAGTTGAACTACACTGTTAGATTAGTTGAATTATGCATCTATCTAGGTCAACTTGGGTCCACCACTCACACAGTGTGCGAGGAGCAGTTAGGAACATGGTCCTAAGTAGTCTGGGCGCACGGGGTCACCTCTTCTTCTTTTTTTTTTTTTTTTTTTTTTGGTTGGGTTCTTGCTGAAACTTATTACTACTCTTAGCATTAATCTATTGATGCACTACAATTGGAAATTTTTTTCCCAATTTTCGAGGTTCCTGCTTGGGTGGCTATTTCCCAAGAATTGAATCTACTGTTAGTCCTAAGGAAAATGCTCAGTGCTCGATCTTGGTCTACCAAGATCATGCTCTGATACCATTGTGACGTCCCCCACCTATACGCATACACCCTGATCGTAAGCCCGAGCATTCCCGGGCCGCCCAAACCGGGCAGGGCCATCCACCTGACCCCACCCCGGGAATGAGCCAACAAGGGAAGAGGGATATGTTATTCACCCGCCTCCTTTGGGTCACTCCCTATTCAAAGAAGATGAATAAACATGAGCACATAACACAATATATCAATACAATCACCTCAAGGGTGAACACATCATGAACATCGTAGAGATATCAACGCCAACATAAACAATAACGAAAAAGGGGAGATCCTGCAAGGCCTGGACTCGGGGTAGGACCGACGCTTGAGCCTCCGTAAGTCACAGCATGTAATTCATGGTAAATGGATTTGGCCGGGCATAAGAACATGGCTTAGGTAGTCCACTCCATCCCCCCCTCCCGTGCACACTTTGCGCAGTAGGTTGAAAAGTATTGGGACTTGATCGTAGAGCCGGGTGAGTAGCCGAGGGGCTACTACCGGGTTGCATCAGCCCATCTCAAGAGGCGTGAAGAGAGTTGCCTCCTCCGCAGGTATCCATGCCCATCACAGGCCAGAGGGGGCCGCTCTTATTCGACTTGAACTCAATGGAAGGTGACGATCACCTCACGAAAGGTCGAGCCCATGCCTTGCCCACACGCCAGCTGACAAGCCATTAAGCCTAGCCCACAGCATCCCCGATAGCCCTACTACTGCACGCCCCCACCCTCGTGGAATGAGCCAACAAGGAAGAGTGGATATTCATTCACCCGCCTCCCTTTGGGGTCGACTCCATTCAAGGGAAGCTGAATAAACATGAGCACATAACACAATATATCAATACAATCACCTCAAGGGTGAACACATCATGAACATCGAGATATCAACGCCAACATAAACAATAACGAAAAGGGGAGATCCTACCCAAGGCCTCACTCAGGGGGTAGGATCGACGGCTTGAGCCTCCGTAAGTCATTGCGCATGTAATTCATGGTAAATGGATTTACCGCATAAGAACATGGCTAGGGTAGTCCACTCCATCCGCCCCCTCCCGTGCAATACTTTTGCGTAGTAGGTTGAAAAGTATTGGGACTTGATCGTAGCTCGCCGGGTGAGTAGCCGAGGGGCTACCACCGGGTTGCATCTCCCAGCCCCAAGAGGCGTGAAGAGAGTTGCTCCTCCTCAGGTATCCATGCCCATCACAGCGGCCAGAGGGCCCATCGCCTTATTCGACTTGAACTCAATGGAAGGTGACGATCACCACGAGTGTCCGAGCCCATGCCTTGCCCACACGCAAAGGACAAGCCATTAAGCCTAGCCCACAGAGACCCCCGGATAGGGCCTTACTACCAGTGGGTCGGGTCCGTGATGAGACAAGTTCCTCCTGTCAACCCTAGCCCAGCCGCCACTCCACAATCAAAGTGCTCCTCGTGCACGGGCCGCATATATTTGGGGAACTAGTGGTACTATCTAGGATCATCTGCTACACGCCTTTAGGTCTCTACTCCCCTTCCCAATACATGGAGGTCAGAGTGAAATACATACAACATCACGTGAATCCGAAATAGAGAATAACATAACATCTGGGGAGTTAGGTTCGTTTGTTAGATTTTATGATCTCGATCTATAAGGCCTCTAGAGTTGATCTAACATACTAAACCAGCCTATTGCCTTGCCCAAAGACGGCTTTGCACAAATGTATCGACGGATACCTGGTCCTTGACCTCGCTCCGATCCCCCGGAAGGCCCATGCTCCTCGATCTTGTCAAGATGGTCGCTAATCGATAACTCACATTTGTGCAAATCCGACACTGAGCCTAGCAATGCTAATTGAGTCCGACTTGGCTGAAATGGCTCAAGAGAACCCTAAATGCTAGAATGGAAAAAAAGGAGCTCTAGGAAACCCTAAATGTCAATGATAGAAAGGGTTTAGGTTTAGGGTTATCCTTATATAGACCCTTTCTATATTAGGTTAACCATTTGGCCAAATGGATTCATGCCATTTGGAAAATGGGGGTTCAAGGGGTTTTGTTGTGTATGTTTTATTAACATGCACAACATTCATAGTTGCCCCCTTAGGTGCAACTCTTGGCCCCTAGGTGCAACGCTCTTGGTTTTTCGCACATGTCATCTATGACATGTATGTGACGGCAAGATAATATACCGCATTGGGAGTTTATATTGGCGCCGAAAGTCACATATCCGGGAATCGCATTTCTACCAACATGCAAATGGGATGACCAGGTAGAAAGAAGGGTCACGCTGTGGGATGGAAAGCCCTCCCGTGATGCAATGCGTAATAGCTGTTACGTATCAGATCTCACATTGGGCACGAAAAGCAACACCGCTCCCAGCACTCGCTGAACCAAAGATTAAGTTGTATGGGTAGAGGTCCGGGGCCAGCACGACAGCAAGGGCACTTGGGATAAGTAGAGAGGGTACATAAGCTTTCCTCCACATACTTCTTAGGGCCGGGCGACACGGTGCCTTATCCGATTTTGTCAGAGGAGATCGGCTTTTGGCCCTCGCAAAGATACCGCTATGCGCAGCAGTAATTCTATGTATTTCCATAAGGTTGACAGCGGATGCACAATGTCTTCCTCCCGGCTCAATTATTGGCACAAGGGCCACAACGCCGAAGAGAGCGTGGCGGAGCATTGTAGGGGATGGTTCGCAAGATGGTCCATAGACTATCAACGAGATTATGGATATGTTCTGATATCGCGTAGCGAGTCGCATTTGAATGAGCGCTTTGCTGCCCTCGTGGGATGCTCTCCACCTTGCAAAGCCCAAACAGAGCACTATCACGCTTGTGTTAATCCGTCACTTGAATATGGCCCCACCAGTATTTGAAGGCACACATCTCTACCAAGAAATGGAGAGCTATAGTTGCAATAAGGACGTGGTCCCACCATCTCGCATTGGAGACACCAACCTAGGGTAATGCGTATGGAGGGGGGGAATCCTCCCAAGATGAGATTATGCCGCCGGGCCACATGCATAGTAGAAGATGAACACCATGCTCTACAGAGTGTCCGCATATGCACACATCCAAGCAGACTCATGCCGACCGGGAGATGCCTCGAGATGCTCATGGTTGCACGCCTCAAGGCCCTACATTCCCGCAAGTCTCCACCGCCGAGAGAGTCCCTCACAAAGACAGTGGAATTTGAGCCGGGATAGGGACTCAACGCCTACTACAAGGGTTTTTCCGCCCACATGGGGGGTTTTTTCGTCCCAGTGGTAGAGACACATTGTACAGGGTTTTTGTGGTTTTCTTTTGTGTTTGGATACTTTCCGATATATTGTATGTCTCTAACTGTCTCATAGGCCAGTTGGCCTCCATGGACGTTAAAATATACTTCCTTCCTTTCTTCCTTCCTATTAATGACATGTAGGGCATGCCTTCCATTTGTTTCCTCTCTTCATCAGTCTATGGACACATGTGCCCTTGATATTTTATGACCTGTTATCATAGGAGTGTTTGCCACATTACAATCCTTCCTTCATTCCAAACCGTTTAAGCATGTTTTGTATCTGCCATTTTTTACTCAAGGTTATGATTTTGTTTCTTCTATCTCTGAAGACCTCTATTCCTATAAATCTTTTTAATTCTCCAAGATCAGACATTTTAAAACGCTTACTCAACAGTCTTTTGCAATGATCCAGCACCTTCCTTCCTTTTGCTATCATTACGTTGTCATCTACATATAAAGCTATTATACACCATTCTTTCCCATCCTTATATTCACACAAGTTTCTATCACATTTCAATTTTTGAAACCCCTGCTCTTGAAGATAATTATTCATGCATTTGTACCATTCTCGAGGAGATTGTCTCAGACCATACACAACCCTCTTTAGCTTCCAGACTTTTCCTTCACCTATTTCAAATCCTGGAGCTTGTTTAAGATAGATTTCCTCTTCAAGTTTTGCATTCAAGAAGGCAGTACCAACATCCATATGATGTAATTCAAGATCATGTGCATTTGCCATGGCCAGCAAAATTTTTAAGCTATTTAATTTTACCAGAGGAGAAAATGCCTTTCCTCTGTGTAAATCCCTGTGCAACTAATCTCGCCTTAAATTTTCTGGTTTTGTCATCATTGCCTGGTTTTATTCTAAAAACCCACTTGTTTCCTATTATATTTTTTCCTTCAGGTTTCTATGTTTTCCAAAAGCAATACATTGAAAATATTATGTATTTCCCCTTCATTAGTATGAAGTCTTTTACTTATGCCTTGTTCATTCCTTCCATGCAACTCAAGCATTGATCTGTTTTTATCTCTCAAGATCTGAGCCTTTGTTCTTCTGCCCTTTTTGATAGGCTGCTCAACTGAAATATCCTGTGTCATATTTGAATCATCTCCTTGCACACTATCAGTTTGTACATTGTTTGTATCATTATCATCCTCAATATCACTTGTGTCATCCATGAAACTTGTTTTATCATTTTCTTTTGTAATTTCTTTTGAGTCTCTTTGATCTCATTGTCCTCTTCTTTTTCTGTCATATCATGAGTGTTAATCTTTGGAATTCTTTTGTAGAATTCTTCCTCATCAAAGACAACATCTCAACTAACTATTACTTTTCTTTGAACAGGGTCATACAGTCTATAAGCCTTTGAGTTAGAATCATAGCCTACTAAGTAGGATATATGCGCTCTATCATCCAGTTTCTGTCTCAGTTGTTCTGATATATGTGCATATGCAAGACAGCTATAAGCTTTCAATTCATTATAACATGGGGTTTTACCTGACCAAAACATTTCTGGAATTCCACCATTAATGCTCGATGTAGGCAGAATATTTTGAACAAACACAACAGTCTTCAAAGCTTCATCCCAAATATAATTAGGCAGTCCAAAAAAATTCAACATTGATCTTACAGCATTAGGCAAAGTTTTGTTCTTCCTCTCAGCTACACCATTCCGTTGAGGAGAATACCTGCATGTCAATTGTCTCCTAATTCCACGGTTAGCATAAAAAGCTTTAAATTCGTGTGACAAATACTCACCTCCTCTGTCAGATCTTATGCACTTGATCTTTCTTCCTGTCTCCAGCTGAGCTTCTGCTACAAACATTTTTAGTGCTTCAAATGCTTGGTCCTTAGTTTTTAAATAGTAGCATTGAAACCATCAATAAATGTCATAAAGTATCTATTCCCTGTCATGCTTGTTACATTCAGAGGCCCACAGAGATCTGTATGAATAAGATCCAAAATTCCTTTTGCCCTTTTAGTGGTTCCCTTGAAAGGCAACCTTGTTTGCTTGCCAAGAATACATCCTCCACATAACAATTTTTTACCTTCTTCTTTCTTTTGCAGATATCAATCTTTTCTCTGCTAGTACTTCTATATTAGCAGAGTTTGTGTGATATAATCGAGTATGCGAGGTTTTCAATGAAACACATTCAACTTTATTCAAGCTGATAGGTTGCTCAAAATCAAGTCCAAACAAATTTCCAACTCTTTTGCCAATAAATTTAATTTCATTATTGAGAAAGATTTTACATTCAAGTCTTTCAAATACCACCTTGTATCCAAGGTCTACCAATTGGCAAATAGAAATCAAATTTCTTACAAGCCCAGGCACACAAAGCACTTCTCTAAGTTTTACTGCTTTTCCATCTAAGTCAAACAATTCTAATACTCTTGAATCTTCAATCCTTTGCAAGGCACCATCTCCTAACTGCACATGTCCAGCTTCAACTCCTTTGCACTCCTTGAATAAACTTGAATCACATGTCACTGTTTTTTCAGCCCTCGAATCTAAAATCATAAATTTGTTATGACCTTTGTTCAAATCATTTGAAACAGACAAAACCTGGTCAGAACTTACCCCTGTTGTTTCATCAACTTCTTCTTCTTCACTTGAATTGGCTTCTACTACATTCATCCCAGGATTTCTTCCTCTGAAGCTATTATTAGCTCTTGTGAAAGTACCTCGGGTATTTGAATACCTTTCCTTTCCTTTTCCTTTCTCTGAAGTCCCCTTGCGACTAGGGCAGCTTGATGTCACATGGCCTTTGCCATCACAATTAAAGCATCTAATGCTTTTCCCAACATTAGGACAATCTGCTTTCAAATGTCCATATTTGTTACAACTATAACATGGCCCCTTTTTTCTTTGAAAGTTCCTCTTTTTTGGGCTTACCTGTGTATAGCACTTCTGGGGAATGCTCCTCATCTTCAACAATTCCTCCTTTCTGCTCAAACTCAGTTCTGATCATTAGAACAACATGTTCCTTTGAGCGTTGCAACATTTCTAAGCAGAGTAGCAAGTTGACTGTTGTGTGCAACAGATCTGGCCAAGGATAGTATTTGATATTGCTCATTAAGAATAACACCTGCTCCTTCCAAGTCTGCAATAATAGAATCAAACTTTTCCAAGTTATTTTGCTACATATTCTAAACGAGGTGCACCTTGAACTACCACAGTCGTCGGATCTGCCAATCCTATCTGTATGTTGGAGCCTCTGGACACCTCTCGTTTCACTTATGCTCATTTATGATTGGGGGCGCCTATGGTTTTGAGATGTCAAATATGAGTTTGCCTAAGGTTTTGATGGTATATCGAGCATCTATACGACTTCCTTTGACATTTTAGAATATGAAATACAGGAGCTCGAACCTCTACAAAAATAACTCAATGTCCTAATAAGACTACTTTAACCAATCTAACGTGAAATCTTAAATCTATTTTTTTTTTTATATATAATAACCCTTTGAATTGTTTTAGGGATATGGTCTATGGTTTGGGGAATTATATTCATATCAAATCCCCCTGGAATCCCTTGTTATTTTGCTATATATTCCTTTTCATACAACTTCAACTTCCTAAGTTGCTTCTCCAAGACATCTATTTGTGACGAAGTTTTAACTTCATATTGATTTATCATATATTCCCACATCTCCTTTGGATTCATACCTCTTAATTTTAGCTTGATAGCAGTTCCAACCTTGCTTTAATAACAGCTTGTGCCTCCGTAACCTTTAATTCATCAATTGGTCCTGTTGTCAATCTCAAAACCCAATATAGCTTATCTTTAAAATTGTCAAACGTTCAACCTTTTTCTATATTAGGTCTTGCAACCATATAAACTAATGGTAGCTTCCTAGCTTCCTTTAAACAACTCGTACCCATGATCATACTCTAGCTCATACTTGTACCCATGATCATACTCTAGCTCATCTTCAAATCTTTCAATATATCTTCATACTAGCAGTTGTTTTTTAATAATATTACATGACCTCATTTGACAGAAGGTATAACCCTTATTGCTCAACCACCCATGAGGAGCTTACTCATGCGTGGTTGAGCAATAGGGGTCTGAGAAAAGGCGGCCAACCGACGAGAGACTCTTACTACTCAGACTGGCCCCTGAAATTTTTCGACTGATTTGGGTGCTTTACAGGGCATCTACGAGCAATATAACCAGCTCCTCCACAGTAGAGGCAAAGATTGGCCTCTCTTCGACGCTGCTTCTTGGCGGCAGATTAAGGGTTCTCGAACTGCCTGATCAATCTGCATAGGCTCAGGTTTGGATCTACTGGATTATACATATGGGACCGGGGGAGGCGTAGTTATAGGCACTTGTGTGATTGGGAAAAACTAACTACGTTTCTCTTGCCTACGTTCGAAGAACCGATTACCACAGCGAGCTGCAAATCTGATGGCTTCTTCCAAAGTTTGAGAGTCCTCCATAGACAACAACATATCTTTGACATCCTCACGTAATCCCCTTCGGAAACAATCTCGAAGTGCAACATCATCCCAGGTTGCATCTACAACAATTTGACAAAATTCCAATGCATATATTGAAGCTGGACGAGAGCCTTGCCTTAGGTTGCAAAGTTTTGTGATTGCTGTGCGCTGACGATCGACGTCTCCAAAGCAAGCTTTAGGCTCTGCAATGAAAGCAACAAAATCTTGCAATTCTGTAGCTCCTTTCTCCAATAAGGGAGTTGTGATGTTTCCCATCAAATATACGATGCTCGGTCGTACATCTCGCAAAAAATCCCCCATCCAGTCCTTCGGCCGCATGGGCCCTCCGTCTATCCCGCACCCAAGGTATCCCTAGTGTGGGAAGGGGACACGAAGGTGTCTTGCGCGCCCTTCCCCTATGGGCTCCTATAACAGCGGAAGCATAACATAATGTCAGCACTTACAATAACAATACATCCATCTACCTCGAAAGGTAGCACATCCGTACATCCATAGATACATCAAAGATATCAACATGCTATGAAACATGAGAGCTCCTACCCAGGCTCAAACTCATAAGGGAAGTAGACTGACGGTTGGGCTTCAAGATAGAGCAGACCGAGATATAACAATGGTGGGGCTGGCTATAGACAATGGCTAGGGTTGATCACTCCATCCGCCCCTCCTGTGCATACTTCGCAGGTGGGCTAAATCAGGCTCTTGCGTGACTATAGCCTTTCGGAGACGTAATCCTGTGGTATCACCCATTGGGATTACTCCAGGTTGCATCTCCCTGGTCCGACGAGGCAGGATGGGTTGCATCTCCCCTTCCCGAGGTCTAATGGTTCCATGGGCGGTTAGAGGATCGTGGCGACACACAACCCGCACCCGACTGAACCCCCCCAAAACAAGAGCCAGGCCAACACCTGCAACTCTTGAGAGGTAGGGCAATACCATTGTCCCAGGAGATGTCGGACCCATACCCAACCCACACAAAGTGATCGACTATAGGTCTAGCCCGCTATGGGTCCCCAGTAGCCACGCTCAGCAGGGACCCCCTTCCACTTTGCCACTGGCCCCATTGTATGGTGCTACGTCACTTCATAGCCCTCGAAGACGGGTGGGTTCCTATGCACAGGCTGCAACTAATAGGAACTAAAGGGTCTAAACTAGGAGCATCATCTAAATAATGGGCACGAGGTCTCTATCCCCATTCCTAATACAAGAGGAGCAAACATGATCAATCAACATCATATATCCACATAGCAGGATAAATAATGAGAATAGCATTTAATCCTAATCACATGCATCTAACTTACAGTTAGGGTTCATTGATTAGGGTATAAGATTTAGACTGAGGGTGTTAGAATGGCTCTACTAGAGATACGAATTGAGAATGGCTCTACTAGAGATATGAATTGCTAACTCATCTAGAATCCTAACTTCTAGATGATCTACAAAGGACTCTAACCCAAATACCTGCCCTGAGAAACTTCCTCCTTCTCTAGCGTCTCCACGGCCTTCAAAGGGTTTGAAGTAGCTCCCACTCCTACCGATGCACGCACGTTCTGAGGGCTGCTGTGCTATGCTATACCACAGCAGACGGTTCTCGAAACGGAGTTTCGAGCGCGAACAAGGTTCCAAGACTATTGGAGCTAGCAAAATGGCCTAGGATTAGGGTTTGGCCATTTATAGGTTTAGGGTTCCATGTCACTGCCACATGGCTCCAATGGGGTGCTTCCACGTGGCGGGTGCCCAATAGGGTGAGGCCATATAAAAATGGCCCTATTCCTAAGGTAGGCTAAATTATATGAATAACTTAGCCATGCTCCCTTTTTCCACCTACTATAGTGTACAAGGCTACTAAAGTAGACTTGTACAGTGACGTAGCCCAGAAATATACGTATTTATAGCGTATATTTTAGGAGGACATCGCATTCTCCCCCCCTTGGGATAATGCCGTCTTCAGCATTACGCTAAGGTGATGAACCTCCTGCAACAGCCCTGCAAAAACTCACAATATGAATATAGGAACTTAACTTTACTCAAAAAGATCAACTTCCCATTAATTACTTATTACGTATTATGCCTTATACAAAATTATATAGACAGTAACAAGTATTATTATAAAAATATGCACACATAATATTATGACAAAATAAATTTAGAAGCTCATAGTTAAGTCTAAATCTATGACTCCTGTTTTCTCGTAACGTGCTCCCTCCTCCATGCTCCCCTTCACTGGCCTGCACAAGTAGCACATTACGTTAATGTAGTCAATACATTTGTGATTTTAGGGGACCACCCCTCTAATTACCTCCTTCAGCCGAGCTACTAGCTTAAGGTTACCCCTACTACCTTGCACTCGATCATGGCCCAAAGGATTTGAGCTTAAGGACTATTTAAGACGATCCTATCATCGCCCATGATCGGGTGCTACCTTGTACAAGATCCCCTTGAGCGTGTACACCTGCAGTGCCTCATGCCCTGTGGGTTTAAGCTAGGGAACGTCCTAGACGATCCCATCATTGCGCATGATCACGCTTACCTCATCACGACCCCCCTATGGTCATGTGCACGTGCCGTCCATCATGACATAGAGAACATCTTAACGACGATCCCATCATCGCACTCGTGCCTACTCGTGCATGACCCCTTCAGCCATGCACACCCGTAGTGCATCATGACCCCGAAGGTTTTAAGCTAGGGAACCCTCTGCTGATCCCATCATCGCCCACAATGTTGCGCTACTCTCACATGACCTTCTCGGTCATGCACACTCTTGGTGCGTGCTGGCCTAGAGTACGCCCTTGGGGGGATCTCATCATCGCCTACACTCTAAGAACTTCATATATGCATCCCAACTACCCCATAATGCATACGCTTTCCTGCACTTACACTAAGGCATACTCAAGCTTAGCTAAGAGCACCTGATAGATTGGTGTGGATCAATTCGGAGACGACTTGGTCGTCGAATTTCTCCATGAATTCTAGGTATTGCTTCTCTAGATCTTGCTTTAATACCCATGTTGCGTCTTCGACGGGCAAGTGCTTCCACTTGACCAAGTATTGAAGGGAATGAAACCTTATTATTTTCTTGAACGCTTTCTCAAGAATTAATTCGGGAACTATTCAATTTGTTCCTCAACATCTCCAACAAGGTTGGAGTCTTCAAAACCTCCTCCGGGTTTAGAATATGCCTCTTAAGTAGGCTCACGTGGAAGACCTTATGAACTTTTATATGAGCAGGCAAGTCGAGCTTGTAGGCTTGGCTCCCTACTCGCTCTAAAATCTTTGAAAGGTCCCGCCCACCTTGGAGCAAGCTTTTTACAATTGCTAATGCGAAGCTTCGCTTTCTTGACCTTTACTGGAGCCAAACTTTATCTCCCACAACAAACTCTCAAGGAGTTTTATGTTTATCTGCTAGACTCTTATGATGTGCCTTTGCTGTTTGAAGATATTCTCACATTTCTACTACAAGTTGTTGTATATCTGTCGAAGTTGTTGGGAAACTTCCACCTTGGACACTAGATCGTGCCACGTATCTAGGGTCAAGCATTGGTTACCATAACTGATCATGAAGGGAGACATCTTCGATGACTCTTGCTTCGTATTATTGTACGCAACATGACTAGGTGGATGTAATCGGCCCCTTTGGATTGCTTGTTCCAAACATAGTTTCTCAATATGTCTTTCAAGATTCTGTTGGTACGCACCATTTGCCCATCTGACTGCAGATGATAAGCAAAACTCATCCATAAATTGGTGCATATCATGTTGAATAAGTCTTGCAAAAATGCTGAAAAACTTCAGATCTCTATCGGTGATGATCGCCCTGGGCATTCCATGCAACCTAAAAAAACCTCTTACTTAGACAACAAGGTTGTATCCAAAGTTGTGTCTGTGGTGCAGCATGGCAAGAATATGCCCTTTTAGATAGCTTATCTACCACAACCATCAAGACATCAAAGCTCCTTATTGTCTTTGGAAGGGTCGCTATGAAATCCATGCTGACAACTTCCCATTTGGCGTCTGACACCGTCCAAGGTTCCAAAGCTCCCGGGATTCGAAGTTGTTTTGCCTTTGTCTGCTGATGCAACTGCCATTTTTGGATATTCCTGGCTATCTGTTTCTTCATGCTCGGCCAGAAGTAGCTACTTCTAATCTTGAATCGGGCTTTTATAAATCTTGTATGGCCTTTCTCTTGATGCTTCAGGTACGCATAGCTTGTTCTTGTGATACAAAAGATTGCCTTTTCTTTTTACAATGTTTGAAGGTCTTTCTTTCCTTATCTGTCCTTGCGCACTTGTAAAGACTAGCCCATATGTGCTTGAACTCCATGCTAAAGGAGTTGGCTTCTTCTATCTTATTACCGAATTCGCTTATCAATGCGGAGATGGCGTTGCAAACTGATACTTCAAAAGCTTGCCAACAAGTGGCATCGTCTTAACATCCCAAGGTTCTCCTCAAATGGTGCATGCTCCTCCATCGATTTGGTGTAGATCACGATGTCGTCGAAGAAAAATTGACAACGAACTCTTCCATGAAATCTTTGAAGATATCATTCCTCAAGCGCATAAAAGTCAGCAGAGCATTCAATAGACTCAGGGGCATTACTGTGAAGTCGTAGTGCCCATACCATGTTCTGAAACAATCTTATAAATATCTTCCCCCTTCATCCTTGTTTGATGATTTCCAGACCTTAAATCGATTTTGTAGAAGAATCTTGCTCCTTGGGGCTGATCCATTACGCCATCTGCTTGTTGAGCTGCCAACGATTGATATATATCTTCCGATTTCCATTCTAAAAGCATCCCCAAGTCGAGCAATTCCTACAACTGTTTCTTGAGCTCTGCTAGCTCGGGAGTGCTCAATTTATAATGTTGGTTGGCTTTGCATCTGGTGCAAGAGTGATTTCACACTCTATGCCTCTATAGGGCAAAAGCTCTCGAATTTCATCCGAAAATACATCATGGGACTTCTTGATTAGCTTAGCAATCGGCTGAGGCAACTGTTTTGAAGTAGCATCTTCCTTCTTACTCTTGATGTCGGGGTCGACGACTTCTAGCTTACGTATGTACAACCTCATCCCTTATGATGCACTTAAGTAATTGCTTCATTGACACGTGTTGCGCGACTGAAATTACTTTCTTAACTTTAATTGTGAGTTATTCGGTGCTAGGATAGTCATCTCTTGCTTATGATAATCAATTATTGCCTTAGTCGGCTTTAATATTCCATGTCTATTATAAGGTCATACTTGCTAATGTACATAACTTGGTGCCAAGGCTTCACTTTGCTCTACTTAAGGTTGATGTCGAACTTGAGTCTTGTTCCTTTCGTGCTGCTAATTACTCGGCCTTGCCATAATTACTGGCCTAGATTTAGGCTTAAGCGTCTTGCTCTTAAAGATGCCGGTTAATGAATTATTATATAAATCATGTGGCCACAAATTTTTTGTCGACATGACATTTCCTTTGGACACACATAAAAAAAACTAGTAACTAAATAATTATTCTTGCTTTCGATGTAATCTATACTCTAGGATCTCCCCTTTTTTAATTATTGCCCTCTTGAAATAGTCCCACCTTTAAATTGATGCCATCTAAGAAGTTGGTTGGACTTCTCTTCATTGGGTTTGATTATTCGTTATATTGTGGAGGTACTCGTCATATACATGGTCTATGGTTATACTATTATTGAATCCTGCTTAGCGAGGTGATCAAGCTCACGAAGAGATTCCGATAAGTTGGATATCTATCATCGAATGTATATAATTTTAGTACTCCCTACGTTTTTCTTCCCAATCCTTGAAGCTTTGCTCAATTCTTGGGTCCATCCTTTTTAAAAGAAATGACAAAATCTACTCGAAAATTTCGTCCCAATCCCATCATGGATGTTATCACCCATAATTCTGAGATATTCAACTATCTGATAGGTCCTCTAGCTTGCTAGAAGCTGGTGCAGTCGTTAGTTGTTTGGAGTAGCAAGACAATGATCCACAATTTTGTTGAAATATCTGATCTCCTTGGAGTTGTTGTATAATGATTCATGTGCCCTGCTCTTTTTGTCGAACATATTATGACCATGCTTGTTCTCAATGTTGATGTTGACTTCCCTCATAAAGGTACCCATATTAGTGGACTTGGTGATGTAGTGGATAACATAAGGTCTCGGTGTTGGATCCATCGGCGGAGATAAATCTTGTATGCTACCTTCTACTTCTCGTACTCGATGTCTTGCTTCAGCTTAAATGGCTTATCACTCGTCTTCTACTTCTTGGCCGTCTTCTTGGGTGGCTTGGGCGTCGGTTTTCTCCTCCTCTTCTTCTTCCGCCTCTTGTTCCCCCTCTTGTTGGCGCAGTTCTTCCTCCTCGGACTTGTCCTCTGGTTCGTCCGGTTGTGGTTCTCTGATAACCACGCTCCCCCTCTGCCTATCTTCACGCCTCATTCACTTGAAGTACTAGGTTGTTGCTCCTTCAAGAGTGATACGATTCGTCTGAAGAGCTTAAGTGGCTAGGTTCGTTGTCTGGCCTAGGCCGCTGGACCTCAAGAATTTGTTTGTTGTCGTCCGCCGCGAGTGCTTCAATATTCAGGCGCCTCCAACCTTCCTAGCTTCCTCTTTGGTCCTCCCAACAACTTGGCTTATTTGGCGGTGGTCTCTTTGAGAGCTCTTGCCTCCATTGATAATTGATTGTGTCTATTCACGGCACCTTTGGGGCGATCTCACAAACTGTTCGTTCGGTGGACACTCAATGATAGCTTCAGAGATTAGCTTATAATTCGCTTTACAAGGACAAAGGAGAGGTTCATACTACAATTTAGGAACTTCTAAAGAAGAGAGGTGCTTCCAAAGATTTTAATGGCTATTTTTCATAAGAATAAATATATTATAACTATGGGTTATTAATTAAGGTACTTTCATTAATCACTTAACTATTTCACGAAATTTCCTATTTCCTTTGGGCCAAATATTGGTCATTTCGTGCCATTTTCTTTCAAGCTTTCTTTTGAGCAATTTCTCGTTCAATTTTCGCTTGAAAGGTGCGGTTCATGAACAACTTGACCTCAAATTACTAGAAGGTTTCTTTTGACTATATTATTTCTACCACTTAGACTATAACTTAATCTAATTATGATCCAGCTAATGGAAAAGAAATTTCTCCCACATTTCGCAGTTCAAGATTGGAATTCTCATTCCATTCCTTAACTAGGTCAATTAATCTATCTATTCAGGGATATGGTCAGTGCTAGCTCTTCGTCAACCAAGAACATTGCTCTGATACCATTGTGACATTCCCCACTAAATATATGATGCCCGGTTACATCTCGCAAGAAATCCCCCATCCAGCCCTTCGGCCGCATCGGCCCTCCATCTATCCCGCACCTAAGGAATCCCTAGTGCAGGAAGGAGACACGAAGGTGTTTTGCACGCCCTTCCCCTATTACTCCTATAACAACGAAAGCATAAGATAATGTCAGCACTAACAATAACAATACATCCAACTACCTCGAAGGGTAGCACATCCGTACATCTATAGATACATCAAAGATATCAACACACCATAAAATATGAGAGTTCCTACCCAGCTCAAAATCGCCAAAGGGAAATTATAGGCCCGGCCAATTTGGGCCCCAAATATAAAGCGGTCGAGATATAACAATGACGGGGCTGGCTATAGACAATGGGGTTTGACCACTCATCGCCCTCCCTCTGCGTACTGCCGGATGGGCTAAAATTGGGCTCTTGTATGCTTTATAGCCTTAGGAGGCGTAATCCTATGGTATCATCCATTGGGACGACTCCGGGTTGCATCTTCCAGGTCCGACGAGGTAGGAAGGGTTGCATCTCCCCCTCCCAATATCTAGTGGTTCCATGGGCGGCTAGAGGATCGTGGCTGACACACGGCACTTTTGGTGAACCCCAAAACAAGAGCCATGCCAGCACACCCAACTCTTGAGGCGGGGCAGCACCAGTGGCCCGAGGGGAGGTGTCGGACCCATACGAGTCCCACCGCAGTGGCCAGGCCTATAGGTGCGGTTAGCTCACGGATTTCGGTAGCCCGCTTCGGCGGGGACCCCCTCCACTTTGCCACTAGCCCCATTGTATAGTGTTAAAGGTACTTCACATAGCCCGAGGCGGGGTGGGTTCCTATACCTGGACGCAACTAATAGGAACTAAGGGGTCTAAACTAGGAGCATCATCTAAATAATGGGTACTAGGTCTCTACCCTTCCCAATACAAGAAGACAAACATGACCAACCAACATCATATATCCACATAACATGATAAATAATGAGAATAACATCTAATCCTAATCATGTGCATCTAACTACAGTTAGGGTTCATGATTAGGGTTCAAAATCTAGACTAAGGGTTCTAGAATGAGGCTCTACTAGAATCTGAGAAATGCTAACTCATCTTGAATCTAGCTTCGGATAGTCTACAAAGGACTTTAACCCAAAACTTGCTCATGAGGAACTCCGTACCTCCCGGCATCTCCACCTTGGGGTTAGTAGCTCCCACTCCTAGCGATCGTAGCGCGCATGCTCTAGGAAATTTTGTGCTATGCTATGCCACAATAGGCAGTTCTTTCAAGAAATGGAGTTTTGGCCTTGAAACAAGGTTCAAGGCATTTGGGCCAGGAAAAATGGCCTAGGAGTGGGGTTTGGCCATTTTATAGGTTAGGGTTTCATGTATCCACATGAAAACCGATGGGGTGCTTCCGTGGCGAGGTGCCCAATAGGGTGAAATACATATGGAAATGGCCCTATGCCTAAAGGTTTGGCTAAGTTATATGAATAACAGCCATGCTCCCTTTTCCACCCTACTATAGTGTACAAGGCCACTAAAAGTAGACTTATATCTGATGAAGTGGCTTAAAATATCGTATTTATAAGTATATTTTTAGGGGAATATCACGGGGAGCAAACCAACTTAGAGCTGGCCACGTGAGGGAAGGCCAACCAGCCCAACTTGCTCAGGCCATGGGATATCTATGAGGATGAATTTGGATCCAAGCTTTGATCACGATTCAAAACCATGAAGCTTGGACCAGGTCGTCAAAACTTCTCGACCAATCTTAGATTCTAATAGCCTCAATCTAGAACCCCAAGTGAATTTATGTGTGAAGCAACGTTTCCTTAAGCTATTTATTGTCAAGCGCAAAGCTGGCGACATACTTGAAAGTTCTTTGAATCTGTTGTAATAAAGTTTGAAACCTCCTCCATAGATACAAAATCACTAAATATAGGAAAAACAATGCTTAGGATCGGAAGCGGACAAAATTGGTAAAGGGATTACGGTTCAAGCTGTCATGAACCTCTCATAAAAAACAAAGGAAAATCACGTGGATCATAAAAAAATATGGAAGAAATACGCCAAAGAGGTCCAAGAATACGATGAATGAACAGAATCAAAAGGTATAATGGCCCAAGGCAACCCGGGAACCGGAGGCAATTATGCGGCAGAAGACTCCAATTTGGTGTTGAACTAGAATGGTTAAAGCCTTGAGAAGGAGGTGCCTCCTTATGTATCTGGGTCAACGGTCAGGATCGCACCGCATGCATGTAGGTTCTAGAAATGGAAATGTTCCTGCATACGAGAAAGACATGAGGGAATGTCTTCAATAAATATTAGTAGCGCATTTGGCAAAGGTGTATGACTTGCAACTAGAAGGTTGTAAGTTCAAATCCTGTCTTCTGCAACTACTTTTTTGCATTCGTGTGACGACCATCTTTTGTATATATGAGTATAATGTATGATACAAATATCCATATGGTCGTCACACAATCTGGTGGGAAAGCAAAGAACCAGAGTGGGAGAAGTGTCTGTGAAGAGAATCATAGCTTCTTCCTAAGCATCATGCTTGGCTTTATGATGATAATACATACCCTCTGTAAACAATCGGTCATATGAAAAGATAAGCCTATCTAGCATGAGAGCTTGGTAGCCATTCAGCAAGTATGGTTTCATATTAAGCAAATCTCGGATGATATTTGGAGTCATGGTACAAATCTTCGTGCATGAAAATTTCAGTTGGTGCAGTATAGGCCGACAGATTTTCCAATTGGGTTTTACAATTCAGCTTCAATGTCAGCGCTATCAGCATTTCTAAAGGCCACATAATGATTAGTTAATAGCACATTATGATAGATAAAAATAAAAGATCCAATGGTGGGCAAACTTCTATCAGCCTTATCCTGCAATTTATTTTTGTGTGCCACTGCTATTTTAGACAATTCGATTTGGAAGGACACTTTAATCCATGCAACATCAACAGACTTAGCCGAATAATCAACTCTAGCCCCGTGCGTTCAAAGGACTTAATAAGCAGTTTGTCTGATTGTGTTTAGGAATCTATTAAATCCTTTTAGGATATCCATGGGATTGACCTAATTTTCTATATTATAAGCCTTAGCCCTGAGGTAGCTATCTAAACATCTCCAATTGATAGCCTTCCATATATAGTTTGCTCCAAGGCCTTGTCTTTGCTCCTAAAGGACTTGAATCGAAGACTTCCTTTTTTTGGGTGAGTAATTTTCCCCCAATTTGCAAAGTGCAATCCAGACCATGGAAAATCTTTGAGACACTTCTATATGGCTTTGTAAGATCTCTTATTGACAATCAAAACTAAGAAGTATATATGGGTACTAGCCAAGAACAAAATTTGTTGTAGTAGCTCTACCGTCAAAAGATAAGCCAGCAGAAATATGGTTCAACTTATTTTTGATCTTGGAGACAATGGGATTCCAAACGTCTTTATTGGCCAAGTTGATGGCATGGTGAGGAGGATTAATGTGAATACCTCGAATGTTTAGTGCTAGGCTAGGGGAGTCCCATAAGATACTGCATTTGGCCAGATTTAGCTGGGGAGGATTAATGTGAATACCTCGAATGTTTAGTGCTAGGTTAGGGGAGTCCCATAAGATACTGCATTTGGCCAGATTTAGCTGCACCCTAGAGATTCTACCAAAATGTTCAATACAGTAAAAAACTGTCAACACAGCCTTGATTGCTTTTGAGAAGGACAAAGGTATCATCGGCGTATTGCAATATAATCAGTTGCTTATTAGATCCAGACATGGTCAGATCTTGAATCTTATTTTGGGACTGGACAAGTAAAAACTATTATTGTAAGATTTCTGCAACAAAGAGAAATAGGTATGGGGCCAAAGGACATCAGACTGGAAGAAGCAAAGGTTTTTATTTTTTATTTTTTTGAGGGAACGAATTTTTATATTTTGTATTAAAAGATTAAAAAGTACAATGTTACACTGCTTGTAGAGAATACTACAGGAGTAACCTCGACATCTTCATTCTCCACATACAGGAACTTATTAATTGCTCTAGAAGCTGATATCCTTGAGAAGCTCATAAGGCCTATCCGCATCGTAACTAGATTACACTTGGAAGTAATTCATCTCATCCACAGGCACTTGCAAATGATCTGAATAACCAAAATAAGAAGAAGATATATGCGCCTTGCTCCAACAAGGCCTAGAATCATTTCTGTATAAGAATAGCAAAATAGAATGGAATTAGGGCATGATGCTGATCTTAGCACCACGGCTCAAATGTAGCGATATTTGAGCAAGCCATATCGATTGGATTGATATCAAAGGAAAATTTGGCATCGGTGCAAATTATTGAGTAGCTTCTTTAATCATATCCCGTTGAAAAAGCAAATAAGGTGCTAGGAATTTCCAAGTATTTGCCAATTTAACATACAACATTGCTTTCTGAACCACTCCAGCGTAAATCAGTTTTGAACCTTGCAATTCCTTTGATAGAAGAATCTTTCTAATACATCAAATGCAAAACCGGTTCTTTGCTAGCAAAAGAAAAGAAGCGGAAAAGGAAGAGCGATAGACTTACTTCTTTCCAAAAGAATGAATTGTGATATCCTCCTGAAAAAAACCCAAAAGAAACATCTTTACCTAATCTTGGATCATTTCTTCACCTTATGGGTGGCATCCAAATGGATCTACCCTTCGGCAAGTCTTTATTAAGAACAAAGTCATGAAAGTACCTCATTGCCGCGACTTTTGAAGCGAAATTGTGTTTGTGTATATGCATTTGCATCGCTCAAGACCACACAATGCGTAGTACATCCTGTTTTACCGGCACTTGGAGGCTTGCAAAAAATGCACAGAAGCGTGCAGTAGAAATTACATGTAAAAGCCATTCTGCCCCCCTTTCGAGACCACACATGCGTGTTGTCCTTCTTTTGCAACACTTGGGGAGGCTAGAACCACTTTACGCCCCTTTCAAATTTGAGAATGGGCGACTATGGATAATGCATTTTGGATTAAGTGGGTTTGAAAATAAAAATTGATTTAACATCGAACCAATATCTTGCCAAGGGTACCATAAAGTGATGTGTTGGCCACTTGCAAAGCCCTAGCGTGTTTGCACGAGAAGTCGCCCATCTTGGGGAACATGTTTTGAGATGTACTAATGATGTAGGTAATACAAGGGTGGGGGAAGATATTGCCCTTAACAGACTATTTGAGCATCGTGGGATAAACAAAGTTTGCCTACATAATGAAGCAATATAGCTCGTTGCCTTGCCTTTGTCTCGGGATTCACAATGCATTCTTTTCTTTATAGGTCATGGCCGACTTGGCAGGATGGATTCAACAAGCATTTTGTAGCTATGGCGGCAAATTGGCTATGGTGGGCCGGAATAGCAAATGGCAAAGCTTCAAATCTCTCAAAAAATTTTGTTCTTGCGGATCTAAGTGGGGAAAAATACCTTGATCTGGCCGAAACCGGTTGTGCTATGTGTTGGAACCCTTTGCATGTCCCCTAATTTCTTGCCAAAATTTTGCTTTTTATGCAGGCGACAAACCCGCGAGCGGATAGCCTTGTGATGAGGCAAAATCCCGCTAAATGCATCCACAATATCTTGCCAAAAGTACCCTGCTGTGTCAAAGCAAAAAATCCTTCTTACAAAGAACACATCTCGTTAGAGGATATTCTTACCAAGATTGCCACCTTAGAAAAGATGCAAAATGAATCACTCCATCAGATTTTTTCCTCAATTCTCATGGAGAACAAATCCATCGAGCCACTTTAGCCACGGGAAGCTAGAAATGGATTCTTCAACAGCACGTGATGATGATCCGTGAAGGGAGGGCGGCTGCTCCCTAGCCGGCCAAGAACAGCGTCTTGGGCGCCAACAACATTTTTTTTTTTAGAGCCATGATTCTCCAGGTCAGGGTGGATCCCTGTATAGGAGGGAGACTGCTCTAGAAAGTCCCATCTAATGGAGTCATATGTTCGTCTGAAGTCATGTTTCAAGAGTAAACAACCTTGTTGGAAAAGCCTGTTCCAATGTAGTCCCTCATTGGTTGCTATATAGTTATTTAAAATATATTTAACAAGGAGGAAGGCTGATTGACATGAGTTAATAGTCTCATGTAAATGATGCATGATTCTGAGAGCCCAAATTTTGGCTAGGATTTTATATGTGGTGTTGGTAAGAGACCACCAATCTAGCTAGACTGTTTACTTTTGGGACGAGGGCTATCATACTTGAATTGAAAGCAGGTGAATAAAGCTAGTAAACTATGCACCCTTAATAAAGTTCATAAAATCATGCTTCATGAAACTCCAAAAAGTGAGAAAGAATGCAAGGGGGAAAGCCATTTAGGCTTGGGCTTTTCCCTTTCTCTATTTCCTTAAGAATGCAAATAATTTTCTGGAATATCCAAGGAACCATCATCCATAACCTTAACCTTTGGGACATATTTCCTTAAGAATGAAAATAATTTCCTAATATCCAAGGAACCATCATCCATAAGGCAGGATTTGAAGGAAGAAATTTTGGGTTTCTTATAAAGCGTGCAAAATCCCGCCCCCGGTGGGTTCCCTAGCACAAAACCTTCAGAAAAACCTTAGGTAAACCCTGCTGACGATGGATCATCGCCCCTAATTGAGATGTCCTTGCGAAGGCAGGCGATGATCTCTGCATTTGGGATGAGTTTTGAGCGCAAATTGTGTTGTTTAGTGTATAGAGCTGGCGATAGAGCTTCCGGCGCAGGGGATGGACCACAGAGGTACCTCTGCATTGTTGAACACACAAAAACTGGTAATTTCCCTACTTCTTTACTGCAAAAGCGGCAGCTAGCTTCATTTGCAGCACGCAGCAGCATTACAGCAGCTCAAATTGGAGATGGTGGTACAAAGAAACAGCGCAAAACTTATGTTTGTCGTGAATGTAAACATTCTCACTTTCAATGGGTTGGGGAATGCCGGGGTTGTGGTAGTGTGAATACGGTGTATGAGGAACGTATTTCTCAAGCAGCAGGGAAGGGGGCTATTGCTAAAGTACTTGAAGGATTTATTATGGAAGATTTTGCCTCTGAGAGTGGGATCAAAACTGACGAGGATACTAGAAGATTTAATTCATGGCTTCCCAATGCAGCTGTGAAACTTCAACGATTATCCGAAGTAGCTAAAGGAGCTTCAACGCAACAGTTGCGCATTCCGTTGTAAGAAGTAATCCCTTCACGAAGTTGACGTCTGATTATAGTCTATAAATAGTACATCCGGTGGACATTTGTTTCACGAAAAGCCCGTAACGAACTTTGGTACAAGCATATTAACTGTTAAGAAAATTTGCTTCAACTCTTTCCCTGAAACCAATCTAAGAGAATGTGGTATTTGATTTTTAACAATTAAGGTTGGGAGAAAGATCGTGGCAGTAATACAGGAGTTCAATGATATAAAACGTTGAAAGAGTACGAAGGTGTCTTAATCTTTTCAAACTTATATGTTTTCGAAAGGAAAATGGCTTTTATCCTTACCCGTTTATGTTACTCTATATTGTAGTGTCCTTTGTATGACAATATGGAAAACCACAGACGTTAATGTTCTTTCTTATTTCTTTAGGTTTGGAGATCTGGGCAAGGAAATATCAATAGTTCTCGGCGGAGGACTAGTGCAAGGTTTGTCACTTCCATTTATCTAAATTTCACTTTGCTTCATGTTCCTTTCATGCTAGCAGATTGAATTCTTAGAGCAACATTAATCCATGTGGGCCTTGTTGAGATTTATTTGGGAACTCTTCTTTGCTGCAGGATCAGTAGTGCTCCTATGTGGTGATCCCGGTATAGGGAAAAGCACTTTGCTTTTGCAGGTTTTATTATTTATCAATTGTTTTGGCCTGCATGATTTGATTCAGTTGGCTAAACATGGAAAGTTTTGGCCATATTCTAGCTGGCGGATACTCTTACAGGGGGCATAGGGAATTCTGAAACATATCCAGTGCTTTATGCATCTGGGGAAGAGGTGTGCATGTTTTTTTTCAATTGGCATGATAAACTTCTAAATGACTGCTTGTTTGCCCTTGAGCCCACACAAGAGTATTCAATTCTAGCTTGAAGCGTGTTTTTGAAAGTATTTTCTCTAGAAGAAACAGGGGGTTAAAAGCTTTAGAAATGTCGTTTCTTATAGTTACAGAAAGCTTGGAATTTTCAACATGCATTTTCGGTCTAGCTTATAGAAAATACCAAAGAAAAAACAATCATAGAAAAATATCAGCGTGTTTTGTTTACTTTTGGTATTATGACTGACTCTACGTGTTCTTCTCAATGCATATATAATAAAAAGAGTGCACAGCAAATTGCTGATCGGGCCAATCGTTTGAATATTGATGCGCATGAAATCTATGTTGTACCAACATCTGACCTTGAGGTAGGTGAGCTGCCGTTTATTTGTCATTTGTTCTGTTGCAAGTATCTCATGCTAAAGGAAATCTTTAGTTTCTTTGTGAATAGACTAAAACAAATGACATAGTTCCTGTCTTTTAAGTTTTACTTTCTTTGTTCAGGATATTGTAGCTCATATTCTTGATATTCGCCCAAGAGCTGTTCTGCTGGACTCAATTCAGACAGTCTTCCTTCGTGATTTAAGAACTGGTCTGGGTAGCGTTAGCCAGGTTATTACTCAGATTCATCAGTAATCTTCTATATTTCATAGGCAGTTATAGGCTGCATGCATACATCCCGAAGCGCGAAATGTCAGTTAACAGGTACTGCGATTTTTCCTATAAAGCACCACGGTTGGTTTTATGGACATTTTTTACCCAAGAAATTATGTTTTATCTTGGCATTTCAAGAAAATAAAGATTGATTTAATAAAAGCTTTTTATGACTGTGGCTATCATTTTGCAGTACTGCTGTTGCAATTTCATTGATATATCTGTTTAGGGTATAGGTGCTTATGATTTCATATATAAATTTAGTGTACTACAGATTGCATGGGCCAGCTGTAAATAATTTATCCTGATTTCACTATAAATTTCACAGGTGAAGGAATGCACAGCAGTTTTGCACAGAGTGGCAAAGAATTTGGGCGTCCCCATCATTATGGTACAGCTTATCATTGAGCAGATCATATTTCATTCTTATTGCCATGGAAGGATTCTATTCATATAGCCATGGCAGGACTTGTTTATGTTGTTGTAATCAACTTTCTCAACTACAACTAACTGACATGGATAGGAACTATAATCGCTTTTACCTTTTCCTATGGATTCGTAAAGTATTGGACATTACCTGCGGAATCATATTCTAACAATCCTGATCATGGATCATAGAGATGTGTATTACTATGGATTTATCATTAACGAACACATGCAATATGGTCTTCTTAGTTATTTGATTAGACTTATGCCCAGGAACGCGTCAGATTTGGTGGATAACTGTATTGAGCCTTTTTGCAGGCTGGTCATGTGACAAAAACTGGTGAATCAGCTGGGCCTCGAGTCCTTGAACATACAGTGGATGTTTTACTCTACTTAGAGGTCTCCAATCTCCCTAGCCAACATTGCAGTTTACGTAGTAGTATTTATGCTGCTTCTCATGAACCTCCTTTCTTAGGGTGAACGCTCGCAGTCGCACCGGTTGCTGAGGGCTGTTAAAAACAGATTTGGCCGCTCTGGTGAGGTACGTCAGTTATTTGTCTCATGTTTAACGCTTTTGATGCTGGATATTGATATGTCATTTCCCGTCCCTTAAGATGGTGAAGTATGGGTATAAAGCTTTGAAATCGGAGATCCATTAGATTTTATTGTTAGTGGACCAAAATTGAAGAACTTTAGAATATTGTTCATGCCAATTGCCATTATGCATCGTCAGGATATGAAAGAGGTGCACAACAGCTATGTAAAAGTTTCCTTCTAATGGACTTGTCAATAAAGAGAGTATATAGCACACGTTGCGGGCCTTTCCTTGCTGTGCCTCTTGTAACAGATCATGGTTCTGCTTTCTAGATTGAGGGCAAGCCTCAGAAGCCTCTAGCTAACTTTGCAATCCAACTAGGTGCTACATTTATCTGGGCATGTTGATGATCAAGAGTCTTCCAAAGTTGGCTTCCAGAAAAGGAGGAAATGCATTTTCTGAGGAGCCCTTGTCCTAGTTGTGCAGGTTTGAAATTTTTATTTTCTTTTAGATTTCCCATTGACTCAGAAGAAAAGCCTTGCTTGAAAAAGGGAAAGTGTCTGGCTGTTTAAGACTTAAAGAACAGAAGTGGAATAGATTCAACATGTTCGCGTTCTTTATATCAATTTCTCATCTTCTTTTGTCTAACCATGTTAGGAAATTTCATGTGCGTTAACATAATGATTTTCCCATGATTTCCTATTGTTACGTGGCTTTTAACGACCTGAATGCATATAGGTAGGAGTTTTTGAAATGACTGAAAATGGGGTAAAGGCAATCTCAAATCCGAGTCAGATATTCCGTAACCAAACAGTAAATGGTGCTTCTTCTGCTGTTGCAGTTACAATGGAGGGTTCTCGTCCACTTTTCATTGAAGTTCAGGTAATACCTTATGGATGGCATGGCTTGTCATATAAGCTCTTTGGCAAACCTTATGCCTTTATAACTGTATTCCTTACATTGTAACCAATCGTGCCAAATAGACCAGGTACGTAATCATGTGCAGTGAATAGACATAAACTGCAGCATGCCATTATGATGGTGGAAGATCCGCTTAGAAGTGTAGTGTGTTGCTGCTCCAGAAATAATCAGGGTTTATAGTAGTTTTTGGAACCGCATTCATGTGATTGAAATTCTTTTAATTATCTCTTTTCAAACATCGGCCTCTGGACCTTAACTTAATTGCGTCATCAAGCATGCTACATTTTGTATTATTATCTACACGTTATAAACCTCAAACAGACTCGTAGGTTTCTCAAAACATATATTATCTTTTTGTCTCTTGGCATTTCAACTACAACAAACTGAACAACAAAAAGAAGATGCAAGAAGCAAAAGGGGCCTTCAGGAGTTACTGATTTTGGTTGCTAATTGAAGTTCATAATGGCAATTCTCCAATTAGGTAGGTGCCTATGCAAAAGGCTGTATTGGTTCTCCCTTTGTTCTTACAACAGGATCTTAGATTTGCTGCATGTTCTTTGAGCCTGTTGGATTGGCTTGGTTTAAATGCAAGGTAAATGCCATTTTCTTGCTTGATATTGTGGAATATTGATCTATACATTATTCTACAGTTTTAAGCCATCAAAAGATTATACTAAATTGCTCATTGTAATATATGATATTCCAATTCCGCCCATTGCATTTCCATTGAACTATTGTAGTGTGTGTTTTGCAGGCTCTATCTTTGTATAATAATGCTCACTTTCATAGCAGACGATGCAACGGAATTGATCCAAACAGGCTTTCTCTCATCCTTGCTGTAAGGACATAGCATATGTTATTTCTAGTCTCACCCTAGGTGATTCCGCTTATATGCAAGCTGATGACTTCCACATGATAGTCACTAGTATATAAATCCCTGCAATTATCTATAACGACCTGCACGATTGCTGGGATCCTAACCTCCTTAGCCAGAATACCTGTGGTGGGTATGCATGTCAAAATACAGAATGTGCGGGTGTCATGTTCAATCTATATTCATCAAACACACAGTTGCAAAATGTTGTGCATTTTAAAGACAAATCATAATTTTCCTCAACTGGAAGGTTTTGGGACATAAAATTGTTTTCTGTCAGAAAATGTTAAGCTCTTGCTCCAACATTGGACCCTTCTTTTTACCCATGGTACATCATACTAGTATGGCTTTGCAGTAGATTTTCTTTCTATAGACAATGGAGCCTGAAACTTGGCCTTGTTAATCTGAAATATTACTGTTCTTATTGCAAAGGAACATTTTAACGTTCTTATTATTCTGAAGGTTCTTATGAAGCAAGTGCGGTTAAGACTTTCCGCTCAGGTGAGTTAAATACATTTATAAGTACCACTTGGTTTATTGTCCATAATTTTGGTGGGACTTTTGAGCAGGAGGTACACATCAATGTTGTTGGAGGATTCCAACTGGAGGAACCTGCAGCTGACCTTGCAATTGCTGTTGCAATTTCAAGCAGGTTTTTCCTAATGCATTTTCTTGTTGCTTTTAGAGATGACTTGATAAATGTGGAAAGTTGGTCACATATACTCAACCCCCAATATGCTGGTAAACAGTGTATTTGAACTCATGGTTCCTCAAGATACAGTTTTCATTGGCGAGATTGGGCTTGGGGGTGAACTGCGCAGTGTATGGGTGCTTTGACTCTATTTAATTTCTTTCAGAAGTAGCTGACTTGAAAGTTTTTCTCTTAGGTTGGAGAGCTACAGAAGCGTATCAATGAGGCCCTTAAACTAGGATTCAAGAAGTGCATTGTCCCACAAACGGCAAAGAAAGATATTGATTATGGAAGCATTGAAGTTGTTGGTTGTGGTAATGTCGTTGAGGTACTTAAGCAAATATTTCCAAGTAAAGTGTGTGGCCATGAACACCAAATTACGAGATTAGAAAAGATAACCCAAAGGAGTCCCAGCGAGGAGTTTAAGGACACTGAAAGGTGTACTGAGACTGGAGTCAATCACATGAAAGCATATCAAAACTCGCATAATCCATTCAGTGCTAACACGGACCATTTGCTGCAAACCAGTTCAAGCAAAAATCGAGATGCTCTCGCAGGTAGAACTCAATGGGAGCAGAGGTCGGATCGTTCGAATTGGAATAGAGATGGAAACGGTAATAGAAATACTGAAGTGTTTCCTGAAAACCCTAATAATATTGAAGAGTTATTCGAAGAACCTGATTTCTCTGCGTGGAAATCCGGAAGCTTAAAACGAGGAGATGATTTGGTCACTATATGATTGACGGTTCATTTGTTCCTATATAAAAATACTTGCAAGCATCATGTGAATCCGTCCGCTTTATTTTAGGGGAAATTACAAATATACGCTCTAAGTTTGTAAATATTCCAAAAAATACCTCCAGAAATATAGTATTTGGATCAAATGGCAAATTATTTAATGTTTATTTAAGGGTTTATGGGATTTGTTTTAGCGTTCAATATGAACCATTGGTCTTCAGCATATCCCCAGCATGATACCAAACCAACGCTCACATCTTTTTCCCCAAAAAAAGCTCCGCCACTTTCTAAGGTCGATTTCCAACATTACCATTCATTGAATTGGACCAAATATGAACCCAATGGTAACCCAATGGTTCAAGAGTTCAACTCCTGCCGGATTATTGCTGCATGGGCCTGGCATGGTCGGAAGATGGAGGGAAAGCAGATAGAAGCCAGAATCCCAGCTCTACCCTGCATGCAAACAACCAAATTCAAAAACGCCTGCCATCATCGACCATTTGTAAGAGCCTGCCATCATCGACCATTTGGAGGCCCAGATCTTCTTGGGCGCCTTTCCCTGCACGTTGGTTCTGCCCATGAATAAAACGATGGTGTCTCCTTTTCATGTCTTGATGTCTGATCATGATAATGCATGTCCCCGTTTCCGGATTCTAATGCTTTTTCTTGCATTTTTTTGCCGATTTCATCCCCCGGATTAGGGTAAATAATATTTGATCCGTTTTCTGGCTTTGCATGAATCGCCGCCTCTGTTTTTGATGCGAAAACATCTGAATCTGTCGCATTTGCTGCCTCCGCTACAACCCTACGCTATTAAACAACCTACGCTGCTCCCCACACTCCCTGCCTCACCGCAAGAAGCCTACCAATGCCTGCATGCCTTCCGCATCCGCCCTACACATCTCCCTGCTCCGCCCCTGCTCTGCGCTAAACATAGATAGTGGCGTGAAGACTTATCCACGTCCTACAAATCCGAGCTCCTAACAATAGCAGAAAAAAAAAAACATCCAAAACAGCCCAAAATAGGAGACCACTAAATGCAATTAAGCTGCTCAAACATGCCAAAATATACCCTTTTTCATACAATACGACATCAAAATCATAGTCCTAACCACTGATTCCCAAATACCAAACTAAAATCGCAGAAGTTTATGGCAATAACGTTTTTTTAAGCGATCACATAAAAAAATTTTCCTTCGTAAAAGAATGTCCTTGAGGAAAATTTCCTTCGTAAAAGGATGTCCTTGAGGAAATGTACAGATGAGAGTGGGATTTAGATGCGAGTGTGATCTATCCATTAACAGTAGAATCATTTAAGTCGAAGTTGGGAACTTCAGGTTTACATTGGATAAGAGAAAGCCCTTTTATTGGGCTTTCGGTGCGCGCGTCGGCCCACTTGACAACACGGAAAGCCCAGTAAAAGGGCTTTGTTTTAACGTAAAGGACGGTTGGACCACTCCGACGTCGCCGTACCTGCATCAGGCAAAAACAATGGAATGACAAGTAAAAAAAACAGAAACGGTGAGTAAAAGCGACAGAATGTGGCGTAAAAAAAAAACAGAAATGAGAGTAAAATTCTTGGACTATTTTCTGTGTTTGAAAGGATACGTGTCACACATCTATTGGATAGGACAGCTGAATGTGGGACAACCGTCCTTTACGTTTTGAAAAAGTGTTATAAAAATAACTAAAATTAGTGTAATTTGTGAATTTCAATTTAGATATAGATGAATTTGGTGGTGTTGGAAAAATCTTACTCTAATATAGAATGTTTTAATAAGGATTGCTATCCTTATTATTATCTTTATTTAACCCTTGGATCTGAGCATATACAACAGAATATTCCACATCCACGGCCAATAGTGAATTTAAAATAAGAACGGCTGCAAAAACTTAAATACAAGAGATCCATTGAAGCAAATCATAAGCTTTATTTATTCACATAAGCTTTATTTAATCACAGACAAAACCAAAGTCACATGTACATCTGTGCAAACATACTAGTGTACATACAACAAAGCCATATCGCTGCCACATTACATCCATACTAACAACAAAAATGAACACAATGACACAAAACAACATATTTACATCCCACGTCTCTTCGCAATATCCTCTTTTCATCCCCTCATGCTATGCATATGCTATCACCTCATGCTCTCCATCTCTCACAGCTCTCGCATCATGACGCCTCTTGTCATATTCACTTGTGCTTGCAACATGCCCCTCTGCCTCTAGGATGCACGCAACTCCTTCAACTCAAGCAAACTGACCACCTCTTGCAAGTAATCTAGAAGCTGACTGAGAGACAAGTGCACATTCCTAACAGCGACAGAAACAGTTCGACACATCAGCTCCAAATCCATCAAGTGCTGACCTATTTGCCCCCTATGTATATGAAGGGCATTTCTTCTAATGGATGTAGCCGCATTCTCATCATCCCCACTACTCTCCTCAATAACCACAAATTCTGGAGCTGCCACAGGCTGGTCTTGCTGCCCGTCATCGCCCAGACCACTCTGTACAAATCCTACAAAAACAGAAGAACATAGCAACTATCAGATATCGAAACAATAGATGTAAGCTTTGATCTAAAGCTGAAATTAGAGCAATACTTTGTATACAGTACACAAAGCCTAAGTTGCATCCATGGTTTTATCACAAATATCTAAAGGAATAAAATCACTAAAAGGCTCGGGTATAATAGTAGAGCGCCCTTAAAAAATGCTTCCTTCTTCGACCAACACGCTCAACAGGCACAATACCTGGCTGCAACCCAAAAAGAGCCATTTTCACATTTTTGTACCTGCATGTCTCTGGATTCAACGTTATATTCCACACCGCTTTCACTCGATCCAAAGATATGAAAGCGGTATTCAAAGGAAGCACCCACGCGCTTGACAAAATAAATTTCCTTGTCCGCAGCATATTCCTCACAATTGTTATGAATGGCGCAGTCTTCTGCCTCTTACTGTGATAAACTACAAAATGTTTGGCTTTTTGCATCAAGTTTCTATTGTCTAGAGTAACTAAATGCTTGATGTCACTAGCTCCATACAAGGCGTATAAATCCTTGCCCACTTGGATTTGCCGCTTCGTCACATTACACTTTGAAGTGAACCTTTCCCATATCTTTTAAACAATATCCCACCGCCCCTTCAAAGCAGTACAACTTCGTATCACGCAACGCCTTGCACATTATAACTGCTGGCAGCGTCCACGCATTCCACCCAAAATGGGATTTGATTCTAACATTCACGCTTGATGGTGTCATTGCATCCAAGCGAAGAACATACTGGAGATGTAAGTTATCTAAGTTGGACCCCCTCTCCAAGGCCACCACTGTCGACTGTCGATTCAACTTCACGAATTCTATCATCTGATCATACAAGCTTTGGTTAATGGTGCAACCAGTCATTACAATCGTCAAAGAAACATCTAGAAGACTTAGAATCTCAATTGCCTCCTCTCATGTCCTGCCTCCAATGTCACTGCCTAGATGTTCTTCCAGCATACTTGTCTTCGTTCTTCCCCTTTCTTTCCCACCACCTCTTCCACATCCATGTCCATGTCCAGGACCACGATCTCTTACAGTTTCCCTACTGGGCAAAAGTATGCTGGTGGGTATCAAAAGCAGGCGTCCGGACACATGCTGACAGCACTCATATAGCACCCCATATGGCAGCTTGTTTAAGGTGCTACTGGTACTAGCACACGGTAATTAGGTAATCAATAGAAATATGTAACAACTCCAATTAATAACAAGTGGAATACTATGATAGAATAGTACATCCGGGGTGCTGATCTAAGTGCTGGGGCCGCGTTTTTTTGATACCCACTAGCATACTTTTGCCCTACTACCAGAACCTCCATCCGTATTGCTCACGTACGAATTATTTCCTTCGCCACCGCCTGAGAACGTACAAGTGCTCCAGTCATCTACAGAACAAGAAACATCCTCAACAGCCATCCTACTTCTTCCTTTTCCGCGTCCAACACCTCTACTCTTCTTAATTCCAGTCCCTTCTCTCTGATTTGCACGAGGAGCCACTCCGCTTCTATCCTCAAAAACCTTAGCAAAGCCTACACCCAAATCCACAGCGTTCTTTCCATCTTTCTGAATAAAAATTGAGGCACCCTCAGAAGTACAGTCATCAAACCTGCCGTCACCACAGATGGTAACACTACTACTAACATGCCGCATCATATTATCAGAGCGGCTTGTAAATCTTGGCTCCTCAATCAAATTTCCTCCACCAATCTCAACAGCCCAAGAAACGTGCCTCTTTGATGAAGCTCCTTTTGTCCCTCTCAACTCTGCCAATTTGCTACTCTCGGGTGCTCGACCTTCGTCATCTAAGCAATGCATTACACTATCACCAATAATTTCCTACATCTCTCACAAATCTTAGACAAGATACTATTGGGGCTGCTGGACCTATACATACCCCTCTCCTTAAACACGATGCCCCTTGAGCAGGCCTCTTGCTTCAGCATTATGACAGGCAACAAAGATAGCATAAGAAACAGCATAGCAAAAAACGAAACAGCTTGCTAACTACCTTCTTCAATATCCATGGCTACTGGTCGTCACAGCAACAATGCTAGCTCCCCAAAGAGACTTGAAAATATTCTGCAATAGGAGATTTCAATTGGACGAAACAACTTCTTCCAAATATGACAGGGATAATATTCCTCCCAAATCACCAACTCCATCCCCCTTCTAAATCTAGAAGGGATAAGAAGCCCCCAAATCCGGGCTACAGGGGCCACCAAAAGCATTGAACCACCTGGATCCTGTTCGCCGCATCCCAGCACTGTTCTGACAACTCCATCCACCTTCTAAATCTAGAAGGGATAAGAAGCCATCAAATCCGGCCTACTGAGGCCACCAAAACCATCGAAACCAGTTGGATACCTCGGTCTGGTCACCGCATCCCAGCGCTGTCCGCCTGTTCAACGTAGACAGGGAAAAGAAACAAAAAGGTCGCCTAAAGCTCTCAAAATAGAACAAAAAAAATTAAGGCTTTAAAGTTGCTAAAAACAAACTCATTATCATCCAAATTATACGATGATCCATACATACTATAATAAAAAGCTTATATCCCACCATCACAAAAATACCCTTTAAAGCCTTAAAAATAAATTGGGCAACCTTTTGAGACAACTTTTGAATTTGAGGAGCCCTAAAAACTATATTACTATATTTGCAAAAACGCTGTTCATTTGGAGGGTATTTTTAAAAATTTTGCAGACATGAGGATTATATTTAGAATTTTCTCTTTATTTTACAATCAAATCTGCTTCTAAAGAGGAATCAATCAAACCATCGTCGTCATCGTCGTCGAGCATTTCTCTCAACCAACTTATGTCAGCTCTAAACCCAAGTATAATAGAAGGCATTTCATTGTAATAGGAATAGAATATAATAGAATGATTTTTATTGTCCATGGAGACCAATCGGCCTATGGGACCCAATGAAGGAGCGCAGCAGACTTATTACTGTACGCGTTAAAAAACCCCCGCCCCGAAGAAGGATGTAGTTGAAAAGGCCTAATTTTTTGTTCCATGGCTTCATAAAACAAGGTGCTGCGTGTGGAGGGTTATCCTCTTGTGGCTCGAGGATAAAGTTCGGCATTATAGTTTTGTTTTTACAATCTTCTTATTTAAAATCGCAAGGTGTTGGGTTCCGTGCCTCGGAACGCCACATGTAACACCGCATGCGACGTTCCCTCTGCCGCTCGCAGGATACTTGGTTGGCTGTATTCAATGTAAAGTTTAAAATTCTCTATTTTGCAAATCTGGCGCTCGATTTGGATGAATCGCTTAGATGAATGATATCTTGTGTCGGATTTTTTTTGCTTCTACTTCCATTTTGTTGTGCACTTGCAGTTGTTCAAGTTCCCCTTCTCTGTTTAAATGCCTGTTAGCCATGTCCAAAGGGCGCATACTTTTTCTGCCTCGGGCAATAAATCTGGATGCATCTTCCTTCTTTCTCTCAATTTTAATAACTGTGTCATATAAAGCTGAACTTTTAATGAACATCGACGCATTCCCCGTCTGTAGCTTTTAGCACATCTTGCCCTTCTGTATTTTGTTTTCTTGCCTCTGGTCTTCTCTGCTAATGAACTTATGACTAACACATCTGCTTTTGTGTTTCTTTGCTACAGGTTTTCCGTTCCTTTGAAGTGCACGAGAGGAGTATTAATAATATTTCCCAAAGGTTTTCCAAGAAAGAATATTTGAATGAGATATTAGCAACTTGAAGGAAAGTGTATTTTCAGACTGGTTGGAGCAAACGGACTTGAATCGGTTTCTTAATACCTATTTTGTACCAGAATATGGTGAGATTTTTGCACTTTTGTGTTCTTTTGCAATATAATCTATCGTGTTTACCCATTTGCTCAAGTTTCTTGCAACATAAGATCACTCTTGAGGTTTTTGTCCATTGTCTAGGCACCCTTTTCTATCTGCTCGAGCCGATTTAATTGTTGAATTGTTCAAGATTTGCCTTCTCTTCAAGTCCAGGTACACAGAAAGAATAACGTTTTGAAAATACTTTTGTTCTCATAAAGAATAGGGAGAAGAGAAGGTTTTGCTCTCAGATCCTGCCAGAAAATCCATAGGATATATTTTTCTAGGTCTTTTTTTCCCTTTGCCCAAGGTTGAAGGACTTGGAATTTCGCCTGCCAGTGTCCTAATCTGAATCTAATTTCTATCTTCTAATAGCATCTATTTAATGTAGGACAGACATGACTGAATAAACTTTTTTCCCAATGCGTGGTTGCATTTTCATGTTTGAATGCTGAATAGTACATGTTCTTTATATTACACTTATGCACGTTTTATAGCCTCGACTTAATGAATAGTCTTAGTTGCGTTTAAAAGCAAATGCAGTAGCATTGTCGATGAGTACAATTTCTACATTTGGAGGAGGTTGTAAATTAGTTGAGCATAATCCATGTTGTTGGAACAAAAGCAAAGGTAATTCCGTCATGTTTAGCCTAGAGGGAATCTGTCGATGTTTTTTTCTTTTAGAATATATGCTTAGTACATTAGATAAGCATGACATCTTTTGTTATCCTATCATTATCCCTAGCCAGTCTTGTACATTCCTAAGGTGGGATTATATCCTACCTACAAAGTGTGCATGTAAGGCAAAAGTTTTGCCCAACGGATGTGTGGTGAGTTGGTATAGGTCTAGTAATGCCAAAATAAGTGTTCATTTGGTCATGGGTTCAAACCTTGCCAATGTCACTTATCTTTGGGTGTTGGTTACTAGGGGTATACGATGATGATCCCCGACGTGGTAGAACTTAAAAGCCTATACGTGTCCTCCACTTTGGCTGCCGCAAGGTACACTACAAGAGGAGGGTGCCAATAGTGTCGAGTATAACGTCAAATTTTTTGATGCAAGCATAACATGTCAAACTTCAAATCTTGCCACAACTTTGACATTATACTTGTCGTGATCATTTGCCACAAACATGACACAATAGCATCAAGTGTTGTGTCAACATTATGCCTCCAATTTTTGTTATAAATGTTGACATAAAATCAATTTCCAACAACACTGCAACAAGTTTGTATCAAGATATAGAACAAAGTTTCAACATCATCTTACCAAGATTGTGCAAAAAAACTCATACATATACGAACCACATTGCATCAAATTTATGGCAAGCTAGTGGTAGCATTATAAAAAGATGAATAACAAATGTTGTGTCTAAAAAAACAAACTTTACAATAGCTTATTCAACAAGTATTGTGTCAACATTACAAGTATTTGTACAACTTACATTGCGCCAAAGCAAAGCTAGTGTTTAGCAACGAAAGCACAAGCAATATTACTTCACAAATTAATCACCTAGTCACATTTCACTACTAATAGTGTGAAACTTGCAACTCTACTTAGTATCAATTACAATGCTTAGTAGTACTTTGATCTAAACTTCAAAACAGACATGGGAGATATAGGAAACAGAAATAAAAGTTTTTATTGATCAACAAAAAAGTACAACGTATTAACGCTTATTGGCAAGCCCTTTAAATATATAATGTAAAATATATGGAGTTCCAACATGTCACAAACGATTCAATTCTAGTAGTTGGCTCATGTCCACATTCTAAATCATACCGTTGCCTTCGCACCCTCCATCATTGCCTTTTTCATTGTGATCCTATCAAAATTACATTTGTAAAGAAAAATTAGCAACAGGTAGTTTCTGCCTGTCCAACTCATCTTTCATCATATCTTCCCATAAATTGGGCTCAGACTCCCTAAGCAAATTATATACATTGTGAAGTCAAGTATGGGGTCAGTTTCCAGAAATAACTGCAGAAAATATATACCTAGGATTGTAGTAGTCTTTTCCAGGCCAAATCTTGCATGGATTATCTTGAACACGGTGCTCAGAATCATCGAACCTTCCAAAACACAGGTCCAACCCACCCAGGAAACAAACCTGCTGGTCAACAATCACGATCTTTTCATGGTGACCTGTAAGTTCATTTATTTCTAGCTAAAATTAAATACTGAAACTCTTGGGCTGAAAAAAACTATACCATTTACATATATAGGTGCTTAGCAATAGCATACCATAGGTATACACCAGAAGAGAAATGATCAGGGAAACGCAACACCTTGATATTTTCATGAATGTTGAGTAATCTTTTCTTGGTATGTAAACTATTAATTTTGAGAGCAATAGACACCTCTTTGTAAATCAAAATGTACATCTGCAAATGTAAATATGGCATGCTAAATGCGGCGCTGAATTTTCATCGTCCAACTTTTACATGAATATATACCTGTACACCCAGCCTTGCTTTACTCCCTAACAAAGAATCTAAGCGAGATGATTCATTGAGGTTAAAAGGGCGCCTCAGATATAACTCCGGACAAAGCCACCAACCGGTGATAAAAATCTGCAAATACCCATTAGGCTTTCCTAAAATAACTATCCTATTCTCCAAGGATATAGTAGTTACATGAAATAAAAAGCAAATAACAGAACATGAAGGCTACCTCAGACTTTGCATCTTCAATGGCTCCAGCTATTGCATTAAAGGCACCCATCAATAAACCATTGTGCTGCCATGTCATCATCTATAATTCCTCGTAGAGGAGCAAAGGAGCCAAAGCTATGAGGATGGCACCAGCCTTCAGGTCGGCGGTTTCCACATGTAACCTGAAGAAATTAGCAATCATATGCAAGCTTAAATTTTATAGCTGGCAATTGTACTAATTCAACAAAACTTGCAATTATGCTAAATTTCTCCCTGAAACGAAACAACAGATTCCAGTCATGGACATCTTGGCATTTCACTCACATAATCGCAAAGAATTGCGTTCCTTTGCCATCTTCGCTAGGCAGATTTGGCCCTCACTTCGCCCCCTAGATGGTGGAAGAACATCAAAGACAATTATGTCCAAAAGCTTTGGATCAAATGGATCCGATAAAAATGCCAAGAAACCTGCTTTTAGTACAGCCCACACCTGCAAGGCAATATATCTTTCCAAGCTGCATCAAGTACTATATGCCCACTGCACCTATCTGGATGCAAAACACAACCTAATCATTACGCACGTACTAGCAATCAAAGCATAATGAAGAAAAGCACTTGGTGGAGCCGTGTCTATGAAGCAGGCAGTGTCGCAAATCCTGTCCTCTCCTTCCGCAAATCCGGCATCAAGTGTTAGATTATCAAGGAACAAAACTAGTGAGAAAGGCAATAAAATACATGGAATACATGAACTTGTTAGCTAAATATAAGTGGAAGAAATGTTCTTCTGAGACAAGCACTCATTGATGACAAGAAAATAAAAGCAACAAGCCCTAACATTCTAAGTAACCAGATAGAAGCAAATGAAAATATGTATAACAGATAGGATTATGCTGGATTTATCAAAGATTAGCGCGTTGAGCATGTGAAAGGCAAGCTTTTTGTAAACTATGAAAGATAGGATAGGAGTATGTATCTTGTCTGCGAATATGAGATGCGGGCAGGGTATGAAACCATGGTCAACATAATCAGTAATCTCCATTGCAAGCACTATAATAAGCAGCTATATACACAGCAGAAGAGATTTTAGAATAAATCTTGCATTGCAGAGGTGTTTGTCAGCTGCCTCAAATGCACCTGTCACCATGATTAGCTTTTAAGATACAATTGCTCAGCACTAAACATCTATGGCTGTTCTTTTACATTGCTATTAGAGCATCCTTCATCGACTACAGATTGGGAATTCATTAAGTATTCAACAAAAATAACTTCAAGAATATAACTAAATAAAGAGATAGATAAATAACTTGGCTTTACTTGGATCTTTAAATGCCTCTAGAAACTTAGGCACACATTGGAGTTACAGAAACGCTGATAAAAATGAAAAAAGAAAAGCTTACAGGGCCTTCATAGGAGATTATAGTTAGAAAGAATGAAACAAAATATTCATCTTATTTTAACTCAATATTGGTTTAGTCTGAAGACCAGTTCGGTCCCCTAACCTGCACCTGACTCTCTTCGTAAGTAACACAATGATACACAAATTCAAAATGTGAGAATATGGAAGCTGCTTCTCAAGGATTTTACACCATGCCCACATTGAACGATGTGATATGAAATACAAGGATTATGGGATATGACATGCAAAGATGTGTGATGGGGGCACTCGAAGTGTTTTCTGCATAAGCAAGAGGGCGTGATACCAAATAAATATACTCTTACTAGTACCGTGACAAACCTTGAGACTGGTCAGATGTACATTTAGCTACCAATAACATGAATTCAAAATTTCTATACCTAAAATCTGTTGCATATCTCAAACACCAGTTTGTTCCATATGTCTAGAATAAATATAACCACATTGTGAATATGGGACACATTTCATGAATTTGACTTTGGAATAGACATATTATACGTATACTGTCTAGATCTAGTGGCATCAGTCAATGTGCACTTTTATCTATATAATGGATCTATGATGAATATGGGGTTTAACACGTTTCAGATATAGGATGAAAAAATACAAAGCTAACAGAGAACTGTCTACTTGCAGCAAATGCCACTTTTACTGGCAAGGGCTTGATTCCAACTATATTTATACCGCAGTAGGAGTTTGATGGCCTTGTGCATCTTGACATATAACAAGCACATCAGTCATGATGGCAAGTGCTAAACAGAAGGACAAGTTCTAGTTGCAATTCCTACACAAGAACTGCAACGGGCAACATCGATTTGAACGGATTTAGTGAAAGCCGATTTCAAGAGATAACAGCAAGAAAGCTTAGTCATGCCAAAATAAAGAAAACAGACTTGTTTCCTGGATGTACCTCGCCAAAGGGCCGCCAAATCGCATCATCGAAGGCTCTTCTGCTCTGCCCTGTTTACCGCGGATTATTTTGTGCAGATGCAGCAAACATGGCACCTCGGCAAAAGTTGTGCTTGGTTCTGTGGGCGGGCAAAGTTGAACATTCGCGCCCATGTCCCAAATTAATCATTTAGTTCTTTATATGTTCTTGCCCGCTACCATTGATCGTCAACTCGCCCCATCCATCCATGGGCAACCTCAAGAACTTCCCTTACAATAATGAATGCTAATATTGGTTCGATTGCTCTAGAATTTAGATAATTGGAGAACCCTAACACATGCAATGGAATTCATTTTCTTCTCATAAGGCTTAAGATGAACAAAGAATGCACGTTTGTGGTGGCATAAAGAAAGTGTTTGCATCACCAGCCCGTGTAGAAGTGTTTCAAAAGATGCAAAGGGATTGCTTTTCAGTCCCATGAGGTGGAGATAGACAACCTAGTTTCCCTTCATCTTGAGATATAAAAATATGACTAGACTGCATTTATATGTCAAGTTTAAATATTTGCAGCTCTATGATAACAACGGCGGAACAATTACATTTGGTGACATGTGTGCATGAAAAATGACTTAAAGTTTGATACTGTATTTATTTGTTAGACTGCCCATAGTAGCATAAATTTGCTTCAATTTGCAAATGATGCAACGAAGCTCAGGTATGTATCTATTGCAATTTCGTTCGAAGACTAGTTGAAGGTATCCAAACCAAATGATGCTTACATGCTTTCTATGAAAATGCTTCGCTACTTTTTTTTTTCCTTCCAAGAAATGTTGCTTTACATCCCTTGCAATGCTTAGAAAGGTGACTTATGTTTAGGAAACATAGAAACACCTTATGATAGCATTAAGTAACGCCACCTAGTCTAACAAAGAATATGTCTATAAAGTTAGAGTGAAATATGTTCTATGTTACCTCTTGTTTGATAAAAATATGAAAAATGTCAGGCTATTGATTGAGCTCTTCTTTTATAAGTCAAAATGTTTCAATGTAGTGCAAAACAAGGTGTAACAATAATGGCCCTCAAGACAAATGGAAAACACCACTCTGCCAACGACCACAATCAATTGACACCAAGGCTAAATAGTTAACAAATTAGCATGTCAAAGCATTTTGGTGTGCCACGTTAGTACTACATTGTAAATCATTTGTACCAAGTTTGGGTACCTCTCTCTCTCTCTAATAACCACAAAAAGTTGGTACAAAGTTGTTATAAGCTTTGTCATAGTGATGTATAAAAGGTTCACAAAATCTAATCGAAATATTAGTCACAAGATTGAATTAATTTGTTGTAAGACTTAAGAAAAAATTGTTGTAATGTGGTCATAATATTGTCACAAAGTTGTTGCAAGAATGTTTTTTAAATTGCATTATAAATTTGACAAAACTTTGTCACTGCTTTGGCAAAGAGCTTGACACTATGCCATTGGCATGACTTTTGACACAAGAGAAGCACTTTGTGTCAGAAATGTAGTGTTTGTCACAAAGTTGTCACTACTATTATGTCTTGACACAAGCATTGACACTATAATCCCATCCTCTTGTAGTGGTAGTGGGATAAACTAGCTAGTCTGTACAAGATTAGTCTAGTATGGACCTTAAACAAGCTCTAAAAAAATAATGGGCCATAGATCGACCGCTGTCTTACAGCGCTATGGTGCCCAACTTCCTAAGGTGGGATTATATCCTACCTATAAAGTGTGCATGTAAGGCAAAAGTTTTGCCCAACGGATGTGTGGTGAGTTGGTATAGGCCTAGTAATGCCAAAATAAGTGCTCATTGGATGACCAAATGCACATTTATTTTGGCATTACTAGGCCTATACCAACTCACCACACATCCGTTGGGCAAAACGTTTGCCTTACATGCACACTTTGTAGGCAGGATATAATCCCACCTTAGGAGGTCCTAGGGGCAACTCTAGAGGCATGGCTTTTTTAGCCTCACCATCCTAGTGCCACCTACCATAGTCCCATTGTTTTTTTATTACTTTGTTTAAGGTCCATACTAGACTAATCTTGTACAGACTAGCTAGCTTATCCCACTGCCTTGCGGCAGCCAAAGTGGAGGACACGTATAGGCTTTTAAGTTCTACCATGTCGGGGATCATCATCGTATAACCCAGTAACCAACTTCCAAAGGTGTCCTTAAGCTTAGAGAGATTCCATTTTCAGCTTCTAAAAGAAATATTATAGATTTTCTAGGAGAATTTGACTTAATAGCAGAAAATGGATGACTCTTGAGAAAACATTGTTTCTTTCTAGAGAAGGGGCTTTTGCTTCAAATTTGGAATCCCCTCCACCAAGCCCCAATTGAAAGAGGGTGCCAAGCTATCTGAAGTTTATAATTTTGTTAGATTGACTTTTACAACTGTGGCTTCAAGTTTGCCAATATATCATAAATGATGACATGCTTTGCTAAAAAATTCTCTGAGTTCTTTGTTAATACATTTTGCAGCAATTTTCTTGTATGGGCATATCTCCAAGAGCTTGGCTTCATTATGTTGGCATTACATATTATCCTAGGAGGTTAATGTGCTTTTGCTTCTGACATTTATAGACGAATTAATCTTTGACTTTCTACTTCCAATTAATTTATTCTTCATATTTGTGTCATTTCCTTACTCTGGTCTATCTGCTGATCTACAACTGTCTCTATAAAGGCCTATGTTTATATATAGGGAGATAGCAACATAAAATGCAAGATTGGTTTTTTTTGGGTAACTCGGGGTTGGATGATCACATAATGGGTTGTTATTCCTGCTTATATGATATTTAAAATCATGTTTATTATCGTAGCATACATAATTCTGAACAATGCACCAACTCCTCTAGATTCTTTGAGTAGCATTTTCGGTATGTGAACACATTTCTTGGAACCACTTTGGTATGTGGACACATTTCTTGGAACCACATAAAGTTTGCAAAATGCAGGATGGGAATATAAAAGTATGTTGTAAATGAGTATGCATTATTCACGAATTATGAAAAAAAAGGCCTAAACATCGAATTTCTTCATCACGAAAAAAAACTAGTGATCTCCGTCGATTTCTTGCCCTTTAGTTGATTTTTGGAAAGAGTTTGCCAAGAGTTTATTCTACTTCAACCATACATTTTTTCTAACACATGGCCCCATCAAATTATATCAATACTATAGCCATTACTTGTTCTTCTTCTACATTCAAACCATACCGCGGCCTATTATCTACATCTTCACAGCCCCTCTGACAATCCTAGAAGGAATTGCTTGGCAATCACATGAAACAAATAAATCTAATTCATAATTACAATTGGTGCAAACAATTCAACTTCAACCTCTACTTACAACCCTCCTTCCATCTATCTACAAATTTCAAGAGGGCAACCAATTCAACTTCAACCTCTATTTACAACTCTCCTTCCTATGATACAAATTTCAAGAGGGCAACCCACTGTGAGACAACACTTTGTTTATTTATACGATATCTTGACCTGGTTTCATTCAAATCTTTTAAAAAAGGAAATTTAGAATTGTCACAAGTGTGTTTAAACCTTGATTGACCACGAATATTGGCATTCTGAATATTGTGTTTAAACTCCCCATAATAATGTAGACCAATAGAGTTAGATCAAACTTTGCCATCATACATTGCAAATATTCTCCAGTATTATTGTCATTATTTCTATCAGTTTTGCTTTCTCACTAAGTTGTTTAGTACTTTATTCTCCAATGACTGGTTCTCTTTCTGAAGTACTTCAATCTCATCTTCCAGTTGTTTTTGTTGGAAATATAACCTCTGCTTTTCTTCCCTTTGGAAGTCTATGGCCATTTGTATCCTCTTCTCCAACGTATTTTTTGTAGATAGATTTGTGTTTGCCTCCTTTTGAAGGGTTTTCTTTTCCAACATTAAACTCTCTACTTCCTTCTCCAAAAACTCAATTTCATTTTCCAATTTCACTACATCTGTTTGGCTGTTTTTGGCAACTGCCAGTTCAGATTCTAGCTGCAACCCCATATATTTATCATCATTTTCTGCACTCTACTATTTTTTTTTTTTTTTGAAGAATATAAGAATATATTAAACCACTAGAATGCGATCAAGTACAAGGATAAGTGTGGTGCTAAGAAATGAAGCACCCATCATGATCCACAATCTGTAGGAATGTCGACCAAATTTCCCGCTTAACTGTGTCAGACAAGCTTGAGACTTGGTAAGCCTGCCACAACTTATGCCTCAAGATCGGAACCAACCGAAAAGAGCACTGCATTCTGAAAGACCTTCGCTCTCCGTCTTTTCCAAATCAGCCACAAAATCCAAGCTCTGCATAAATGAAACGCTTGCCGCTTGGCCACTGCCCACCTGCTAGGAAGGACTCGCAAGAGAATCTTCTGACTGCACAGTGAAGACCCAAAGAGAGCTCTCACCCAGGACCAAGCTGCCCCTACCTCTGTGCATAGGACAAAGCAATGCTCAATGGTCTCACGTCGCCTCCCACATAAAGGGCATGTTTCCGCTATCTGAGGCTTGAACTTGTGGACTCGGACATTCACCCTGAGGCTACGGTGCAAGATCTGCCACAAAAGGGTACGGATTTTAGGAGGATCTCGACTTCGCACTTTATTCTGCAAAACTCCCTTGAGAGAGACAACACATATTTGAACTGTTAGGTTATGTGAAGCGTGACGAGAGAAGGCAGAGATGGAGGTAATGTAAAAGGAGAGGCGGCACTAATAAGCTAGGAAGTTTTCATGTAAGAGCACTATGGATGGTCCACAAGACACCTATCACAACCTTAGGATGCTCCTTTATCATGAGTAGAATTTTACTGGCCGTGCACATTATGGGGACCTACATGAAAGATACCCGTAAGTCATACCTGTCTCTTTGCATTTCCTGTGCACCATATACATGTGTCTCTTTGCGTTTTCTTTGCACCACATATATGTATCTGTATAGGGGAGGGTGCCCTACAAGCCCCCACTGAAGTGCAAGGACTTTATTATGATGGGTTCAATCTTTTTAAACCATCTATAATGAAATTTGAGAAATTATCTTTCAATTGATACCAAACATCAACCATTTTGACAAACTATTGCAAAGATTTTAAGTTGCAGTTATTTTAACCCCAATAACCCACCAAGTGCTCTTCAATGGATCGTCAAATGCCCTTTGATGAACCACCAAATGCTCATACTTGACCTTTATTAGCCCACAAGTGCCCAATAGAGCATCCATCTCATTCAACTTATAATAGTTCTTAAGGTGGGCTATTAAAGGGCAAAAGTGAGCATTTTAGAGGTCAAAATGTGGGTTCTCAAAGAGGAAAAAGTGGGCGTTTAAAGGCCAGCGGGGTGGAAAAAGGACACAATCCGTACGTCTTAATAGGTTGTTCAAATTTTATATGCGTCAAATAGTTTTGCTTGTGCAAAAATGTTATTCCTTAATTTGGTCAGGTTAGAATGAGGTGGAAAAGTTGAACATTTGATTGAGCTTATCTAGACAGGGACAATGTGCATGGGCATGCCCTTATAAGGGCCTAGCGAGTTGCAATAGCAGTGAGACAGGTTCAAACCCTGCAGAAGGGCCTGCCCACACATATACCCATCCCAGTTCATTGAACAGAGGCTATTTGCTTAGAACAGCAGTAGGGAGCCTCTTGTGATTCTAGAGAGTTCAATGTGAGCATGCCATTAGCGTATATTATTTGGGTCTGTAGTCTGGCGAGGTAGCCTTTACCCAATCATATGAAGTTGAAAAAAAGGCCTTACAAATGATCATTCTAGTCATATAGTGTGAGAGTCATGGTTGTGTAAAGAATTAGCAACATCTCCTTTGAGGATATGGCATCTAGAAGCATCTTGAGTTTACGGATCTTAAGCATATGCGGCTGACAAAACTCTATGGAATATAGAATATTACATATGCAAGCGTAGCAATGGTGGCCCATAGACATGGGTTTGAATTCTAAAGGGCCTTGCACATTATGGGGACCTACATGTAAAAATACTCATAAGTCATACCTATCTTTTCGCGTTTTCAGCACACCACATACAATTTCCAAGGATGACTCAACCCAGCATATGCCTCTTTTGCGTTTTCTTTGCACCACATACATGTAATGTCCTTAATAAGTAGTTCCAATTCCACATGTCTTGAATCGTTTTACTTGTGCAAAAAGAAGTTCTTTAATTTGGCCTAGATAGAATGACGCTATTAACCATCCCAATTCATGAGGCAGAGGGTATTTGTTTAGACGACAGTAGTAGGGAGCACCAATTTCAAGTAAAGTCATGGTTGTGTAAAGAGTTAGCAACCACTTGGGGAGACTTCTAGTTTGCAGCGTCTGGGCGTCCGGTGAACACGACGACTTGCGGCCAGGTGAATCTGACGAACAGCCGAAAGAAGAGAAAAAAAAAACTGTTCTTGATTCTCACGGAAAGCACACCTTAGCGACAAAGAAGACTGCCTGTTACCCGTCGTGTTCACCGGGACCCGCGGGAAAAACTAGAAACTAGCCACCACTTGTGTATCTCCTTTGTGGATATGGCATCTTGAAGCATCTCGAGCTTACGAATATTAAGGACCGACAAATCTCGATGGAATACGGAATATTACATATGCAAGCGCAGAGTGGTGGTCCATGGACCAAAGTTACAATTTTCAAATTCAAACCTAGATCGCTTGAACATGGAAAAGAAAAGACAAAGGGCAAACAAAAGTCTTGCTCTTTGATATTTAGTCCAGAAGTAATGCACAACACTTGTGGTAGCATTTCTTTTATGCTAGACTCCTTGGCTGTGTTAATAATATTTACTTAATATCTTTGCTTGTAACAGATACTTGTACAATTTTGAAAACATGGAAAATGATGATCAAATGTCTTTCATGGTGGAGGGAGAGGACAGAGATACATTATTTCTATCAGTTTTATTTCTATCAGTTTTGCTTCCTCACTAAGTTGTTTAGTACTTTATTCTCCAATGACAGGTTCTCTTTCTGAAGTACTTCAATCTCATCTTCCAGTTGTTTTTGTTGGAAATATAACCTCTGCTTTTCTTCCCTTTGGAAGTCTATGGCCATTTGTATCCTCTTCTCCAACGTATTTTTTGTAGATAGATTTGTGTTTGCCTCCTTTTGAAGGGTTTCCTTTTCCATCATTAAACTCTCTACTTCCTTCTCCAAAAACTCAATTTCATTTTCCAATTTCACTACATCTGTTTGGCTGTTTTTGGCAACTGCCAGTTCAGATTCTAGCTGCAACCCGATACATTTCTCATCATTTTCCGCACTCTACTACAATTACTAGAACGTAGTAAGAAATTTGTACCTTACAAAGATTTTGCTGCATTTCGTGGAACTCAAATAACCTGACAGAAATGTAATCATCCATCATTTTCAAAAAGCTTTCCATTTCTGCTCTCTTCTCAGCATAAAATGAGCTTTTCTTCTCCTTGAGTTGTGTAAGCTCATGCACATCTTCATTTAAGCCTCTACAGTGTCCACAAATTAGTCAAAGTCTATGCAGAATAGAACAGAACAGAGCACAGCATTCCCTACTTCTCTTTTAACTGAAGCCCTTCTACCAAGCTTGTCTGAGCTCTAACTTCATCTTCCTTCAGCAAGATATTTAGGTCCAATTGTGCTATTTCATGATTCAGAAGCATGCATCTTTTTCTTATGTCGTGCAAAACCGCATTTTGAGAGAAGAGAGTTGCATTTTTAGCTTTCTGCAATTCCTTTTCTGCCTGCAATGGCAGATTTTTTTAACGTAAGAAAATGCAGATGGAAGGATTGGCGTAGCGCAAACCTGGAGAAGGTCAAGCCGCTGCTGCCGACTATCTTCCAGATCTTGAAGCCGAGCTTGGAAAGCAGAGGGAAACGTCATATCTATTTCGCCATGAAATCGACGCTATAGAACCCTAATTCCAAAGTCCTTTGGAAATAAAGAAAAGAATAAAAAATCCAATACACTATGTCTTTAATAACTCTTTTTGCATGCTTTGTTTTGTGTGTGACCTCTATGCCTCAATTCAATCTCAAATTTGATGCACAATTCTTGTGAAGAAGATGTAGCTTTAGTTGCCAGATTGTAAGGTTATCAGTTATGAGATAGAAACGAGGCGTTATGAGATGGAAAGGCATGCTTTAGTCCTTATATCATCTTTGCCAAATTCAATCATTACTTGGTAGAACCAAAATACTTTTACATGGGAAAACACTACATTTACATGGAGCTAAACCCTATGCTTTTCTAATGAGTAGAACTATATAATGAACTAAATTTTAAATATAATTGGTGATATGACAAGAGTTTATTTGTCTAGTGGCAGGACCTTAAACCACCACACCTGAGGTCACGAGGAATTGATTATTCTTGTCATCTACGGAGACAAATGTACATAGTAAATTCTTATGTAGGGTTTGAAAACCCCATGAATTTTTAAGGGACTCTTGATATCTACTTGAGAGTCAAGATGTTAATGCACGAAGTGTTGCTCTTGTATCCTTAGTAGTAATTATTATAGTCTTTAAATAACAATTGAAAGATGATATTTATGATGTATTTGCGATGGTTTTGGTAAAGTATTTGTCCCTCAAATAAGAGGTTACAAATTTCTTTCACTCATTATGGATCTTAAAGGAAGGACCCTAGATTCAAGGTTCCTTTTTAGCCACATGTGAAAAGCATTCCATAAGTGAAAATGCTAAAAATACTACTTAGAACGTTTGAAGTTCAACGTGTCATTTCTCCAAGATTTCTTGGCATATTGATGAATTGAACGGGTCATTACTCCAAGGTTTTTGGCAATGATGAAATGGTCAGTTCTCCAAGATTTCTTGGCATATTGATGATGAAACAATAAAAAAAAATACCATGACATACTTGCTATTTAGAAGTTAGTGGGTGTCTAACTATAATATAGTACATCAAGGTCCTAGGATATAGTGCATTTCACTACTCTAAGGCCTCTAGAATATAAAAAAACCTTGACTCTTCCCTTCCAGGGACCACCTTTGTTGGGTTAAATGGCCATATTCCAATTGCCATGAAACCTGCCTTTATATTGGAGACTGTTAGATCAGCTGCATTGGACTGGGAAATCAGTTCAGCTATGTCTTTCCTCTTTGATTCAGTCCCATCCTTCTTCACCATATAGTCTGCCCTAAGTCTTTTGAATGCAGCTTTGAATGGTGCAAAGCAAGACACATCTAGTGGTTGTAGTCTATGTGGTGTGTGGGCAGGTAGTATGGCAAAATGTATGCCCATCTCTTTGGCAGCAAGAATGACATCCAGTTCCACATGGCTACCATGGCCATCTAGCAATATGAGATGCGGTCTACAGGTGATACCCCTCCAGGGACTCTAGATTGAAAATGAGATAGCCATGCATCCGCTTCAGTTATATGCAGTAGAGTGTGCCATGATCGAATGTGGTAGTGTTGTCGTATACTTTCTGTATAAGAGGGATAGAAGACGTACACAATACGTGACAATTTAAAAGCACTATTTCATTAATTTTATATAAAATACATTTTTGACAAATTTTCCATTTGGATCCATGAACCAAGAAATAGACGAAGAAAACAACGGGGTTTCACACCGTGTGGAAACAAGTCCCTTCTCCATCGAACTAGGCCATGGCCCAATTAGGAAGTGACATGATCCAAAGTACCTATCACAATGACCCCACCACTTTGGCTTCATAGCCTAAATATCAACAATGATAGAACTAACTTGTGAAACTGGTGGCTGCATAGTTATAATGAGTTGGCATGACTTGGCTCCACTTAGACGGGAATCTTCAAGTGGTAGAAAAAAACTTGTTAACTCCTTGGTGTTCGACCACATTATGGAATGATTTGTGCTTTACTACTTCATGGCTGAGAAACATACAACCTGCAACTTGATGGCTATAATATATAAGCATCAACACTATGCAGGTTGCTAAGTCGCATATAACTAATTTGTAAAACTTGTTACTGCATAGGCTAGTTCATGTGGTCGATATGGAAATGGCGCGACCTTCCCACTTTTCATGGCTTCTATTCATCGCATTACTTCTGATGTCCAAACTAAAATGCTAATGGCCTATAATTGCCTCCCTGGAGCCAGATGCCTATAATTGCCTCCCTGGAGCCAGATACATAGATATGGGGTTCTTTGCATATGTTATTCCCACATTAATTTCAATAAGTAAATTTCCAAGTGTTAGTTGATGGTCTTACTCCCAAGGTATCCTTTATACTTGCATATCTAGAAGCTAGAAGTTTGGTACTCATGTGTTTTGTACTTTTTAAATTATAGAAAATAAGAAGATATCTCTTGATAGATATCCTATGAATATTCTCTATTTAAAAATTCTATGGCAATGTGATAAATGACAATCTGAGAAAACTTATTTATTAAACACATTACTAACGCAATATGATAGTAAACTCATGTATATTATTTCAAATGAGGGTGTTTCAAATTTCATATGTTAAAAGATAAGTCAACTAGTAAGGTGTGAGAGTATAAGGAGGAATTGTTGTTGTCATTGTCCAAATGAATGTTGTATGACTATGTTATGAAAAAATGGGTGAATGAAGCACTCCACAAATAAAATAATGTCTTCAAAGAATAATCCTAGAGATTACGATGATTGTTGCATGTCAATGTGAATACCGAAGGTAACATTGATTCTGTATACATGGCCGGTGCATACATCTAGCACTGATCAGAGTAAGGAGTTGTAAGGCAACACAACAAATGAGTCAATTGTCAAAACAAAGGTTATTGCACTAGAAGTGTATCTTGATTTGTAGTTTGGAGAAAATTGACTTATATCTATTTTTAAGGCATCTGGCGATGAAAAGATGAGCGTCCAATAGGGTTTTTATTGGAGACTCTTCACATTTATAGTTATAGTTTGAGCTACCAAACTTTTGCGTTTATTTAGCTTGTTAGAAAGCTGATTTGGAGCTATTTTCAGATTCGGCATCGTAGGCTTTAGTCTTTGGATCAATTTTTGCCTTTTTGGAAGGAATGGCTTTGACTTCTAAATTGCCTGCAAAATCTCCTGAATCCTCTAGTGCAAGGGGCAAATTTGGCATTGCATGTTAACCCTCTGGCTCTTAACGAGATCGTTAGAATTGCTGCAAAGGTTTTTTCTTCAAAAAACTTTCGAGATAGGGGTTTTTAATCCTAGTAGTAATGGTTATACTAGGCCGGTTTATGGGTCCCATGGCCTACTGGCCTTCGCAGACGTTAAAAAATATATTCTATTCTAATTTATTATATTATTTCAGGAATGTAAATTGCATTGGCTCCTCCTATTAATACACCGAATAGTACAAGTGCTTTGAATAGCAGTAGTGCTTCTATGGGCGGTGCTTCGACGCCCCCTATTACCAATTCTGATATAAGTCAACTGTAACTGCTTCCTTCAAGGTCCTCAACTTTTGGAGCAAATGCTAATAGGGAGTGGTTTAGCGATGTAATCAAGAAGGACTTGTGGTTAATTACTTCAGCTATTCATATCTCTACTGCTATTGATGCGATGATTCAAGACAATGAAAAAGATCCCAGTAACCTCTTGGGTGAGTTGAGTGCAAAGGAGCCTCAGTTGGAGTTTCATTTACCTCCTATTGATGTTTTTTTTATCAACCTCATTCCTCCTTAGCGCTCATTCCTAGCCATTGATGACATTAATATTCCAATGCTTATTTCTTCTAGTACATTCCACACCATCCACTGAATTTGTGATGGTGTCAAACCGGCATTTCCACCTCATCATAAGGTTTCCGAACCATTGGCACAAGTCAAAATACAAGTCAATCACAAAGCATGATGCAATGAAGGGGACTTGAAGCCCCTGCCATAGTGTGCAGAACCAAAGTATTTGCACACTTGCACAAAATCCAATTGAAGACACGAATGTTTTGCATGCAACTCTGATGAAGTGCAGCCAACGTTGCACATGAGCACATGCGAAAACCAACAATAAGATGTCTGGAGTCTTACCATAGAGTACAACTATTCATCCAGCAATACATCCACAAGAACCATAGACTACAAGCATCCAAAAGATAATCAGACCATAGGAAATGAATGAAAGCTTTGTTTCAGATTCATTTAAAGATGTCCCTGCATGTAGCCATAAGTTGTAGAAGATTTTATGCAGCCCAAGACATACAACTTACACACTCCAACTACAATTCATTGTCGAATTCTTAGGCAACATTGTCTCAGATTTGTTTAAAGAGGCCGTCATGGCGAAATTGACTTATAGAATTGTTAGCTCATACTTTATCAGACCTAAATCTCTTACAAACATTATCATGAAGAATATTTAAGATTCAACCATATTGAAACTATTATGCAACCTCCTTGAGTTCTCAAGACAACATTGTCTCACATTAAATTAAAGAAGCCATGATGGCAACACTGAAATTAGAGACATGGAGCTTTGAGCATAGATTACAGACCTAGAACTCTTACAAGCATTGTAATAAAAAAATCTTCGCAGCCATGTGTTTGCACCTCATGTTCTTCCACTTCCACACGTGTCCTATTGTGCTGGAGCTATTGCTATGAAGAACCTGCAGAATCTCATGAAGGAAGTAAGACTGGAGCATGGGGAGTTAAACCCCTCCACGAAGCCGATCTTCAATGCTCCATTATGGCCTAAAGATGGGGGGCTATTCCCATGCAATGAAGCTCATGCAATCATGCCGATACACGAAAATTATTTATTTCTGGTTTTTCATCATAGTTATTTGGTTTTTTCTTTGTCATTCTAATGCACAACTAACATGCTCAAACACACTATGATATGCAGTTAATGCAAGCAGCGAATCAAAAACTAATTGTACCTCAAGTTCAGGGCAGCTGCATGCCTTCGTTTCAAGCTATCGATCCTCCATAGCTCATAAATCAAGATTCCAGTTGCCAAGTTCATGTGGGCTCTCAAGGGCCTGCCTCTCCTCCATGGAGACATTCACTTGCTCCCATTCCATAACTCCAATGCATTGTTCTAATGTATGGAACAACCTACCCAACTGAATCCTCAGTACTCTCACTGCAGCTTCCACACTCTCAGCTATTGTGTTAATGCCCACAACATTCTCAAGCATTTCTCCTGCTATATGGACATGTTCATGTTCCGCAGCGGCAACAACAGGGTGTGGCAGTCCATTTGCCACAAGATTGACAATGGAAGGCATCTGGGTAACATGACCATGTGCAGTAGGTCCATATGACACCCCATTTGGAAGAGCTTGGGGCTCCTCAAGATGGACATGTGGCAGATCAGGGAGGCGTGACAAACCAACATGAACAATAGGAGGAGCACCTATCAAAGCCACGGGAGGTGGAGCATTTGGATGAGACAGAGGAGCAGACATAGCCGCATCACTACTGCTAACATTTATTTCAATCACCTCAAGTGCCACAGCATGGCTGTTAACCTCCATTCCTAGGATGGGTCCTATGACACAAACAAGTGGCCAGAAGTGAAGTGGTGTTCTCATTGAGCTTTTGTAAAATCTTTGAGTACATACTGATCCCCTTACTAGGGGATAGAAAATCTGAAACGCTTGAAAAAATGAACATGCTCCGAAACTAGACAATTTATCGAGAGCATGATAAAACTGAAGAGTGCTAGATAAAAGACGATTGTTCCGCTATTGGTATATGCAAATGTGAGAAAACCGACTACCGCTCCTCATCGAGATGAGACACCCTGCTGCTCTTTCGGGTTTTCGAGGAAACCCCTAATGAAAAATGGTCGCCAATGCTCTCATTGAATGCCACCCGCATACGTCAGCCAAGAAGTGAGTCGTTGCAAACATGATGGCACTGACAACTGAGAGAACTGCAAAAAAGGACCTGCACTAGAAAGTTTGAAAACAAGAATGACCCGTTAGAAAGTTAAGAGCTGTAAGCCCGGGCCTGTTCCAAACTTCAGTTTAGAAAAAGAATATAATAGCACTCGGAGGCTCCAAGGCCACGCCGAGGAAGAATCAACAGCCGACCAACCAGGAACTGTCCACGGAATGACCATCGCAGAAAAAGCATCTGGTTAGTGCTGCCTCGGAGGCTACATTGCCACGCCGAGAGAAAATGAAAAAGAAGGAAACTTTGGAGGCTACAGTGCCACGCCAAGAAAGAACAAAATAATAAATATGCCTCGGAGGCTACAGTGCCACGGGGAGAAAGAATAAAATAACAATAAGTATGCATCGGAGGCTATAATGCCATGCCGAGCAAAATGAAGCATAAAAACTCTACACTCACAAAAAACATAGAAATGACACATGGAGGATGTCAGAAGCTGCGAGCAACCCGAGAGGTATAAAAGACAAAAAGATGACCAACCGACCAAAAGAAAATGGAGCAACTACCACAATAAAACAGAATAATGGCAACCGGGAAAATAGACATGGCCTAAAGTAGAGAACCATCAAGGGAGGTAGGGTGAGGGAGACTGGTAGGACAAAGAAGGAGGAGAATACTAGCTCAAGAGAACGCCGATGAATGAACACGGAAGAAGAGGCAGAATAAATAGGAGATGTGAGGTGAGGCGTCCCCATCCAAGGAATGTCGGTTCTATTGCTTTTAGCAATAGAACTGTGGCATTCCTAGGATGGGTCCTATGACACAAACAAGTGGCCGATAGAAGAGGAATCTACCCAAACAAGAACAGAGCAAACTAGGCTGACGGGAGTAAAAGAAGATGGAACAAATGAAGGGAGAAAATGGTAAATATGTTGGCTAGACTACAAGACATCAATGGAACAGGAGAGATAACAGAGATACCAAAAAAAATGAGACAACCCCATAATAAAGCAATGGGACAAACGAGGCAGAACGGGCAAGCAAGGAGTTTTAGAGTACCAGAGGAGACGGCTCATCGAGAGCAAATGAGACTCAAGGCAAGCAGGGTAAGAGCATGTTAGGGCCTACATGTTTTGGAAACTACCTGGAAAATACTCTGGGTAGTCAAAGATGATGATATATTTGAGTTCTTAACATCTTCTTGACATCACAAAGTACCTTACAACATGTATGTACTACTACTCTTGAACATAACACAATTTCTTTTAGTCAATCTTGTAGTCTAGGTACTTTAAAATACAATTATGTACTTGCACAGAAGTACACAGAAAAGTACCTTTTTGGTAATTTTTTATGTAGGCCCTAACATGCTTTCACCCAGCAGAGTAAATGGGGGAAGAGGAGACCAAGAAGAATTGGAGCAAAAAAGGAATAAAAAGAGAAGATAGAGACAATGAAGCAAGAAAGAAGTAGAAGGAGCAAGGAAGCAGAAAGCCGAATGATGGGATGCATGAAAATGAAAGACACTATGTAACAATGCAGAGAAAGATAGAAAACAGAACATAAAAACGAAGGACACAATGTAACACTACAGAGAAAGCTAAAAGAGGGAACATAAAAAAGAGGGCACATAAAGGGAGCAAGACCAACATTGGATCAAATGAGGCTATTGAAGATGGTCACTATCCGAACGATATGTATAGGGAGCAGGATCAAGAGAAAACGTTAGTCAAATAAGGACAAAACACACTAGAAGATAATGACAAACATAACAACCCCAAAACCCAGCAATAGACATGATCCATATGCTAATCCTGTTTTATACAGTCTTGAAATGCCACGCTTATCCCATGCAACAATAGAGGTAATGGAATAAAGAGCTAGACCGATGCCTTACTTAGAAACCATGTCCAAGGCTAAAAAATTTGCATTTCATACCAGGAGTAAGGAGAAAGCAATAGAAAAAGGGGGTTCAAGATGCACTGCCTAAATGAAGAAACAAGCACAAAGTAAAAATGAGTGTCAACCATATACAGAAAGAGTCGGCATTCAATGAATGCACTTCCATTATTGAACGCAAAACGATGGATAGAAAAAGGCCAATCACTGACAACTAGGTTCAACCCCTGGAAACATAGAAATGAATAAAAAGGTGGGCCATCAAATCGACTAATACAGAAAGGCCTATAAGGGCCAAGACTACACAACAATTTAGCAGCTATGACTAGAAAAAACTGAAGAACTGGGAGAACAAACCAAAGCACAAAGTCCTTGCAAAAAGGAAACTAAAGGACTAAAGAAACCAAGGATGCAAAGAATAAAAAACTTAGACTAATGAAGGAATACCAACCAAACGGATCCACATACATAACCAAAAAACTTCATAGGAACACCATGCAGCAGTAATCATGAGAATAATCACGAGGACTAAAGAAAACCCCCGCCCCGAAGGGACAACAGGCACAAGGGACAACAGGCACAAAGGCATTAACCTAGCAATGTGATGCAAAAGACAAAGCTGAGTGGAATAACTAGAGAAATGGCACCAAATGAGCTAAACGGGGGTCCATCTAGAGCAAACGGGCAGATGGTGTTGTAGTTGTCATGTAATAATTGTGAGTGATATTCTATTCTAATCTATGAGAAGCAGTGGCAGTAGATTAGAGCAGTGGCATGTTAAATGGTGTCATGTTATACAAAGCTTTGGAAAGACCTATGAGAAGCAGTGGCAGTTAGTCAAAGTCAAAGGTGGCGGGCACCCCCTACCCGGGTGTTGCTGGGCTCGCTAGAAACACACAGACACCCCCTGCCCGCCACTTAGGGTTTGCGTTGGCCAGTCAAAGTCAAAGTCAACTAGGGCCGAATTTTAAGGAAGGCAAGTCTATCTACTCCTGATTTTTAGGCAAGTTGGAGAACTTTCTATATGAAGGGGATGCACAATTTGACAAGTGGATGCACCCGGATTGGAAGGTAAATATGGAGATAAATACTGGAGTAATGGATAGACAAGTAGCTTACAGGTCGAGAGCTGAGCGCAGGAGTTGTATTTTGTAGAAGGTTCTTGGATGAGTGACCATATTTTGGCTCCATGAACCTAAGCTTTTATAAGCCTTGTTTATAAAGTTGTCTAGCAAATTTGGTGAATAAAGCTATTGTTATACTGACTATTTCTGGAACAATTTCTACAGTGGTATCAGAGCTAAGGTGACTCAGGATGTCAACCAGATTCGGTGCCAATTTGCTAGCAACTGTTGAAGTGTTTAAAGGTGACACTGGTTTTCAAATTTGGAAAGAAGGAATTGAATCGGTTTTAAAGTTTGAAAATCTTTGGGGCTTAATTGATGGCAGTACATTTGCCATGGCTACTTCTGCATCCCCTGCTAGATCTGGTACTGCAGGTACTAATCCAGGAGGTGGTCCCACTGAGAGTGCAAGTGCAAGTTCAGGTGGTGAAAGCTCGGGTGGTGGATCTGTTGTTGGTGGAGGTAGCTCTGCAATTCAAACTGATGCCACTAAAATAATGGAGGCCCAAGCCATTATTATGAGCAAGGTAGGAACTGCTTTGAAATTAAAATTGAGAGGTGCTTGACCAAAGGAGATGTGGGAATATATGATTAAACATTTTGAAATCAAGAGTTCATCCCAGATAGATGTTTTGGAAAAACAACTTAGAAGACTTAAGTTGTTTGAAAAAGACAATATAACTGAGTTTATGGAGAAATTTGAGTCCATAATTGCAGACTTAGAAGGTCACGGGGATCTATTGTGAATGATCAAAATCAAATTACGTACTTAGCCAAGTCGGGTTTCTCATAATTCTCATTTAGCTACACTAATTAGGAATGTGGCTACTAGCAAAGAGCATGCTGTAAAAATGATTCAAACAGAGTTTGAACAGACTCGAAGGGGTTTTGATGATGAAGAGCAATCACCAGAAGTACTATTCAGTGGGAAGTTTAAAAAGGGTGTAAGTACTTCAGAAATCAGTAAAGATAAAATAGGGCCATGTTTTAAATGTAACAGGTATGGTCATTTAAAAGCAAATTGTACTTTTGAGGGCAAGGTGTTCAAGTGTTTTAACTGTGATGGTAAAGGACATTTGGCTTCAGAATGTCCAAGTCCTAAATCTTCATCTGGAAGAGGGAGAGGTCGTGCAGGCTGGAGGAGGGGGAGAGGGAGGTTTCAACCAAGTATGAATCTGGTAAAAGAGGAAGTATTGAGGAAGCTAGCAGTGGAGATGAAATTTTTGAGGTAACGTGTAATCATGTCTCAAATAATGTTCTTACTTCAAAATCCTTGCATGACAATTTTTGTGTGATAGATTCAGGAGCAGAAAAAAGTGTAGTCTTCAAGCCAAATCTGCTTCAGAATTGTGTAAAGAAAGTTGGGCATGTACAGTTGGGAGATGGTGGAGTGCAGCAGATTAAGGATGTTGGTGTTTTAGAAATCTTTGATTTACAAGGGAAACCTGTTAAACTCAAAGATGTGTTGTGTGTTCCTGGACTAGTAAGAAATTTGATTTCAGTAAGTCAACTTGTTGATCTTGGTTACAAAGTTGTATTTGAAAAACTGGAATGTACTATTTTTCATGATAATGAAATCAAGTTCGTTGGCAGACGTGTTGGTAACTTGTTTGGTTTTCCATACAGTCATGTTCCATGTCTAAATTCCATTGAATGTACTTCCAAACAAGTTTGGCATACTAGGCTTGGACATACAAATTTCAAGAATCTTGATGCTCTGGAAAAGAGAGGATTGATCACCATGACTTCAAATAAGGAAGAGAAGATTTGTGCTGGCCGGATGCTTGGAAAGCAGACTAGACAAATCTTTAAGAAGTCAAAACACAGGTCAAAAAGAATTTTGGAGTTAATTCACACAGATTTGTGTGGGCCTATAAATGTAACTAGTATATCTGGTTACAAGTATTTTATGACTTTTATTGATGATTTCGGTAGAAGAGCTAATTGCTATTTATTGAAATCAAAAGATCAAGCTCTAGATGCTTTTAAAATTTTTGTTGCTGAAGTAGAGTTGGAAACCTGGAGCAAAGATCAAATGTATCGATCCGGAGGAGGTGGTGAATATCCGCCGGATGAATTTAAATGGTTCTGTGCATCCAAAGGTATTAAAAGACAACTTACATGTCGGTATTCTCCACAGTGAGAATGGAGTGGCGTAAAGAAAAAAATAGAACCTTATTAAATGCGGTCGGATCTATGTTGAAGTATTCAGGGATTGCCAAATTTTTTATGGGATGAGGCAATCGAAAACTGCGGTGTTTATTCAAAACAAAGGTTGCCTTCAATGAGCATAAATGGAGCCATACACGAAATGCTATGGTGGGTAAGGCACCATCTTTGAAAAAAATTTAGAACTTATGGTTGTTTGGCTTTTGCGGGTTCGAGAAGAATTAAGGAAAAAGCTTGATGATCGATCTTATATACCGTTATCCGGTAGGCTATGATGAAAATTCAAAGGGATATAGATTATACAATTCAGCTCAAAGGAAAATAATTATTAGCGGAGATGTGGTATTTTCCTCGAAAATCAGTTTTCTGAGAACTATTCCTAAAAAGTAAATAAAACAGATGGCAAGGAAGCTATGAATAATCAAAAGGAAACTAATAGTCTACATGAAGAGTCAATTAAACTTGAAGGAAATACTAGTGTAGATGGTCAGACTAAGGTTGCAGACTTTAGTGATGATGATGATGAGATAGAACAAGTAGAAGAACCTGCAAATGGGACTGAAAAACCTGCAGAAGATACTCAACATATACATGAAGAAATAGTGGAAAAACCAAAAAGGAAAAGAAGAACTGAAGCACAGATGCTACAGGATGAAAATAAGGATATTGCATTATTTGGAAGTATTTGGAAGGGATGTTCATGGCAGAAGTAAAAGATTGCTGGAAAGTGAGGGGGAAATAAACACAGTATTTGATATTCTAGTGCTAGAAAATGAAGAGGCTCCAAAAAGTTATAATGAGGCTATAAGTGGAAAAAATAAAGATGACTGGATGAAAGCTATGGAAGATGAAATGAACTCATTTCATAGAACTAATACGTATATACTTGTGGACAGACCTGAAAGTAAAAATGTTGTAGGAAGCAAATGGATATACAGAATTAAACTTGGAGCTGATGGGAAATCCAGAAAATACAAAGCTAGACTTGTTGCTCAAGGATTCACTCAAAAGCAAGGTCAAGACTTTGATGAAACATTTTCTCCATTAGTAAAGATTAATAGTCTTCGAATGTTGTTAGCTATTGCAAATTCTGAAGACTTAGAGATTCATCATATGGATGTCAGTACAGCATTTTTAAATGCTAAATTGGAAGAAGAAATTTATCTAAAACCAGCTCCAGGATTTGACAAAATTGAAGGTAAGGTTTGGAAGTTGAATCGAGCTGTGTATGGGTTAAAACAGGCTCCTAGAGAATGGTACAAATGTATGGATGGCTATTTGCTTGAACAGGGATTTGAGAAGTTTCTGTGTGATGGGAATCTATATAGATTTAGAAGTGGAGATGAATGGTGTGTGATTGCTCTATATGTAGATGATAATATTATGGTAGCGAAAGGCAAGAATATTCTTTTGCATTGTAAGAATATTTTGAGTAAAAGATTTCAAATGACTGATTTAGAGAATCAAGAGGTTTCTTGGAATTGAAGTCCGCAGGGACGGGGACAAACAAGACTTTACTCTTAAGTCAACAAACACATATTACTAATATGTTAAAAACGTTTAAAATGCAGGATTGTAATGTTGCAGATACTCCATTAGTACCTGGACACAGAATTTCAGAAGATATGTGCCCAAAATCTACTCAGGAGGTGAGGCAAATGGAAAGAACTCCATACAGATCTTTAATTGGTTGTCTTGCTTATGTGGCTAATTGTACAAGGCCAGATATTTCCTTCTTTGTCAATTTATTAAGCGGATATAATAACAATCACGGTGTAGCTCATTGGACTCTTTGCAAAAGAATTTTGAGGTATTTAAAGGGCTCCTTGGAAGTTGGAATTATGTACAATCCAGCTAAACTTGAACTGAAAGCATATTGTGATTCAGACTGGGGAGGAGATTTAGATCAAAGAAAATCCACTTCGGGTTATTTAGTCATGTTGGGTGGGGCACCTGTAGCCTGGAAGTGCAAAAAGCAGTCTAGCATAGCACTGTCAAGTGCAGAGGCTGAATACAGTGCAGCCTGCTTAGTAGCAAAGGAGTTGATTTGGGAAAGAAGACTCTTAGCAGAATTGGAAACTCCACAGAATAATCCTACTGCTATTTACTGTGACAATACCAGTTGCATAGCTATGTCAAAAAACCCTGTTCTTCACGAAAGAACAAAGCACATTGAAATGGAAGTCCACTTTCTTAGAGACATGGTGAAGAAAAACATGCTACAAATGATATATGTTGCAACGGATGGACAATTAGCTGATATTCTCACCAAGGCACTTACAACCAGCAGGTTTCTCAAGCTAAGAACAATAATCCAGTATAATCAGAATCTGCTTATTACATGAAGGGGGAATGTTGTAGTTGTCATGTAATAATTGTGAGTGATATTCTATTCTAATCTATGAGAAGCAGTGGCAGTAGATTAGAGCAGTGGCATGTTAAATGGTGTCATGTTATACAAAGCTTTGGAAAGACCTATGAGAAGCAGTGGCAGTTAGTCAAAGTCAAAGGTGGCGGGCACCCCCTACCCGGGTGTTGCTGGGCTCGCTAGAAACACACAGACACCCCCTGCCCGCCACTTAGGGTTTGCGTTGACCAGTCAAAGTCAAAGTCAACTAGGGCCGAATTTTAAGGAAGGCAAGTCTATCTACTCCTGATTTTTAGGCAAGTTGGAGAACTTTCTATATGAAGGGGATGCACAATTTGACAAGTGGATGCACCCGGATTGGAAGGTAAATATGGAGATAAATACTGGAGTAATGGATAGACAGGTAGCTTACAGGTCGAGAGCTGAGCGCAGGAGTTGTATTTTGTAGAAGGTTCTTGGATGAGTGACCATATTTTGGCTCCATGAACCTAAGCTTTTATAAGCCTTGTTTATAAAGTTGTCTAGCAAATTTGGTGAATAAAGCTATTGTTATACTGACTATTTCTGGAACAATTTCTACAGATGGCCCAAGGGCACTAAAAAACTGAACAATGTGAAGTAAAAGTCAATGTGAAGCAAAAGACTAAACTGACAATTGAGCTTAAAAGAATAATGAAGAAACTTATAGCAATGGAACTTGGGTAAACAAAAGCAAGGCACGAAACAATGGGACTAAATGGAGCAACACAAGCTTGATAGAGTAAGGATGCGACTGAGGTGACCAAAAATAATCTGAAGTAACGGCGAATCACGCGCAAAATCATGGAAAATGGAACATATGGAGCAATAGAGCAAATGGAACTACAAGAAAAAATTAATAGAAAAATGAAGCAAGTGGACCAAATGAGACAATGAAATAAAGGATTTCATGGGATAAATGGGATCCAACTATATCACAAGCACAGACCATTGAAACCATGAACCAAATGGCATGAAGCCATGTAAAGGAAAGTGAACCAAATCATGTGCACCCTTAAGCCTTGAAACATGGTGCCGACAGGAAATAACAAATGAAATTAAAGCTTGTTAGGAAATATCATAAGAAATTAAACTCATAAATGCATCATGTCATGCGATAGAAAAATAAAAGAGTGGAACATAAAGGTTCACATATCAGAAAGATACGAAGCAGAGTGTTTGCACATGCTTAAGGCGACAACAACGAAAATTTTCCAAGTATAAAAGAACGATCATAGAAAGCAGTTTCCAACTACAAATGAGCAGTTTCCGGTCACAAAATGAGGTCCCGACAACAGTTTCTTAAAATTGAAATATATGGTGCAAAGAATGCAAATGTAAAATGGTCAAAGCTCATATCCACAAGATTGAGATTCATGGTACATATGCAAAAAGAGGGAATGTAAGGACCAAATTTTGTGAAAAAGCAAGAGACAGAAGATGCACCATTGCTAGACGAATAACTTTAAAGAAGTGAAGGTCACATCCTATGAAGAAATTACCAAGCTAAGTAGGAAGAGGTATCCCCTATGCCTAACAAGATGAACAATGAAATGTCGAACAAAATAACTGCGCTAATACCTCCAATGCCATCGAGAACTTGTCGTCTAGTACATGCAAACTTGTGCTTAGGAGACAAAACTCTACAGGCGATCCGATGTATCATGGCCTCCAAATGCGTAAAAACATTTCGCCATAAGGCACTCATCAAACTCTGTGAGGGCAATACAAAGAGTCAACCACGACACACGAAAACTTCGACACCATAGGCAAAAAATAACAAATGGCACCAGAAGCATGGACAACGTGTCATGGAGCCATGGAGTAAATATAAATAAGAAAGATTAGAACTAATAGAGATATACAAAGAAGTGGAAATGACGAGGCAAAGGAAAAAGTACCAAATGAAAAATACAAGCACGTCAAAGGGAGAGAGTGGGCCATCAATGGAGATGTAACTATGTCCACGGAGATTCTTGGGGTCCCAAACGACCCCAGTTGGTCACTTAGTCTTGTCCAGGCATGTTACTGATGCAAATACGCCTGAGAAGCTCATCCAAACAAGGAGTTAGAACAAATAAAACATTGATGCTAAATGTACCATAATCACGCCACAAATGAGATGCAATTAAGCCTCAGGAAGGGCAAAGAACTAGACTCCAATCTACATACCTCAAATCATAGAACAACAGCTATCCCACAAACTCGAGACCCTAGGCACCATGAGTCAAAGAAACATATCTAGAAAAGTATACTGCAAAACCTCACCAGTTTTGGCACCCCTAGTCAAAGACCGTCGGAATAGCACAAGCGTAGATGCAATAGTAGTAGAAAAGGATTGTAAAAGGAACAAGAACCTTGTTGTTAATCCGAGAACGAACTTTGAAAAAAGACTAGCAGGAATTCAATGTTAAAAGAAACCATATACGCCAGACATAAGAACAATGTGAAGCGTGTACAATAACCAAGGGGCGTGAACCAAGCAGCTTAAAGGAGCGATATGGAAAACCGGCAAAAATAAAAACCGAAGAACAAAGGAAGGCAAAAGACCATAAGAAAAAGGCCAAGGAATAAATTTGTAGGGGAAACGGAGACCCGGCATCCCCCGCCAAGAGGGGAACAAGGGAAACCAATTGCTAGTATCCCTTGAAAAGTCTGAACCCGACACAGGCGGAGGCGGTTGTGATCGGTTGCATTAGGGCGGATTTGGGGTCTCAAAATGGCCCATATCTTGGATGCCAGAATTCCACGTCATGTTTCTCGCGACCAATGATGTTTGCGCATTTTTTTCCAAAGTCAATATTAGTTGGCAAGTAGAAAGAGGAGCAGGCTTACTTGGCATCCACATGGCGAAATTTCATAGGACATGTTTGTGCATTCATTGCAACCACATTAATGGCCCGCATTTTTCGAAAATTGTATCGCGGACCAAAATAATGGCTACTTTTCCCGCCTACTGTGCACATGCCCACATGCACCAACCACCTTATCAAATTTTGGCACCAAGATTTCCATTGTTCACATTAGCGCCGCTATGTGCATCCTCTCCGCCTTCGCTCTTCATTTGGAATCCAAGGCTCCAATAGTGTCTGTGTTTTTGCGGGGCGAGCATGGAGTTAAGCAACAACAGCGAGGCGATGTGCGGACAAGCAAACGTACGTTACATGCCATGTTTTTACTACCCAAATTTTCATTCTGAAGTTTTCCTACTTTTCAGCTCTTCCCATTCATCGTATTGCTCCTTGCCATTCATTCTTACAATTCAACGACCGATCTGTATCTCTAATTGCATCCATCATTGCTCCTAGTACTCCTACATTGCTTCTGCAGTTCATCACTTACAAAACAATAAAGGCATGACGGTGGAAGGATATCTATCCATAGGCTCGTGGGTGAGAATGCTATCCTTAACGTAGGGTGACTATGGAGTTACATGTGCGGGGCGACATTCATCATAATGAATAGGTAGAACCATAGGGTTCAAAATAAATACTATGGATAGTATATTGCAAAAAAAAAAAGCGAAGGGAGGGGGGAAGGGATTTGAAGAGGAGGATATTTGCAAATTTGCACCCTCAATAATACATGGATCACACCATGCGAAAATGCATATGCACTTTATAAATGTGTAGTGAGATTTCGCGTCATGTGATCCTTGCTTCTTTTTTCTTCCCTCTTCTTGATTTATATTCACTCACTGAATCAAATATTTTTCTTTGGGCTATATTTATCAGATGTCGGGGATTTGAGACTAGGGAAAAGCATTACTAGCATCGTTGTTGTCTAACATATGGACATAAGAGACATGCTTTTCCAAGGTATACATTCAGGGCAATGGGCATCTAGTTTTACGTTGTAAAGTTGTGGGAGCCGAGCTTGAAAGTCGTCCCATGACCTCTTTTAAGCGAATTGTGCAAGCCTTATGAGAATGGTGTCCTTGCAATGAAGAAATGTTTGATAAGACGTGCATCCAGGGTTGTTGAAAAAATGAGTTACAAAATATTTGCTCCATTAGAGGTGTTTACTAATGCCACGACACAAAAGCTCCAGAGATATATTGTATAAAATGTCGCTTTCATGAGCCTTTGGATCAATTAACTCAAAGTGTTACATATGGAAACATTGTTAGGTTTGATAAAAAAACATAAAAATATTTAATAAAGCTTTGGTTGTTGGTAAAGTATTGGCTTATTGATTAAGTGTTTGTATTTTGCTTTGGGACCCTCTTTGAAAAAGTTTAGTTCATAAAACATAATATAACTTGGAATGATACATATTTTATATGCAAATGGGAGACTATTGATGAGGGACTTGGTGTTATTATCTATTGACAACAAACAAGAAAGTGGATCACACCATGCGAATTTAGTATATTCCAACCTTTTAGCTTATACAAAATTCGCTTGGTGTGATCTTTTTGGAAAAAGATGACTTCCTATAGTAAAATTACTTTGATTATCTTTTAATAAAAGATATATATATGTGTCTTATTTGAAGTTATGTGTGGATATGTGACGTGCTCATGTTTGCTTTTTGAAAAAGGCTAATAACTTTATGTACTACTAGAGTTGGTAAAGTATTTTAGATGCAAATAGGATGCTTGATGTGATCCTTCTTAAAAAAAGATATGCTCTTTGAAAAGGACTAATAACTTTATGCACTTAGGGTGGTAAAGCATTAAATGAGAAGGGGTACTTGTGTTTAATTTTAATTTGACAACAAATAAGAAAGTGGATCACACGATGCGAATTTAGTGTGTTCCATTTTTGTTGCATATGTACTATTCGCTTGGTGTGATCCTTCTTGAAAAATAATATGCTCTTTGAAAAGGGATAATGACTTATGTACTTAAGAGTGGTAAAGCACTTTAGATACAAATAGGAATGAGTACTTGTGTTTAATTTTAATTTGACAACAAATAAGAAAGTGGATCACACCATGCGAATTTAGTGTGTCCCTTTTTTTTGCATATGTATTATTCGCTTGGTGTGATCCATCTTGAAAAAAAAAATAGCTTTCAAGTAAAAGGAAAGAAAGAAATGTCATATTTAAAGTGTAAAGTGTTAGTATGTAAAGTGTTGGTTTATTAAAATACTATTTGTTTACGCTAAGTTGTAAGTTCAATATTTGTGTTTCTATTTACGTTTTTACGCAAGGATCACACCAGGCGAATCCTCTTTAAACAAGGATGGCTTTGACCTTCAATATTCATAAATTTTATGAATGTTTGCATATAAGAATGTCACATATCATATTTTCTTAAAAAATGGTCATCAAATGGATAACTAGTCAAAGAGTTCTTCTACTACTTAAAGAGTTTCAAGACTCATTTTTGCTATAATTTAAATAGCAATAGATTTTTAAAGGAATCTGTTGTGAAAAGCAAAGACTTCTTGTATTAGAGGTATCTAAACACAAACATCATAACCTTTGTACTTCAAGAATGTATAAACCCTTTGTATAAACCAATCATAAAATTGCATATTTCCATACAATTCACATCCATTCATAAAATTTATACAATTGCCTACATTCATCCAATTCAGCTCTATTCACACAATTGCATACACTAGCTGCCCTTGTCATATACACAAATCCTATAAACACCAAAACATGTACAGTAAAAAAACAAGTTAGGTATTCAAATGGAATTAGAAGCAAAAACTTTTTACATTCAAAATTTTTTATGGCCGTATGGCTTTACATCAGAACATCATTTTGTAAATTTAAATGCCCGGAGGCTTCAACTATTCATAACAAAAAAGCCTGGAGGCTTGCAGTCATATGGTAAGAAGCTGGAGGCAAGCTGGAGGCTAAGAACAAGGAAAAAAAAAAAAAAGAGGTGCTCTGCCCTAACAAATTTCATTCATCTGCTTCACCATCTGCAAAACAAAAAAATAAGAAATAACCGTTAGTTGAATGCTTAAGAAAAGAAAGAAAACATGCATGTACCTTTTAGCAACGCCATGAGCTCCTCGAAGTCAGCGGATTCGTCTTCAACTTCTTCATCTTCTTCATCATCTTCGGCTTCTTCTCCTTCGGTAGACCACTCATTCTCTGAAGAATCTCCTTCCCAGCCTTCAAGAACACCTGTGATGAACTCCTGCTCCGAAATTTCCTCTGATTCCTCATTCTCTGATTCCTCATCAGAGGAATCAGAGGAATCAGAGGAATCGGAAGCATTCAAAGCAAGAACCGTGGGCAGCGGAGGGAACAGCGGAGGGAACACCTCTTCCAGCCGTAATAGGCGCCTCTTGGAGGACACCTCCAGCTCTTCCCTAGCTAATCTCTTCATGGCGATGGACTAGCGAAATTGGGCGAAGGATCTAACGAAGATTGGGCGGAGAATGGGGGGAGAATGGGCGCCAATCTAGGTTGGAATAGATATAGGCTGGATTAGACGTGAAAATCGTAGGAATGATTCGAATTCCAGTCTTATCAACCATCATTACATGCCATTATGTGCATGTCTCGAAATTTGAGCCATATCCAATATCTTCCTTTTTTAACCTTATTCCTAAACCTATATGATTTGAGTTTAACCTGAAAATGAACACCGATATAATTCGAATTTAACATACTATTTAATACCAAGATGCTACGTCACACTATGTCGATAATTGGGATTTAAAAAAAAAACACTCCAAACCCTCCTCGAGAAAACCACGTAAGTGCCGACCTCACTTGTGTTTAAGTTTAATTTGACAACAAGCAACTTCCATACTGCGTGGATCGCACGGCGCGAAATGAAGGTGTACAATTTGTATGCCCCAACACAATTCGCTTCGTGTGAACCGAACGTCCGTACTAACCTCGTTTTTGAAATTTGCAACGTGCATATGGAAATCGAAAAGTCCATTCTCTTACAATCCATGCTTTTATACATTAAGCAAATTCAAATTTCGAATTGTAGGGGGCGGGAAGCCTGTATTAGGGTGAAGTAAAGATCCCGGTTAAGGCGCAGCCGTAGCACCTCGAAATGAAAGTCTGATCTGATACAAAGCTTCAACCTACACATTCAAATTTTGAAATGTAGAAGGCGGGAAGCTTATATGGCCATGGCCTCTAAATGAAAATAGCGCAAGACAAGAATCGGTGACGTGCACGCTTGGTATCTGACAAACTAAAAGACACCGTCATGAGTTGCCGGTATGCTATAATGCAAGTGGCTTTTTAGAAGCGCCACGTGTTGCATCAGTCTGTCTGACAACCAACAGAATTAAATACATATGGCACCATGAATGTGCGATCCCCCTTATTCCGGGAGAATATTTCAAGCAAATCTGTAATTATGAGAGTTTGGTATCCTAGGTGGCATAGAAAAAAAGGAGCGGAAATATGACGTGGAATGGCTGATAGGAGGCTGTTTTGAGACCCCAAATCCGCCCTAATGTGATCTTGCAGCCACGGATCGATGGAGCAAAGATATTATTTACAGGCACAAAATGAAATTGAATGCATAGGCACAATCAATGCAAAAAACCGCGCTTACCTCTTTGGATCACAAGAATCGAAATGAAGAAAATGATTATATCTTCCTGTCTAAGCCGAATCTGGCTGTACCCAGAGCTTTTTGACCTATATGGTCCTCGAACTAAGTAATCTCCATGCAAATCGCATCCTGTGCTTGTAAATCAATCCGACCTCCAGCACGGTGTGAGAAGCCATTAAGTTGAGCCCCTGACGTCGCCATGTCGGAATGAATTCCAAGTCGAGCTCCAGACCCTGCGGAAACTAAAAGCAAATAAAAGATATACAAGAGTTTGACAAGCAAATATGATTAATAAGCCCAACTGTGTATTCCGATTCATAGAAGAACTGCATCCAGACAAAGAGTCATCCCTGGAATTTCTGGCAACTCAGAAGAACCATATCCATGGATCACAGACAGATAAGGAAAAGCGTGATCTACGTTCTAGCCCTATAACCCACCGACAAGATCACCCACTCCGAGAAAAGCGATCTTACTCTATGAAGCACGCCCAGATCTTATAACTATAAAAAAAAAAGAAATGGGATCTTGTAAAACAGGATGAGGGAAAGAACGTGATGAATGAAAATCAAAACTGAATGGAAGGAATGGGAAACACTGGAATAACCCATACAAAAGCATAGCAAAACATCAAGGACTGAATGTTTCATATGTGGAGGAGTGCATTATTTTTTCTTTTTTTGAAGGACGAAAGCCAAAAAGTTTATTAATCAGAGAAAAAGTACAAAATTTATATGTCTCATCTAACTGTGTAAGCATAAAAAGATGCCACAGGAGCACGAGCCTGGAGCACAATGTACTTACTCCAGAATAGGAGACTAACGATAAGAATCAATTCGAAGATACTGAATCCAGATGCGTTCTATCATTTCTGATTCAAGGGAGGAACACTCGTAGGCTGTCAATATCTTTTTCTGGGCCACCGTAATAACACCGCGTGCAGATGAATTAATGCCCTGAAAGATGTGGTGTCTGCGACGCTCCCATATCGACTATAGGAGCCAACCGGAACCAAGATGGAATGCACTTTGTTTAGCTGGAGGGCATGCATTGGGATAGGATGCCAAGAGGATGCATCGGCAGTCCAATGTACTGTTAAACAAACCTTGTAGCCAGGACCATGCTGGTTGAACCCCAGGACAATCAAGGAGACAATGCTCAAGAGTCTCAACATCCGAAAGACAGAGCGGGCATACTGCATATATGCGAGGATCATAGTGATGTCAAAAGGCTTTAACCCGTAGGCACCTATGGATAACCTGCCACCACAGTACAGAGACTTTAGGGTGGAGCAACCTATCCCAAAGCCATTGCCATGTACGACACAAAGTGGGCTGTGGAACCTGTAGGTGCCACCCATCTGGCAACTGGAGGGGCCGTGGTGCTAAAAGAAGGCAATACACTGATCTGACAAAGTGCTTTCCTTTGTGAATATTTTCATGACAGTCCCATGGCACCCTTTCAGCAACACCAACTTGCACTATAAAAGGCAAATTTTCTGCGACCTTCTCCCATATAGATACATCCCAACGAGAGAGCCAGAACTTTGCCTGAAATTCAGGCCAAGACAGTAGGTGACCCGCCTCATGTTAGAATATACGACCCTCCAACTCAGCATGTAATATGATATGGCATCCATGTAGGCAAAGAGTCGTGTCCTTTAGTAAACAGTTATGTCTATATGAAGCTACGTGAGAGGCTTGTACTCACGATTTTCCTATTTCTATTCAATATACTATTTGCATTGTATTCATGTGTTGATTCCTAAACTTAAGATGGTATCAGAGCCTGAGTGCTCTTGATCCTGGGACGCAGTGATGAAGCTTCAGGAGGAAGTAGGAGAACCTCCTCCAAAACGAAGAAGTATGGAGGAAGTAGGAGAGCCCCCTCCATCGAAATTGAAGAAATCTAGGAAGAAGAATTCGTTGAAGTATGCCTTGAAAAAAGTGAATACCGTGTCGAAGCAAGTGAAGGTATTTAAATCTTTCATAGCTGCATGTTTTTCTATTCCCTCCTGTATTCCGGAAGAGGGGAAGGATGATGCCAAGGGCGGTCTTGTCAAGGAAGGGGTTGTGATGGAAGACCCACAAAATCCTGTTGCCTTTGAAGCAGATTCTGCAAATGCCGTCAAAGAGGCTGTAGAAGAAGTAGAAGCCAAATCTGGCTATGAAGGGATCGGCCCTTTGCAAATTGCAATTGATGGCCTGGAGAATACCCTAGAAGACCAAGTTGAGATCGATTCATTGCTACTTACGGAAGGGGCTGTTATGGCAGAAGAATCAAGAGGCAAATATGCCCATGATAGAGTCGGAATTGCAGCACAGGCCGATTTTGTTGGGCGTTCATGGATAATTGCCAGAGGATCCGCGGCCACACAAGAGATGGCTGGAGTTGGGAGTGCAGATAACCCACGATCCTTTAATTCCGTTTGGAGACAATTGGAGACAGAAGAAACCGTTTCGTTGGAAACGAAAGGGATTATCAGGGCCCTACTAAATCATGGCAAAGGTGCTGCAGAAGACCCAATCCTTAAGAAGGACCCAGAGGAGGTCAGATTTGAAGCCCACGTCGCCCAAAAGATTGCAATAGATTTCGCTACTAAAGCAGAAATCACAGAAGTATTTGCAGATAACCCACGGATACCAGGAAATGTTGCAGATAAGAATTCTGGGATTGTAGATGCCGCAGCAGAAAACCCTGTGCAGATGAAGGTAGCAACAGGGATGCCATTTAGAGAAGCCAGAGATAAAGATAAGAGTGCGGGAATTAGGCAGAAGGATGTCGTTGCCATACATGGACAAATTCCAGAAAAGATTTGCGCAGGTGGGATGCTTCACAGATCAACCTCTGTACATCTAGCAAAATGTAAAATGGCCGGTGATGCCTCCAGAATTGGGACTGCAGAAAATTATTGCAGAAGTTGGGACTGCCACAACTATTACTCTATGGGACATGGTTGTAGACATGGCTGTTGGAGACGATGCCAAGAACAAGGCTGCTAAAATTGCCAAAGAAAACAGGATTGATGCCTCAAGCTTCAAAATTCAGGAAGAAAAGGTCCCGGTTGAAGCCCACGGATTGAAGCCCATATGTGGTGATGGCATTTCCTCGCTACAGGAGGACGTCCAAAGGGAATTGCCAGCAGAAATTCATGCATATGCCCCTGCTCAATGCAACCTAGGAGGAGCAAATAAGTTTGTCACATAGAGGAATTTGCAGCATGTTACTGTGGAAGATCTCAAGAATGATCCAGAAGAGAGAATGATCCAGAAGAGGCTGAATTTGAAGCCTCAGCCAAGGAAAAGCTCGGTGGAGATGCCCATGCCATTGCAGAACCGGCCAGAAATGATACTTGTACAAACTTGCAAGGATATCATAGAATTGTATGGAGTTGTCCTGATTGAAGCAGCGAGACTTACTCATGCCCATGGTTCTGGAAAAGATGCAGAGAAGTCGTAGGCACTACATTATCTATTAGAAAATTCAGATGGAGATGCACAGATGGTAACTCAGCAGGCTCCGCGTGTAGAAGAATTCAACGGGGTCCAATCTGATAGTGCTAAGGATGAATCTAAGTCTGAGGGCACACTTCGAGAATACAGTTATAGAGCAGTAGAAATTGCAAGGAATCAAATTGCTGACAGATTTCAGATATTTGAAGTAGAAGACATTGCTACTACTGCAATTGAAGATCCTGAGATGAAGGGAGGGCTCAAGATAAGTGAAGACCAAAAGAAGACCGATGCAGATGGAGACATATGCTCACCAGGTACTGTTGTGATTTCTAATGCATCTCTAATCTTAAAAGGAGAAAAAGCAAAATGCAATGCACCTGGCCAAAACACCACCAGATTTCAGAACATGAATTTGGACTTTTGCTGCTCAAGGGAGGGAATAATGATTGTGAGCAGCATGGAGAATGAGCAGCTAGCAAATGCTTATGATGTTGTAGTACAAAGAAATGTTGGAGATGCAAATTTATTTGAACTGCAGACAGATGCCAACAGAAAAGCCATGAAGATCTTGGGCAATAGATCTATGGTTCAAGCATATCACACAATACAGAAAATATGGACAGTTATATGCACAGCAGTTCTAATTACTGGTATGGAGAAGCTTATCTTAATTGATTTACTAATCAGTTGCATGAGCAAGCATACTCCAGTTTGGAGAGCCGAAAGGAAAAGAAGGTTAATTTCAATACAAGTTCTTGAAATGAGGACATGCTGGTTAGATGCAAGGCATGATCGAAGACATAGAAGAATAGATCATATTCTTCGGTATGAAGCAGATTCGGATCATGATTGAGTCGAAGGATTGAGGGAGGGTGTTAGAATATACAACCCTCCAACTCAGCATGTAATATGATATGGCATCCATGTAGGCAAAGAGTCGCATCCTTTAGTAAACAGTTATGTCTATATGAAGCTACGTGAGAGGCTTGTACTCACGATTTTCCTATTTCTATTCAATATACTATTTGCATTGTATTCATGTGTTGATTCCTAAACTTAACTTAAGACCTCATACCATGCTTGAATTGAGACAACACCTGTAAGAACCCATCGTCTCTGTGTAAGGAGAGGGCCTATACCTATACTGCTGCCAGTGGAGGTGCTGAGGGATCTGGAGGCAGTGGTGCCCACCACCATGGGGTGTGGATAGAGGGGCATGGCCAGAAAAGATGTATGACCGCTTCCCATGCTGTCAACAAGCCACGCAAAAATGGAGAAGCACTTGGAAAAGGCTGCAGAGTCTGAAATAATGCCCAAGCATTAGGGTTTTTTTGAGATTAAAAAAGGGCCTTCAAAAGATGCCAACTAAGCCAAATGAAGATAAATGAACTACCAATCAGAAATCAGAGCCTGACGGGTCCAGTCAGCAAAACTGTTATAACTAACTCACTGGATCACATTTTCTAGCATAACTATTGATAGAAAAGTTCAAATGAGCTCTCGTTTAGTGCAATAGATAGTTCTCGTTGAGATCTTTCCAACCTTAGGTGTTTTGCACATATTTTAACCACTTATGATTGTCAAAACTCCAAAAAATGTGGTTTTTACCATTTTTTACTATCCTAGGGGGCTAAAAAATATGCAAACCACCCAAGGTTGGAAAGATCTCAATGAGATCTATCTATTGCACCAAACAAGAGCTCATTTGGACTTTCCTATCAACACTTATGCTAGAAAATGTGATCCAGTGAGTTAGTTATAACTGCTTTGCTGACTGGATTACCAGTTTTGTTTTCTGATTGGTAGTTCATATAGCTTAGTCAGCAGTTCTTAGAAGGCCCCTTTATGATCTCAAAAAATCCCTAATGGTAGGACTGGTTTGACAGCCTTCTTGTCTAGAGGGATACAGTGACCAAGAGCTTGTCTAAGAAGGCGTGAACCAGAAGAGTCATCCTCACCATTCAGGAGTCTCCAAATGAACTTTGAAATAAGCACTTTGCTCTGCAGTAAGAAGTCCATCATACCCAGACCACCTGCCCATTTTGGAAGGATACACTTCGACCAAGCCACCTTAACCACAACACCTTCCTCAGTACCCGCCCAAATAAAGTTTCAAAGTAATGCAATGAGCTCACGCACTTTGATCTGCGGGGCTAGCAGTAAGGATGCCATATAACCATAGGTACTACTAAGGACTGACTTGGCCACTGTAATGCGACCCGCAAGAGATAACCTAGCGGTGGACCACCAGAACAAGTGCTTCTCCAAACCCCTAATGATCTCCTCCCATGCAGCTCCCATAGTAACATGGATGCCAACTGGAATCCCCAACAACCTGATGGCTTGTCCATGCACAAGTAATTTCCATGGATAATCGTGAACACATGCCGGAGCTGGATTATCCAACGTCCACAAAGTTGTACACTTCTGCCACCCCACAAGAACACTGGAAGCCAGTGAAAAAGTATCTAAGAGCATTTTGGCAGCAGCAAGATTCTCATCATTAGCGACTAGGAAGAGGAACGTGTCGTCTGCATATTGATTGCAAACCTCTTATGTGCCGTCCTCCATTGCAAGACCATGGAGAAGTCCCTCTGTGGTTGCAACGGTGAATAACTGCGACAAAGCCTCTGCAACAATTGTGAAAAGCAATGGTGCTAAAGGGCATCCCTGGCGAATACCACGACCGAGTGAAAAGGCATCTGATGGCTCACCATGGAACATAACAGTCGCTCGAGTAGAGATATGCAGCTTCATAATATTTGATGTGAACAGTTCCCCAAATTCCAGTCTTAGCATACATCGGTGCATGAATTCCCAGATGACACTATCATAAGCCTTTGCAAAATCAAGCTTAAGGTATACAATTGGAAGGTTTTGCTTATGTGCCTAATAAATTCCCTCGTAAGCAGTAGCAACATTGTTCAAAATGCACCGTCTTGGAAGAAAACCTGACTAGGTTGTTGAGATGGACTCCGCCAAAGTGTCCTTTACCCACTCTGCAAAAGCCTCGGCGAAGATCTTATATACGGATGACAATAAGGTGATGGGCCGCCAATCTGAAATAGTCTGAGGATCCTTGACCTTGGGGATGAGTGAGATGGCACCTGTATTTAGAATTTTATCTAAAGCAGTGGAACACCGAAAGTCACAGAAAGCATCATACACATCTGGCTCCAGCAATTCCAAACCATCCAAACCTGGGCATTTGCCTCTTTTCAGTCCAAAGACTGTCGAACCTAAATCATCAGCTGTCATAGACACTTCTATTGACTCGCACTGCTCACCAGAGATGATGGGAGAAATCCTAGACAAAATAGCATCTCGCATTTCTGATTGAAAGGGAAAACGTTTCTCAGCAAAAAACGTCTGGAAGTGGTTATGCAGATGTTGCTTGAGTTTAGTCGGCTCTGTTAGCATCGAACCATTCGGCAAAAGCAATGAGGACATGGTTGACGTCATGCGACGCCTCTTAGCCGCACGAAACGGTCTCCATCACGAAACCACTGTAGACCTGCCTTCATCTTTGCTTGCTGAATTTTCTCCTCCTCCAATGCTTGGATCTGTGCCAAAATATCATGATCATGAACACCTGGAATACGTCCCTGTCGAGAATGGAGCATGTCTCGATATAAGGTGTCCAGTAAAGCATGACCTGCTGCTGCAGAATCTTGACCCCACTGTTTGGCAAAGCCTTTGATTGCCGCAATTGCATCCACTATGCCAGTCATACCTCGACGCCGGCTGAAGGCAGTTGTCCAACTATTCTTGCAACCTTCTTGAAAGTCAGCATCCTTTAAGAACTTCACGTTCAAGCGAAAACACGACGTTCACGGTGAATAACTGCGACAAAGCCTCTGCAACAATTGTGAAAAGCAATGGTGCTAAAGGGCATCCCTGGCGAATACCACGACCGAGTGAAAAGGCATCTGATGGCTCACCATGGAACATAACAGTCGCTCGAGTAGAGATATGCAGCTTCATAATATTTGATGTGAACAGTTCCCCAAATTCCAGTCTTAGCATACATCGGTGCATGAATTCCCAGATGACACTGTCATAAGCCTTTGCAAAATCAAGCTTAAGGTATACAATTGGAAGGTTTTGCTTATGTGCCTAATAAATTCCCTCGTAAGCAGTAGCAACATTGTTCAAAATGCACCGTCTTGGAAGAAAACCTGACTAGGTTGTTGAGATGCCTTTACCCACTCTGCAAAAGCCTCGGCGAAGATCTTATATACGGATGACAATAAGGTGATGGGCCGCCAATCTGAAATAGTCTGAGGATCCTTGACCTTGGGGATGAGTGAGATGGCACCTGTATTTAGAATTTTATCTAAAGCAGTGGAACACCGAAAGTCACAGAAAGCATCATACACATCTGGCTCCAGCAATTCCCAATACTCCTGGAAGAAATCAATTGGCAAACCATCCAAACCTGGGCATTTGCCTCTTTTCAGTCCAAAGACTGTCGAACCTAAATCATCAGCTGTCATAGACACTTCTATTGACTCGCACTGCTCACCAGAGATGATGGGAGAAATCCTAGACAAAATAGTATCTCGCATTTCTGATTGAAAGGGAAAACGTTTCTCAGCAAAAAACGTCTGGAAGTGGTTATGCAGATGTTGCTTGAGTTTAGTCGGCTCTGTTAGCATCGAACCATTCGGCAAAAGCAATGAGGACATGGTTGACGTCATGCGACGCCTCTTAGCCGCACGAAACGGTCTCCATCACGAAACCACTGTAGACCTGCCTTCATCTTTGCTTGCTGAATTTTCTCCTCCTCCAATGCTTGGATCTGTACCAAAATATCATGATCATGAACACCTGGAATACGTCCCTGTCGAGAATGGAGCATGTCTCGATATAAGGTGTCCAGTAAAGCATGACCTGCTGCTGCAGAATCTTGACCCCACTGTTTGGCAAAGCCTTTGATTGCCGCAATTGCATCCACTATGCCAGTCATACCTCGACGCCGGCTGAAGGCAGTTGTCCAACTATTCTTGCAACCTTCTTGAAAGTCAGCATCCTTTAAGAACTTCACGTTCGCTTTAAAATAAATCTGTCGAACATCGTTGCCTACTGAGGGGCTCGTCACGAAATGAGTTGCGGATCGGTGATGCGGCGAAGTTATCTCGAGACGAACCGAAAGAGACCTGAAAATGCCGCAACTACATCTGCATTCTAATAAGCTCTATCCAACAGAGAGCTTGCACGACCCCCACCAACTTGACCATTGCACCAAGTAAAGGCACCTTCACCATCAATCTCCGAAAGGTTGCAATCATGGAGTAGACGGAGCCACTGCTGGCATTCAAAACCAGACACCACTGTAGAGGTCGCCCCCAACCGATCAGACTCCATTTCCACCATATTAAGATCCCCAACAAGAAGCCATAAAATGTAGCAGCCCAAGCTGAGTATCTTCCCTTACAAAGAGGCCCACAGTGAAGCTCTCTGATGAGGTCTGTTGTGGGCGTAAGCATTAATTAGACCATATTTAACCCCTTGTTCCTGCCATACAATTAGGACCCAACGATCAAAGCGATCAGCCTAAGTAAAGATGACTGGCAAGGAAGAAAGCCATGCTATCACGACCCCTGCACTGGCAGAATAGCTGCTGCGATAAGGACATTAAACCTGCGACCAATCATGTCTGCAAGCTTTGATATGTCTCCCTTGAGGGGGGAGGAGGCTACCCCCTGAACATTCCATGAGACTAACCGCATTGATCTTGTGATGGGGCCAATTCAGATGAGACCATTGGTGTCTCAAGGAAATTTGAGGATGTTTCTTGGGCATCTGGCATGGCAGTAACCTCATCAACCAAATGAGCCCACTGAAGTGGATCAAAACGACCACAGTGGGATGCAATGGGAGGGGAGTGCTACCTGAAGCAGGAACTGAGGGCTAGGATGCAGAGGAATTAAATCCCTTAGCTGATTTTCGTGGTTGACGAAGAGCCGGTGGATGTTTTGGTGGTGGGTGGATACCACGCCGATCAATGTCCATATATTGTCCACGAGCCTCTTCAATTTGCTCTTGCGACTTCTGGATTTCATCCAGTCTCAACATTTGGTAATCCAGAGACTGAGGGGGGGAGCGAATCGCTGCCCGGCGGGCGATCCGCGAGCACAACGATGTGAGAAATATCCATTGAGCTGGGAGCTGATCTAGGAGCATGGAGTGCCGGAGAAGCAGATGGAGGACACTGTTGGTGAACCCTGCGATATTGAGCAAAGAGAGGGGCTTCGGGAAACTTGAGAGCTAGCTCAGGACCATTCAACAAGGACAGCTTAAACGGAAAGAACATGGAAGCATGATTTTGTTTGGGGTCTGGGTTCGGGAACTCCTGGAAGACAGCCCTCTGTGAGGACCCGTGGATCTAACAGGAGAGTCCGGGGGACTATGTCACGCGGGATTTGCTGAAAGAGAAGAAAAAGAAGAGAACAGAACAAATGAAAGAAAGATGATAAGCTTCCTTGATATCAATGATGAAAATACATGAGCTCTCGCAATAGAGAGAAAACTGAAAGGAGACAAGACTCAAAACTCATCTAAAAACTTATGAGCTAACTCTACTCATATATATAGTACAATGGCCTTGGGCCCAATATAGACACTCTGACTGATCCCGGTGCCGACTCCTGGAAGGAGGCCTGATTTGTAGGAAAGTTGGCGGTGCCTCTTGAAGTGCCTAGAATCACGCCGACGCCGACGCTGGCGTGATTCGTCATCACTTGTCCGGAAGCGGGCCTCTTGTTGACCGCCAAAGGCTTTGATAGCGGGCTCGCTTAGTCTTCGCGGGAGGCTTGGATGTCCGACCGCGGGTTGGCCCGAGGATCTTTGAGCTTGACCTGGTCTCGACGATGCATGAATAGTCCCTTGCATCAGGAGGCACAGATTCAACACTCCCCCACCAAACGACACTCGTGAGTGAAGAAAAGGAGGAAGCTGCCGGAGGGCGGGAAGCCATCACCGAAAGTGATCCTCACGGGGAGTGAGGACGGGCCCCATTATGGTAATCGGGCCGATGAGATCTTGGCGTGATTGAAGAGCTTGAGGTGTGTCTTGACCAAGGGCAGGATCAAGATCAATAAGAAAACGAGAGCCGCACTCATGTCTTCAAGCGCGGCGTGCATGTCCCAAGAAATGTAACCGACACTCCATGAGGAGACAGTTCTGAAGGCCAAAAAGCACCGACGCCGGCATTTGGATTGCAGTGGAAAAATGGGATTGCCGATTTAAGGAGCCGAGCAAAATGCATTTGAGGGCAGCGCATAAAATCCCGCTTGAAGATGGACGAAGGATCGAGGTGAGGTGGAGGCGTTACGCGCAAGAAGGTGTTGAGACCATGAAGCGCATCCGCGGCTGTTGCCAACCACGCCATTAGCAATGTAGATCCAATTGGTGGTGTTGTCCGTAGTAGCACCTTCTTCCCAATGTGATCGGGCGAACAAAACGTGGATCCCAACGGAGATCCGCCGAGATCCGAGGTGGTGGTGTCAGCCCCGCATGACCATCCATGACCTTGGTCCAAAAAGGAAGGCCAATCAGAAGTCGTGAACTGGGGCGTGGAGGTACACCTGTGGAAGCATAGGGAGAAGGAACCATGCCCGTGGGTGGGTTGCCGGCGATCTCCCTCAATTGATCGACAAGATCCGGATCAAGTGCGACACCGGCGATCCCAAAGAGAAGCGTAGAGCTAAGAGTTGGGGAGGGCTATCCCATCCCGTGGGGACCGTCTTGCTATCCAACGAGCACATGAATCGATTGTAACCGGCGAGGTGTCGCATATAGACTTGTGCATAGGGAAGATCTTGGGATGTCCTAGATACTTCCTTATTTGTTGCGGCGCTTCAAGCTTGCCGAGAGATAAATGATTGGCAAGCTCGGGCATGTACTCTCGATGAAAAGTTTTGGTCCGGCGAGGGATCCGCAAGATATGGATTGTTATCTGAAGCACCCATTGGCGCAGTGGGGTCACCCCTGAACGGCCCGGGCGTGGCCCATTGCCAAAATTTTCCTGTGTATCACCCAGATAGAAATCATGAAAAATGTAAGCCATGGGCTGAACCACGCGGAAAGTGAGAAAGTCAGGATCGGCACAGTGTATGAGATCAAAGACAACAAGGGCACAACACAACCCTTTGTCTTCAATGGAGAGTTCTGGCCAACCGAGAAAAATCAGCGACCGCCGCTGGGATATCCACAGGGGCCATCAACCGCGTGCCACTTTGAAAGGAAGAGGTGGCGCCGAAAGCAACCACATAATCATGATAGCAGGAGGGAGCTGGGAAGTCCACTGGCATTCTGTGAAGAATTGAAGTCTGGGCGTCAAGTTTGGTTTGAGCCTCATCAGCAGACTGAATAGCTTGCTGCAACTGTTGTTCGAGATCACGGATCCTATTGTCCTTTTCAAGTAGGAGGCGTGACTGGTCACGGACCCGCTTCTGAGAAGGATTGACCTGGGAGGAAGATTTCCCCGGTGTATTGAGACGGGCACGGCAATCTCCGCGTCATCGAAGTATTTTCTGTTTCTCGCACCTCGTAGTTTCGATCTTGAAGAGAGGTGATCCGAGAGGTTACGTGTAGAAAGCTGAGCCGTCAAGGAGGCAACTTGAGCATCTCGGCTGAAAGATTTTGAACTTGAGTGCGGAAGTTTTCACCACGCCCGAAAGTACAAGGCATTGAGTTTAGCAATATCTTCATCCTTGGTACTCGTGAGAGCAGCTTTGGACTTGTTGTGCTCCAATAGAGTCCAATTTCGGTTGAGCCGAGCCTGATCCGCGAAGTTGGCTGACTTGAGCTTGTGTACTTTGAGATCCGCATGAGCACGTAAGAGAGCTTCATGCTTGTCTTGAAGTTTGGCCTCAAAGTTGCAACTTGGGCGATTGCTTTTGAAGGTCTTGGTGTACCGCGATCGAGGCCTCTAGTGCGGATTGAACCCGCCATAAGAGCCGCCTTGGGATTCCTCAGAACTTAAGTGCAAAGCAGCTTGAGCATCCCGGCGATATCGATACAACAACCCAACCGAGGGTGTTGTGGTGGTGGAATTGGCTGTTGCCCGGTGTGGGAGGTTTGTGAAAAATGGTGTGAAGTGGATGGTGTAGCGGAGGAAGAGACAAGTGACATGAGTGTGACCGTGGTCATGACCAGTGGGAAGATGGGCGTGATGTGCCAACTTGGTGATTATTTGGAAGGGGGCCGAGTGGAAGTATGAGAATTTGGTGGTGTGGGAGGGAAGTAATGACGGATGAGGGCTTGAAAGTGCCCTCCCACGTAAACTTTCGTGAAATGGAAGTGGTACCCCGGCGGTCCATTTCTTGGAGAAGACGATAGAACATCATTTGGGGCCAATCTATGTGGTGCTTGGAGTGTGTAGCAAAGAAGGACCAGGTTATAGAAAGGCTTATTGATATGGGTGTTCTTGATAGAATACCCAAGGAATTTGGCGCCACAAAAAAATTTTACAAAGGTCTCATGAGGCTTTGTCGATATTGGTCGGACGATGGACATTGGCGTGATAAGCGAGGTGCACCAAACTCGTGTGACATCAATATCCTGTATAGCGAGACCATGATACACAAGGAGTGTGCAAGGGAATATGAAATACCTCGAAATCAAGTGTTGAGTCAATGAAATAGTGGTGCCATCGACCACAAGTGGGTGTACCCTTGCGGTCGTTAACAATATTGGCGATGAACCGGGCCGCGAATCGGGCGGGGATTTGGAGCCGGAAGTTCCATTTGAGAAAATTCGTAAAGCTGGTGTCGTTCAGCGACGTCTTTATTGGGGCCAACAAGGGCTTCGCGGAAAGTGGGCGTCAAGAAGGATACAGATGCAAAAAGGGCCGGATCCTTGGGAGCAGTAGCTTGAAGTGTAGAAAATCTTGGGGCAGCCATGAGAATGATTTTGCGAACGAAGAGAGATGGCAAAGGCGAAGACGAAAAAGTCGAAAGCACCTGAGGATGAAGGCGCAGAGGAACTAAAAGGTTTGTTTTAGGGCTTAATAACCGAGGTGAAGAGGTATGAAGAGTGCTAAAAAACAGAACCGCTGATGATGCCAGGTGTCAAGAGATGCGAAGAAGGGGATTGAGAGGCAAAAATTTGGCTAAGTCCCCAAAAACGTAAGGGAGAAGCAATGGACGGTGAGGATGAGACGTGAAAGAAAGATCGGATGTGACAGATGGCAAAGGACACCCATTAATGTTCGACGGGCGTGGAAAGAAGGAATGGCATTCAATGCTGGCAACTCGAAGTGGGATATCATTAAAAGGAATGTGTCAGAAGGTACCATTGCTAGATATGCGGCGGGAGAACAGATTCTCCTTTTAGAAACAGCCTTGCATTGCAACCACGTTGGCGATTTGTGTGATTGGTCCACGTCGACAAGGAGGTCCTCAGTTGGCTATATAAGACGAACCGAGAGAAACGAAGGCATCCGATGGCGCTCAGTATGGCTGCTGCTGGTTTGAACGAAGATTGCACCATGCCGATTTAACCGCCGAGTGGATCACTTGTAAGATGAACTGCGGATCTTCGGGCGCTGCCACAACCCGGGCATTCGTGATGGACGGCTGGTGTGCGGGATGGCTGAACATCCCGACCAAGACCAACGGGATGGAGGTGGTTTCACGCACCTTTGGGATCCGGGGCAGAACCTCTACCATCTCCTCGCATCACCTCGATCCGAACCCGGAGTAGAGGGTTTTTCCTCTTAGGACTTAGTAGATAGGGCTCGAGCCCTTTTTTGTATATAGGGCGGTGCCCATAGCGGAAATAGCGGGTTGGGCTTGCGCCCACATTTTGTAAAAAATTCTCCACTATAATATAATCTACCGCCTTTCTAGTCACTTTTACGTGGTGTTTGATTTCGAACTGTCTACGTGTTGGGATGTTCACTTTACGTGTGCTGAAATGCTTTGAGGCGAAAACCATTAACTAATGTAGGTAATGGAGTGCCATCTAATTCAAATGAAGTTGGAAAACACTTGGTCTAACCACTTGAACAATTTGATAAGGGCCAAGCCAACTAAACTTGAGTTTACAGGAAAATTTTTGTACACGGAATCATAAAGAAGAACCAAATCTCCTTGTTTGAATGTTTTTGTCTTCAAACGCTTGTCATGTAAAGATTTTTGCAACTCGTTGTCCATGAAGAACACGTAATATAAGCATCCTCGCTGGGTTCATCCAACTGTTCTAATTGATAGACCCGCTCTTTGAGAGCAGGTGGTGGATTATGAGCAAAAGAGCCGATTGAAACCGAGTGTTGGAAGAATGAATTCAAAGGGCATGAGAGCTTTCGACCATAAACCAATTTAAAAGGAGTGTGACCCGTAGCAATCTTGAAACAAGTATTGTAGGCCCAAAGAACTGTAGGAAGTTTTGTCTGCCAATCTCTGCGGGAAGCGTCACAAATTTTCTTGAGAATGGTGACCAGAGTTTTGTTGGTGCTTTCGGCCAACCCATTGCCTTGAGGATAGTAAGGTGTGCTCTTGTGATGATGTATCAAGAGATAATCCGTCAGCTCTTTGATAGTATGATTGATGAAATGAACACCACGACACGACCAGCCAGTAGGGCGGCCGAATCGCGTGATGATTTGTTGATAGAGGACTCTGGCTGTGCTTGCAGCAGTGTTGTCTGGAAGTGCACAAGCTTCCGCCCATTTGGTGGCGTAGTCAGTGAGAACCAGGATGTATCGGGCACGAGTGTGCCGCGCCGGAGGGTCTATAGGTCCCACAAAGTCCATTCCCCATTTGCTGAAGGGAAGTGGCGTGGCGACCGGCGTCAAGGGAAGAGCGTCACGGGCCGTGGGGCGTCCCACCCGCTGGCAAGCGTCACACGTGCGGGCGTGGGCGTGAGCATCTTTGAAGAGCGTGGGCCAATAATACCCGGCAAGAAGAATTTTGCGCGTCCGTGGTGTCACCATGAAAATGACCACCACCGAGCCCCTTGATGAGCTTCTAACAATGTCCGGAACTTCATGAGGGAGAACACGGCGTCGAAGGATGGTGTCCTTACCTTTTGTAGAGATGTCAGGCAACCATGGTGTAGTCCGCGGACCTCTCGAGAAATTGATGGCGAATGGATTGTCGCCAGCGTGAGAGAGCCGCCTCATCTTCGGTGGAAGAAGAGCACCCGTGAGGAGGAATGCTGCGAAAATCATGGAACCAATGTGGTGTTGCCGTGACTAAAAAAGTTGAGCATCAGGGAAGGCGCCCGAGACTCTGTTGCGGGATCATCCGTGTGGATCGCGGAAAGATAATCCGAACAACATGAGATTTGCCGGCTTTATGAGCGATTTCAAAAGGAGCAAATTCTTGGAGAAGAAGGACCCAACGAGCAATGCGACGTGTGGCGCATGGATTTGTTGATCAAATAGAGAAGTGCTTGGTGGTCCACAAAGAACTTGATTTGACTTCCCAAAAGGTAATGACGGAAGCGTTGGACCACGAAAAATGAGACCCAAAGCTTCACGCTCCCGTGGCGAGAATAGTTTGCATTTCAGCGTAATTGAGTTTTCGGTGGCATAGCGATTTGGTTTATCGGTGTGTGCATCATATTCTTGAGAAAGAACAGCTCAATAGCAAACGCCGAGACATCGACATGAGCGTGAAAGGGCTTGTCCCATTGAGGAGGAACAAGTACAGGTGCTCGAGTAAGCAAAAGCTTCAAATTTGTTGGAAAGCGGCTTCGCTTTGGGAATTCAAGCCCGTGGATTCGTCACCGTGAGTTTATGAATGGGATCTGCAATGGCTGCGATCCCGGTATGAAGGTGGAGTAATAATTGACCTTTCCTAGGAAAGAGCGTGTCTCTTTGATATTGGGTGGTGCTTGAGCTTTTAGCACACAACTGATTTTGGGGGATCAGTGGTGATGCACCGCTTTGGCGACAACATGGCCTATGAGAACACCGAAGTGGCGCAAAAGGTGCATTTTCGGGATTGAGACTAATGGGACTCATCACATTTCTGAAAAGACGAGTTCCAATTTATCCAAATGGTCAGCCATGGAACTCAGAGGCGGAGAGAAGTCATCTTGAAAAATTTGCAAGAAGGGATTTTCCTTCATGAAATCATGAAAACGGAGAGCATGATGCGTTGAAATGTTGAAGGAGAGTTGGATAGTCCAAAAGGAACCACCTTGTAGGCAAAAGTGCCCTACAGGGTGGTGAAAGTGGTCTTGAGTTGATCAGATTCTTTGATGGAGATCGATTGTAGCGGAGAGAAACCATCCATAAAGGAGTACATCTCATGTCCGACCACTTCTTCCGAACTTGGTGCGTGAAGGGAAGTGGAAAATGATCACGCTCCGTGGCCCGATTGAGTTTAGATAGTCTACCGCACGCGGATCTTACCATTGTGCTTAAGGGCAATGACGATAGGGCTCACCCATTCGAGAATGTTTGACCTCATAGATCAAACCTGCGCAGCAAGGAGTTTGTCAATTTCCTTGACGCGATCACGGTAATTAGGGTTGAGCACTGCATCGTCGTTGCTACACCGGGTCGTGCATCGATTTGGTAGGAATGGTGAGTTCCCCAAGCTTTTGTTGATTCCCGCGGATCTTTGTAACTCCGGCGAAAATGTGTTTGAATTTTTTGAGCAGCGTGACGGCCCCGTTACGATAAGGAGCCGGAAGGTTTGCAAAACAATAATGACGAGGTTGATTGTTGCCAACATCCACAATTTCGACTTCAGAGTCTGAATATGGGGTATGACTTCAGTATCCTGGACAATGTGTGCAGGAGGTTGGAGCATAACCGGATGCGTGGCACTTTGCGTGGTAAAAAAGAGAGGTTGCTCAGTGTCATCTAGCAGTGGTTGCTTCATGACGGCGTGTACATCAGCAGGAGTTCTTTGGAGTGTCCGTATCGAAAAGTGATCAACGTTGGATTCGATTGCAAGGAGCCGGTAGGGGGTCAAGCAAGGGCAGCCACACCGGTCCACGATCAAGAGTCATTTCTCCCCAAGGATCAGCATATTCGGGGTAGGATGACAGAGGCAGACGCGCAGGGGTAGCCTGAACTTGATAAATATTCTGAGCGTCTTCAGAATCAGTGTCTGAGAGAGAGGGTTCCGCATTGTCAACGGAAATGATCCGGCCTGTTTGCAAGTCCATTGTGGCATTGAGATGACCATCTGTGATGACTAAGCGGTCCGCGGGCCCAATAATGGATACTCTTTGCCTGGCGGAGAAAGGGTCTTCCCACCAAAGCATTTCATAGTCACCGGATCTTCACCAGCTTTCCAAACTCCAAATTCCATGGGAAGCGGAGATCACCAATGTTGATGTGTAGAATAGGTGTGCGCCTTGAGGTCTCGTGATATGGCCATTAGCCAATTTGATGTCATATGGGGCACGAAAAAGAGTTGTGTGATGCCCATTTGTTTTGCGGAGTTTGTCCGTGATGAGATTGACCGCACTACCTCCATCGATTTGAACATGGTTGACTTGCTGATTTCCCACCGTTGCATGGACCGTGGGTGTAGAGGTAATACAGCCCCAACCAAAAGCAGTTGGGAGTGGTAACCGGTCCTTGAGAGCGGGACGAGTTTTAAAATGGTTGCCAAGCTTAAAGGAATTTTGATCTTGGCAAGCTCCTCTTGGAGTTCGAGAGGTACATGAGAAAAAGGATCTGCTGGTTCCTTTGGGTGCGGGAGTGCGTGGCGGGAAGGCGGCAACTTCTTGAGTAAGTCAACCTCGCTGCAATATTGGGATATGTCCAGAGGCGTGGAGGTTGAGATGTTGAAGGTGGATCGTGTCTTTGTTGAGCTCGAAAGTGGTGGCATGAACATTTGCCAATGTCGCGCCTTCACCGCTTGCATGAGATTCAAAATGCTTTGGCGAACTTTGGGCATGACATTTGGCATGAGCTTTTCTAAGTCGTGCAAAGTGAACCTTTTTTTCGTCCTCATGAGGAAGGGTGTCAACTGCAAAGGCAGGTTGCGTGTCCTTCTGAATAATAGTCAAGGGACGTGATGCCTTGGTCTGGCGTGAAACTAGACCAACCCAATTTGACGGCTGTACGGGAGGATTAAGTGCCTGAAAAATTTCCTCTTGGGCTTGTTGATCCACCGAGGTTGATTTTTCGGAGCTGGTTGATAGCGGGATTGCCGAGGCGCTCTTTGGGGGCTTTTGAGAACTGGTCGCGGGCCTTGTTTGCCATTAGCAAGCCGAGTTGGTAAGCCGTGAGGCGGACCGATGTGGTCTGATTTGTGCCAGGAAGCTGGACCTGAACTTGTGGAAGTTGAGGGCACGCCGTGGTGGTATGACCCCATTCTTGACAGTGATAGCACTGAGCTTTAGAAGGATCAAAAGGAGGACGTTGGTTGGATCCCCGTGGTTGGTCCCATTCTCGATAGAGTTGCGCGGGCTGCACTCAAGAGGTGGCTGCCGATAGTCTGTTGGGACCGAGGTGTGGTTTGTACTTGATAAACCATTTTGTTATGAAGCGGTGTGGGATGAGTGCGCGAGTGCACTCTTCCGTGGCATGATTGCACATGTTGCATCGCTTGCAATGAGGCGGGCCATTGGTGGAGTTGCACTCATTGGCCAAATGGCCTTGATATTTGCAAATATGGCACCAGATTTGACTGCGCTGTGGATTAGCGTGTTGAGGCTGAACAGCCGTTTGTGGAACCATGACGGGTGGAATGAACGGGAGCTCTTGAAGAGCCACGCCTCGGGAGGAAACATTGACGGAGTGATTGACAAGGTCGATAGCCCCGCTCCAAAGTTTTTGGGACGCAGTATTGATCATGAGTCGAATAGCGGGAGGAAGTCCTTGGAGAAACCAGACCAAAATCCGGCTCGGTAGGGTACTCCTTGAGCTTATCGGTGAGAATGTGAAGTCGATCCATAAAATCCCGGCGGACTCGTGGGCTCTTGTTGAAGTTCATTGAGTTGCTTGAGATGAAGTTGATCATCATCCGTGGTCCCAGAATGAGACGTAAAAGCAAGGCGCATTTCGGACCGATCTTGTTTCCAATGGCTTTTGTTGGACATGAGCCATTGATGAGGAGAGCCACGCAAAGTGTGGTGGAAAAGATGTGAAATTTCAGTTGAGGTTGCGCTGCGTGCCCATTTAGGACAGACTAGAGCCTCAAATTCTTCCATGTGGGCCCGAGCACTTTGGTCTAACGGTTTGCCTTTCGTGTTGCCAAAGGTGGGATAAGTCAGTTTCAGAGTCTGAAAGGTAGATGTGAAAGTGCTGGGCTGGACAGGAACAGGATAGTGAGGATATTGAGGTTGAGGTGGATTTGGCATTGTGCCTGACGGACCCTGATGAAGGGGTGACTTCGGTTGAGAAACTCAAGTAGCCGGAGCATTGGTTTTGAGATCCAGAAGGTTGTAAACAGGAAGAAGAGCAAAGGGGAAACGTAGGGAAAAGGATATTCCCGGCAGGCGCAAAGGAGACATGTGGATAGCCGCCCACCCGGGAGATGATGGTTGGCGGAAGGAAGTGGCGTATGGCCTGAAGAATGATGGATGTAGGCATGTTCAGGGGTATGAAAGTACGGTTGAGAAGGTTGAGCCGGATAAGGCTCCCCGATAATGATGAGGGGACCGAGGTTGTGAGCAATGTTTGCACGCTTTGGGGCGGGAAGGGACGACCGGACGACACGAGGGGTGGGTGGGCTGGACCGAGCCCTAGACCAAGATGGCCTCCCTCTATGTCATAAGCAGATCCATACATGTCGCGAAACAGCTTCCCCGACGCCGATGGCGCCCAAGCCAGATGCCGCTCGAGAAAGGAGTTCTTCCGGGCGTGAAATTGCGGCGCACGCACATGGCGCATGTAAGAAAGTAGGAGAAAATCACCCGGCAAATGCATGTTGTTTGGGGTCCGGGTTCGGGAACTCGGAAGACAGCCCTCGTGAGGACCCGTGGATCTAACAGAGAGTCCGGGGACTATGTCACGCGGATTTCTTTGAAAAGAGAAAAAAAGAAGAGAACAGAACAAATGAAAGAAAGATGATAAGCTTCCTTGATATCAATGATGAAAATACATGAGCTCTCTGAATAGAGAGAAAAATGAAAGGAGACAAGACTCAAAACTCATCTAAAAACTTATGAGCTAACTCTACTCATATATATAGTACAATGGCCTTGGGCCCAATATATAGACACTCGACCGATCCGGTGCCGACTCACGAAGGAGGCCCGATTTGCAGTGAAAGTTGGCGGTGCCTCTTGAAGTGCCTAGAATCACCGACGCCGACGGTGGGTGGTGTGACGGGCCATCACTTGTCTGACGGGGCCTCTTGTTGACCGCCAAAGGCTTTGACTGCGTGGCCTGCTTAGTCTTCTGTGGAGGCTTGGATGTCTGACCCGTGGTTGACTGAGGATCTTTGAGCTTGACCTGGTCTGACGTATGCATGAATAGTCCTGTACCAGGAGGCACAGGACTAACAGATTTCATTAATTGGAGAGAATAATGCTATTTTGAGAATTTTAAGCACATCTAATTTGCTCAAGCACGAATATTTTCACCTAGTTCTCGAGCCCAAGATACATGAGGTTATTAACATACACATATACATACAAATTATGTGTTATACTTGTACGTATACGTGATACTTGTACAAGCCCAATAATGGCGCTACAATCTACACCAATAATTCACATCAATAATTTTAGTTCACTATAAAAACAGCTCCATCCGCTCATTCATCCCGCATGGCTTCCTTGCCTCCTCGTCCGGAGCACATCCGATCCTTCAAGTGCTACTTGAGCTACAACGATATGTGTGAATGCTATAGAAATGGTGTTAATCTTGATCCATGGCTCCAATCCAAAGCAGATGGTCCTGCGAGTGCTTGCAGGAAGCTCACTCATGTTGTGGTCCACCTTTATTGGCTTCCTGATCAGGAGATCTTTGAGCTGAATGGCATCACCCTTGCAGGTGTCGATGATGAGTGAATCGTCGAAGACTAGTGTATCTGCCAGGAATATGATAATGATATATGAGCACTTCTATAGTATGTAAGGATGTAATAAGCTTAATCAATGTTATCAGTGATGTATCATACCTGAGTGTAGTGTCACTATATGTGCAAGCAGTCCCTATTTTCAATCACACCTGAATTACTCAAGCACAAAAACTTCTACCATATTAAAATCCACAAAACATGTTTTAAAAGCATACACATATCCATACGAAAGATGTATTATACTTGTATGTATACAACAGTCTTATACACGCGCAATAATGGCGGTAAAGTCTACCCCAATAATTCACCTCAATAATTCTACTTCACTATAAAAGCTTCTCACTTCGGGGCTAAAGTTCATTCATCTCCCATGGATTTTTCGCCTTCATCAGTTCACCACATCGAGGCGATCAAGTGCTCAATGAGCCACTCTGATCTTGTCGATTGCCTAGACAGGGGTATTCTTCTTGATCCCTACCTGTGAAGAAAAGCTTTGGGCGCTGAGATTCGTTGCCCTGAGCCAATTCGTGTTATGATCCATCTGATTTGGCTTCCTGAGCGCAATAGCTATGAGATATCAGGGATCACTACTACAGCTGTTGATGATGAATGAATCACCTGTTCAACATTGTATAGTGTAAGAGCTCTTGTGTTAAGATGAAAAATGCAAGACGTAATGAATAATAAATAGTTTATTGTACCTTGCATATTATATATGCTATAGTAATCATGTAAAAGAACATTGCATACCTCAAGAGTTCTCATCATCCTGGTTAGCTTCTTTAGACACTAATTCTTGCAACTGAGTCCCCACACTATTGGGGATCACCACTAACAATGGCTTTGTCTCTACCACCCAACTGTAGTCTATTGTTTTCAATTGCTCCAGCAATCCCTATACTGCATTGCATATGAGGTACCCTTTCTGGCAACAGGCTCAAACCAAGAGACAAACACCTCTTCGTAGTGAGGGAGATTAGGGTCCTCTACTGGGTCCTCTTCGGCAAAGGCCATCCACGTCGGGCAGTTATCATGTGGTCTGATCAGCAAGAGCATTCCTTTCTTGACATCTTGGTAGGGGTCGAATATTTCAACTGGGTTCTTGGGTCTACCAGAGAAAGGCCCGACATAATGAGATGCACCAATGTGCTCATCCACCAACACGTTATCGGGTTCTTCCAATGCATTTTGTCTCGTCTTTGGGCCGAAATCACGAATGGATGACTCTACCGGCTGAACGTCCCCAAGCACTCGCAACAAGGTGGACCAGTAGTCAATAACTTCATTCATATATGTGTTAGACCATGAGTTATCGCCGGCTCTAGAAATAGCTGCCCAGTGCATCATGTACTTGGCAATAGAAGCTCTCAATGCACCTATATCTTTCAAGCTCTCATATGGTCGCGACGACCTTAGGTGACCCTCTCGGAATCATAGGTAAACCTTGGGCATCCTCCTTCCACATTTTGATTCCCTTTTTCGTAGCCACTCCCTATGCCCCTGGCCTCATCTTGTAGAACATTAGTGGCCATCCATCCTTCATGCAGAACTTGAAGAGTAGAGGTTCCAAATGACCACATAAACGGTCCTTCTTATCAGGGATAAAACCTTTCACAAATTCTTTCTAGTTGGGAACCTCTGACACAAGGTAGGGTGAAGGAGACTTTGAACTACACTGCCTCAAGAGTTGCATAAGCTCTGGAATAGTCAATGCATCTGATCTTCTCAATAGAGTAGAGTAGTTTCCAAAGAGGGCATCTATGTCATCGTGGGTGTGTCCAACCATCATGAATCCCAGCTGCACCTGATCGAAGACACCCAACCAGACCAAGTATGACAAGTAAGAGAAAAGATACCTGTTCTTGTTTTGACCTGAGCAATTGTCTAGCTGCAAGTAAAGCCTCCTAGGCAACTTCTTTGGTACCATAGGGCCCTTGAGAGGAGGCATAAAATCATTTCTAGTGCCATTCACCATTTTTGTCCTAAGGGCATCCGTGTTCAAAATTGCTCCACCCCAGCAGCTTCCAGGATGATCTGTATTTCTCAAATGTCCCCAATTGTCCTCAGATTGATTCTCTAGTGTTTTCAAGGTATGATTTAAAGATCCCACATGAAAATTCGAATCATCAGGCCAGAGGTCCAGCGAGAAGTGGCCCAAGGCACCTACACCATGACCGTGCATGAGAGCACCAGTAACACTCACCTTCAATCATTCACCCCTCCATACAGACTTTGCTAGCTTCTCTAGACGAGGAACCATGGTCTTATTCTGATCCATTTTATCATGTATAATGGTTAAGGCATGTTCAGGAGATCGATGAGACAAAGCTCTCTATGACCAGTAGAGACTCCTGCAGGAAAGTTGGGCTGTCATGTGAGATTTCCTTTCCACGGCAAGCTCTCTTCTTTCTCTTGGATCTCTAGTCTTGGCAAGCTTCTCCTTTATCACAATACATGTATTACACTTAGAAAATGCTATTCTTTTAGTGATTGCTACCTCCGAGTGGTTCTCCTTCCACGTTGACAAGAAGGACGACGGAGAAACATGTTTTCCTGTCATCTCGTGCACGGTAATATCTACCTCTTGATGTATGTCCTTTTTAGTCAAGATGGAAGGTAATCTCTTCACATTTTCTCTAGTGCCCCCACTCGTAACCTTTGAGCGGTGTGGCATAGTTTCAGCATTTTCATCTATGTACATAGATAGCACAACACTTCCGGCCAGTGTATGAGATCTTGTCTTCTTGGATCCGGAGTTTCCGTGCTCCGCAATCCTGTGGCCGCTCAAAAATAGCTTCCTCCATTTGTAAAATGTAGAAACGGGTATACCGTAAGCACTATGCCATGCCTTCACACAGACTTGCTTGTTGTTCAGCATTAGTTTTGTCATACTTCCATTCTCTGAACAAAGATCTAGCATGTTGTACGCAAAAGTTGTATGTTCTGAGCTTTTCATGTTCCAGTAAAAGGTTCTCATGGAGGATACCTCTTTAAATGTGAAATTAGCACAACATCTCTTCAAGCAGCACAGCGAGGACCTGAACTGCAACATAGCGTCAGGTGTGGTTTTCCTTTCACATTTGTTTGGGGTGGAGCGTGGTCTCGCCCTCCTGTTTACCATGTGGTACTGTCTTTTCTTTGGTATTCCAGCCTCCGGCCTGATGGCATAAGCTTCTTTCTCGACCTCTGTCTCCTTCACGGCCGAAACTAGACTTGAAACTGGAATACTGTCTACTAGAACCAATGCTATTGGCCATCTCACCAAGTCATGCACCTGTGGCATTTCTGCACAAGCCTGACAGCGCATAGAAATATTTTCGGGCATGGGCAACAAATTCATAACAGAAACCCCTATCCATGTTTCACCCAACTTCATGTCAGACACGACATCGTTTGGATCTGCGAAGACGATGACACCTGAAGCATAAGGCAGGTTGCAGCACTCGTGCAGTAACACGCATGTCTTCTCCACTAGTTTATCTCTGCAAATCCCCTGCACTTCAATTGGTTTACTGTTTTCTTCACAACCATTTTCTCGGACTTGCCAATTTATCCGTTTGATCTGACCAGGTGGTGTGCTAACATCGGGTGCTGCTTGGATTTCATTCTCAAGGTCGCTTTTGGACCAAAGAACGAAGCTACCGATAGCTTCCCCTAGCTTGTTCAATTCCGGTTCTGGGAACAGTAGTGGTATCTGCCCATCAAAGACAACTACAACAGAAACTACTATCAAATCGTCTGGCACAGGAACGTTGTGGTAGTTCTTGAAGTTATGCACTCTGCCCTCAGCCACCTTCTTCTCCAACAAGTAGAAAGACTGTAGAGATTCCATCCTAAAAAATGGTCAACATTGCTCGTCAACATCGCGAAGGCGATCCTCTGGACCTCATTAGTAAGAAAATAATGCAAATAATTCAAGGGCCCAACAGGTATTGTTTTATGAGTTCAGTCTGAAGGGACGACATAATACTCAAGAAGATCGCGAAGGCGATCCTCTGGACCACACTGGTAAGAAACTGACAGGGAAAAGACACAGAGAGCCCAGCAAGTATTATTTTATGAGTTCAGCAAGTATAATACGTCAACAAGATCGCGAAGGCGATTCTTTGGACCACTTTGGTAAACATCTAGAATCCTTCAAATCTAACTAGAATCTTCCTCTAATCTAACAAACCTTCCTCAACTCTAACTATTTTCTCTGACCATTTAAAAAACACTTTCCTCGGGGATTTACCTCCACAGGATCGCAGTCGCGATTAATTCGATGTGAGCTCGCGTCGCGTTATACGTCCTAAGCTCGGGAGGAACGCAGTCGCGATTCTTTTAGGCAGAGAACCGAGCTGGTGCAACTGAACAACAAATAGATATTTGAGTAACTCTCGCAAATTAAATGTTAACGTAAATACTAATTGCAACTGTTATTTCCACAACGATTCTTTGCCTTTTTGTTAATTAGAATGGATATCTGTCCTGATTTGTCAACCTGGGAGCAGATCCATTGTTATGTTACAGTGATCTCCATTAAAAAACTTTGGGTATGCGATGTACTCTTGGGAAGGAGTATTTATGCCCGTTATTAGGATCATCTTCTAGCATCATTCTTACACTGAGACCGAGCTGTCTGACCCCCTCATTACTCAATTACTCGGAGAAATAAACAATTGATTCAGGGCTTGCTTACCAGATTATACACAGCCGTGAACAGCATATACCAAAAAAGAGATGGTGCTAATACAGTAAATTGCATGGTGGTTGTGAAAACACTTTTATAACCTATACATAAACAACAAATCAGAAATCACCTCCTGAATTGGACCATGGCAGCTTAAGATACTCGAGCGCCTTCAAGATGAGACCTAGCGCCTTCAAGAACAGATCGAGCGCCTTGAAGAACAGATAGGGCACCCAGACGAGGAGATCGAGCGCCTTCCAGAACACCTTGCTTGATTTCAAAATGGAATTCCCGCCAACGAGAACGAGCGCGAATTTCAGTCTCAAAATTCAAATGCAGTTGTCTTTTTCCATCCTTCACTCGTCCTCCTGAGGCTTGTACTGTTTTATTCTGCGGGGCATTTATTACGCGGGGTGTTGGTACGGGGGGTGGTTATATCTCTCCCTCTACATACAGATTTTGAATCCAGAGGTCCACGTCAAAAAGTACCTCTTGTCCGGAAGATGCCTCAATTTAAATAAATTTGTTGCGTCTCCATAATTAAGGGCGCCTACATTAATCGTGTGTAATTATTAATGCCGGCCGCATTAATGGCAGGCATTTATGGCGTGTCAGATCTCGCACGTGTGATATTAATTTAATGCAGCCGGCAGATCAATATTTATTTCCAGAATTCGGGAATTTTTTTTACGACCAGCGCCATCGACGAGCGCCATCGACAATTTCCGCACCTTCAGGTCACCCGAGCGCCTTCGACCGCAGACGTATAGAAGCCGCTTTCTGATTTCTTCCGGCGCCCGCGATCCATGGCACCTAAAGCCCATCTCAGAGAAGGTTAGTTCTAGACCCCTCAGCTCAAGAAGATCGCGGCCGCGATTTATTTCGATAATGCATGTTTAATTTTATGGTCCATCTTTTCGTCTTGAAGTAGTCATAAAGAAGTATGTAACTCAACAGGATCGCGGCCGCGATCTTCGTGAGAGGTCAGCATGATCGCGACCGCGATCTTGTGGAGTGCTCGACAGGATCGCGCCCGCGATCTCGTGGAGCACTCAACAAGATCGTGGTCGCGATCATGCTGAGCTTTCACGAAGATCGCGGCCGCGATCTTGTTGACTTCACGGGAGAATATGTGCGGTAGGGATTAATAATACACTTCTCTTGCTTGCAGCTCTGGATTTGTTTCGCGGTCCAGACGTTGAGCCTACGAAGATCATCACACCTTCCAATGAAAGGAAGTGGTGCATTGAAATTGCACAAGCAATTCCACAGACAAAAGGCGACCGCAGAAAAGACCTCTGCTTGTTCCTCAAGACTGGCAAAAAAGTTGAGGACATACAACAGATAGGAATTGTCATTACTATGTGGGAAGGAACAAAAAACAATGTCCAAGACGCCATTATATGCAGCGTGGAGGATACACAAAATTTGCAGTTCCTTGAGTACATTCTTAAATGGACAAACTATGATCCCTCACTCATGACATCTAGCAAGTTAAACAAGCCAGCCACAGGAAAGAATGTTCCGACCAGTGCAAAAGGATACGGCTGAGAGCTGCAGTCCTATGAATCTCTGACTCTGTCCGGAATAACTGGAAATAGGGATATATTGTCTGGTTTCTCGACATGCAGAAAAGGTTTGCTAGCAGATAAGAAACCACCCAGCATTGCATTGAAAGCTAAACGAGATGAGAAAATGCCCTCGGTAATGGACACAAACTGGTTAAGAGCTCAGGCGAAGAAAAAGCATGTAAAGCCCGTTTCTTTAGCGGAGGACACTACCCAGACCAGAGCCCTGTCTGTGGAGCCTGTTTCCACTGCCCATCCTTCTGCTATCATTAATCCTACTCAGCCTTTGGCTATTTGTGCTCCCCCTATTGTGCCGAAAGATACTACGGTCCCAAATAAGATTTCTAAGTTCACGATCAACCTCCGCAAACTGACTACTTCTGACAGCGGAGAGCCTTCGTCTTCTCGCACGCCCCCTTCCGTCTCAGGTATTTCATCCTCGAATGGCCCGTTGTTTCTGAACTGCCGACGGAGCTTAAATTCAATCCTGAGGAAGAACGCAAGTTGGCAGAACAAACTGCACAGAAGCTTGAACAATTTAAACGGTTCTATCCGCTTGGTGTGAACTGGTTTATGAAGGTCTCTATCTTTGATTGCGAGCCTGCTCCTGCTAACCTCACGCATCGAATGCATTCAAACGACCATGTGCAGACACTCGTGAAGAGCTTCAAGACGTATCCTACGGAGGTGCTCACACCGGCCGACGTTGTCCCCTTCGACCCGATTACCAGGTGATTGTTATTGTCCATCATTTCTGTTTTGTGGCTTCCTAACTTATAAGTGCACATTATTTCAGGAAGAAGATCACGTGGAACACAGAAGCTGATTTGAAGGGCAAGAAATTTTGGATAATTTCTGGTAACCATAGTATATGTGCAGCTCAATTGCTTTGTGGCTTTGTTGGAGAGCTGGAACAGCAGCTAGAGTTTGCTAAAGCCTACGCCAGGAGAAGAACAAGAGTGCTTAATGGAAATTTGACAGATAGAGAATATATTGAATTGAGCATTCAGTGCAATGAAGTCATTGCTAACACTGTATACAGAGAGCCATTGTTAGAGAAGCTTCAACAGTTGCGGCATCAACATAAGGCGTATGGATGTCCTCCGCAAGGTCCTATTGGTACTGCCACAACCTCAGCATGGAAGGTATTTTTCTTATCTTAGCTCATGAACATCGCGGCCGCGATTTTCCTGACCATTTCTTTTGTAGGACTTCCACGAGATAGCTACCACAACTTTGAAAGTGAAGGAGCTAAAAGACGAAAAACAATTTATTTTTATGGAGGAGCGGGTCTTCAGAAAATTAATGGAAGTGGCCAACAAATATGTGAGCAAAAAAATCTGTGATGAACATGGAGATTTTCCTGATAAGCCCACGAAGGACTTCTTCAACAAAACCTGGTTAAGATACCTTCGAGGCATGTCTAATGCAGAGGTGTCTCAGCTTCTTGATGAGATTTTGGAAGGAAAAACATACATTAAGGTGCAAGCCGGATATCATGGCAGGTTTGATTGCAAGCAGCGCGCCATTGACATTAGAAGCTTGACCTTCATGCGGAAAGAGATTTTGTCATACGCTTCCACGTTGCTTCAGAAAGAATACACTTTCTGGGAAGAGTTGCTGTCTGATTTTCCTGCTTTCACGGAACAGAGATTCTTGATATATCTGATTCGGATACAGAGTACGTGAAAGCCAATTACAATAAGGATCATGTTGTGGGTAATTTGCCCGTTGCATTCTTAGAACCCATTAGATCGACATGGAACTCTTTACAAGAATATCCATCATGACAACTGCTAATATTTATCACCTGGTGATTCTAATGCGGTCTTTGAACTTGCCAGATTGCTTGTACAGCCAGAGACAGATTCAAGGCGGGTCCCATATTTTTGTAGGCACATATGACGAGCCAGGATGGGTGAACAAGAAAAGGGTAAAGGAATATCAGTATTACATCACCCATATGTGCATTAACAGAAGCGACTCCAGGGTCAGCTCGATATTGCCAGAGCTGGAGCTTCGTTTGACACCGGTGAGCACTGCACCAAAGAACACCCCCTTGCCACCAATGCCTGTCACTGGTGACGAAGAAACTGATGAGAAAATGAAAAAAAAATGGCAGACTTACTTCACGGGTAAACCCAGATACAAGTTTGTTGGAATGGAAGGTGATCACGTGCTGAAGTGCTAGTTGAAGACATCATATGCTTACTACATAGTTGACAAGCTTGTGCCCAAGGATGGTTGTGTCCTTGATTTCTTCTCAGCAGGTACTGCTTCCCGTGTCGCCTTAATACAGGGAAAGAAAAGTATTGCTTTCGAAAGCCAGGGTAAAGTATGCCGATTTTTGAGGGCTTTCTTGGATAAGCTCGAAAAAATGGTTTGCCAGGGCACTGGGGAGACAGTTGAAGAGGAGAAGGCAGACACTATAAATGATCCTCACAAGATCAATTTAAACATTACCCAGAGAACAGATATATCTAAGATTGATGAAATCTTGGATCAAATGGATGAGAAAAGCTATGAGGAAAGGATGCAGGAAACGAAAAGACTTCTGGAGTCTACTGAGAAAGTTATTATTGCGCTAGAGCCCGTCTTTCAAAAATTGGGGGCTTTAAACAAAAAATTTGATGCCTACATGCCTTTCTTGACAGGCGGATCGAATTTTGAATACGTAGGCATGGACGTGGATCAAGAGGGTGAGCCATCAGGTACACAAGAGCATCAGGTTCCAGCCAAGAAAAAGAAGCTCTTCCATGCACCCGATTTCGCCTGTGCTGTGCAGAGTGGCGCATCGGTCGAAGGCAACGCTATGGATACTGAGACTGAAGGACCGGATCCACATATCCAAGTCCTTGCACAGGCCATGTCTGTAGACATCCCAGATGTACAGGCTATACTGAGATGGACACAACAGAGGTTATACAAAGGGGCCAGGAACATGTTGCTAGGATAGCTGCTGAGATAGGTGTTGTCCCTGAGTCAGTATCAGAAACCCAGATGGACTAATTTCTGCCCCTCTGGCAAAGTAATGTACATTGCTATATTTGAGGAATATAACTTACAAGGCTTTGAAGTTTTCCACATCTTTGAGTTTTCTTATTGTTTGAGTTTTGTTTCTTGTCTAAACTTTCCTTGACTCGATATTTGCTAGCACTTTCTTAGAATTATTAGCTTCTACAGACTTCTTTTAAATTAAGAATTCGAATCAGATGGGTAGCTAAACAGCTCAAAATGTTCGCCGCCGCGATCCTCAGTATCACTTTGCTTTCTTTTCATCCATGTGTAGACCTTAACGGACTTGTGATATTATATCCATGGGCTAGCTAAGCAGCTTCAAATCTTCGCCGTCGCGATCCTGCTGAGTATTTTTACTCTTTCTTGTGGACTGCTCTTACTCACAAAGGAGCTTGGGATAGCCTTATACATGTCAAAGTCGGATACATCGCATAGGACTAAAGAAGAAAAAAAAAGATAAGCTCAATTATATATAACATCACCTAATTAGTTATAGGAGCATTTAACTAGAATATGTATCTTAGAAACTACATTCAAATTCATATGCTACTTAGTTTCAACCTTATTTAGGTATATGCAATCATTTAGTTAATTCTAGAAGCATCTTATGAAAATATGCATCTCATTCTATGATAACAACAATCTTGGAATAGGATATGGAATATTACATATGCAACGTGGAGTAATAAAATTTTTAAACCAAGCTTGCAATGCCCGATTATAGTTGTGTAAGGAAAGTGAGTCATGAAGACCAGTCTGAACTCAAAAGATATAGTTTGATCGCTTTTACTACACATTGATAATCCTCTGAATCACATCTATTTGTTAATGGTCGAAGCTGGTTCTTAATCTTGCGGCAGATTTGCTACTAAGTTCCCTAGCCCATGGTTTAAAGGGATCAACGCCTCCCTCTTGATGTTCTCGACTTCGCGGTTTATTCTGTAGAACCCCCTTGAGAGAGGCAACAGATATTTGAACTGTTAGGTTATGAGAAGCGTAACGAGGGAAGGCAGAGATGGAGGTAATAAAAAAGAAGAGACGACACTCATAACCTAGGAAGTTTTCATGTAAGAGCAATATGGGTGGTCCACAAGACACCTATCACAACCTTAGGATGCTCCTTGATCATCAGTAGAATTCTAATGGCCCTGCACATTATGGGGACCTACATGAAAGATACTTGTAAGTCATACCTGCTGTGTTTCTTGTGCACCACATACATGTGTCTCTTTGCGTTTTCTTCGCATCACATATACATATCTATATAGAGGAGGGTGCCCTACAAGCGTCCACTCAACTGCAAGGATTTTATTATGATGGGTTCAGTCTTTTTAAACCGTCTATTTTGACACATATTTTAACCCCAATAGCCCACCAAGTGCTCTTCAATGGATCGTCAAATGCCCTTCGATGGACCACTAAATTCTCATACTTACCTTTATTAGCCCACATGTGCCCAACAATAGACCATGCATCTCATCCAACTTATAATAGTTCTTAAGGTGGGCTATTAAAGGGCAAAAGTGAGCATTTTAAGGGTCAAAATGTGGGTTCTCAAAGAGGAAAAAGTGGGCATTTAAAGGCCAATGGGTGGAAAAAGGGCACAATTCCTATGTCAATAAGTTGTTCAAATTTTATATGCCTGGAATAGTTTTGCTTGTGCAAAAAAGTTGTTCCTTAAGTTGGCTAGGTTAGAATGAGGGGGAAAAGTTGAACATTCTATTGAGCTATCTAGATAAGGACAATGTGCATGGGCATGCCCTTATAAGGGCCTAGCGAGTTGCAGTAGCAGTGAAGCAAGTTCAAACCCTGCAGAAAGGCCTGCCCACACATATTACCCATCCCAGTTTAAGAAATTTCTTGTGATTCTAGAGAGTTCAGTGTGAGCATGCCATTACTGTATATTATTTGGGTCTGTAGTCTGGCGAGATAGCCTCTACCCAATCATATGAATTTGAAAAGAAGGCCTTACAAATGATCATTCCACCCATATAATGTGAGAGTCATGGCTGTGTAAAGAGTTGGCAACATCTCCTTTGAGGATATGGCATCTAGAATTTAAGCATATGCGACGGACAAAACTCTATGGAATATAGAATATTACATATGCAAGCGCAGCAATGGTGGCCCATAGACAGGGGCTTGAATTCTAAAGGGCCTTGCACATTATGGGGACCTACATGAAAAAAATACTCGTAAGGTGTCTTTTCGCGTTTTCTGTGTACCACATACAGTTTCCAAGGAGTATTTTGACTCAACCTGACATATGCCTCTTTTGCGTTTTCTTTGCACCACATACATGTAATGTCCTTAATAAGTAGTTCCAATTCCACATGTCTTGAATCCTTTTACTTGTGCAAAAAGAAGTTCTTCAATTTGGCCAGGATATAATGATGCTATTAACCATCCCAATTCATGAGGTAGAGGGTATTTGCTTAGACAACAGTAGTAGGGAGCAGCAATTTCAAGTAAAGTCATGGTTGTGTAAAGAGTTAGCAACCACTTGTGTATCTCCTTTGTGGATATGGCATCTTGAAGCATCTTGAGTTTGCGGATATTAAGTATATGCGACCGACAAATCTCGATGGAATACGGAATATTACATATGCAAGCGCAGAGTGGTGGCCCATGGACCGAGGTTACAATTTTCAAATTCAAACTAGATTGCTTGAACATGGAAGAGAAAAGACAAAGGGCAAACAAAAGCGTGGGGGTTGGTCTAAATAAAATGAGTAAATAAAACAAGGCTTACCCACAATGCCTCACTTAGGCCCAGCATAAGCAATCTATGACCATGGTTGTAAAAATATATTTCCAAAGAAACGGGTCAGATAATTCTTTCAAATGTCGGATGGTTGGAAAATGACTACAAGAAGACAAACAGCCCTAACATTTTAACTGTGTCTCTTGACCCACATAAAGGTGCATTTTCTAGCCATATCACAAAAAATGTTGCGGCTGTTAAGATGTCAACTCCCACTAAGTGCCATTTTCAGTTTTGCTTCGTTGTCCTTGGCTCCATATAACATTTTGATAATCAAAGTATAGATCTGAGAACCTTTTTACAGTTATTTCATTGAGGTTTATTCCGAAAGTAGATCTATCAATATATAGCCACTTGCATTCATGTTTCATTTGCCTCCCACTCCCGTTGTCTCCTTTGAGCACCACTTGCTTGCTGCCATTTTTAGTTCTTAAGTACTGCATTGCAGTCAGATGTCTAGAACGGTCGGCGCCATACTGCATTTCTTTATCTCATTCCTATGATTTGGATTCTGTTTTAATGATCTGACATCCTATCATAGAATGAGACCTCTCCTATCTCTGCAAGATAGGAGATAGAACCACTTAGACTATCAGTGGTAACCTGTCAGAATGTACAAGATCTTCTCCCTGCAGGCACTCTGAATTCTTCTTTAAGTCCAAATATTCTCCTAGGTAATGAACCTATATTTCACCCTTATTAACAAAGTCTTGCTCTTTGATATTTAGTCCAGAAGTAATGCACAACACTTGTGGTAGCATTTCTTTTATGCTAGAATCCTTTGCTGTGTTAATAATATTTACTTAATATCTTTGCTTGTAACAGATACTTGTACAATTTTGAAAACATGGAAAATGATGATCAAATGTCTTTCATGGTGGAGGGAGAGGACAGAGATACATCTCTTGAATTGTCTTTGTTTAATGGATCCCAATTTGCTTCAATATGGGAACACTGGCCTACACCTATATCTACAGAAGAATGTGGCTCCTCTTTACTACTATCAGAATTTTCCAATTTTCCACCTGTGAATAATTTTAAGCCCAGCCAAGAGAGCTCAAACTTTTGTGAAGATACAAGTGCATCCTCCTGGGAAGAACCTGTACAGTATAGCAGTTACCCTCTTGAGCATTCCTTATTTCCAGAAAAAGGAATTTCTGAGCTAAAGCCAGGCTCACCAGCATCACCATTGTCTCTATGTAACATAGAATATATTCCACATACACCATTTTCAAGACACGCAAGCTTTGATGGCATGTACCAAGCTTCACCATACATGCATTTTCCTATTCATGTGGGAGATGGTTTCAGCCAATCCATTCCACATGGAGCAGATCCATGTTTCCTTAGATCCCTTTCTGATCCAGCTATGTATGATCCAAGCCTCTTCACGCACAACAGAATGTTGTCTGTTAAGGATCAATGTGGTTTGCCTGCCTTCCATAAGAGTAGTGCTAAACTGGCTTTAAAATCAGTAGATAGAGAAAAATCAAGTCCAGAGGGAAGCATCAGCAGCACAGGGTCTATCAAGCAAGGAAATCTGTTGCCATCTCAATCTGGAAGAGAAACAACCCCTCCAAAAAGGATGCTGCATCTGGAAGAAGATTCTTCAGCAAAAAGACTTTGCCTGGTAAGAAAGAAGGCGTTTTTTTTTTTTGTTTAAATTCTTGCAAAGAGTAACCCTGACATAAATTTTAAATCATGCAGGAAGATAAGAGATGGACGGATACTAATGCAGATAGAAATGTAGATGTTAAGCCTTGTATATCAACTGTGACAAGCTCTGGTGGAGAACCCAGCAACGAGCTTGCAGTTATAGGACCTGCATTGAATACCAACGGCAAGCCTAGGGCTAAACGTGGATCTGCAACAGACCCACAAAGTGTTTATGCTCGGGTACAAATTTTACTATATTTTTTGAGTTTCTCATCAGGTTGAAGCAATGTAGGTTTCTTAGCTTGTTTTCTGCTAAAATTTGATCTTGAAAAACTCAAATCGAGTTTATGCATTCTGATCTAAGTTTAAAACTAAACTAAGTATATTTTCGTTTCACCTTTTACAGCACCGCCGTGAGAGGATCAGTGAGCGCCTAAAGATGCTGCAGAGCCTTGTCCCCAACGGCGCCAAGGTGGGTCCTCGTTTTTACCGCCGCGATCAACTTGCATTTCCATCTCGGAATGTGATACGTTCTTTACGGCCAGAAAAGCCATCTAATGCAATGTGTTCCCACGTCTAACTTGTGCTGGTATATTTTACAGGTCGATATTGTCACAATGTTAGAAGAAGCCATTAACTATGTAAAATTTCTCCAGCTACAAGTCAAGGTAACACTTCTACTGCAACAGATTTACCTCTTTTTTTGCCAATTGACTCATATGCTTTCTTGCCCTTCAGCTCCTTAGCTCTGATGAGTACTGGATGTATGCACCGACCACGTATAACGGAATTAATGTTACCTTTGGCATTCACATTGGAATGCAACAAGCGTCGTAAATTTTCCCTAGGATTATTCTTTGAAGACATTCTTTTGTTCGTTTATTGGGTGTCTTCATTCACCCATTCTTTCACAACAGTGATACAGACAAAATTCATTAACATTGCATAAGCAAAGACTTATGGATAACGACAACGACTATTCTTCCTCATACTCTCACATCTTACTCGTTTAGTTATCTTTAACATATGAAATGTAGAACACCCTCATTTGGAATAATATACATGAGTTTATTACTAGACTAGATTGTCTTACTAATGTGCTCGCTAAATTTCTACTTTGAATGCCTAGCATTAGATAAACTGCCCCAGCTTGTCATTTATCACATTGTCATTAATTTTCTTATGGAGAGCATTCTATGCTAGCATGGTATATTCACATGATATCTATGAAGAGATAACTACTCCTTTGCTAAGGACACAAACATTATAATTCAGAATAGAAAGTACCTAGAAAGTGCCACCTTCAAGACGTGCAAGCACAAAGGGTATGAGCAGCGACTAATGTGAAGTCTAAATATTGAAATTAGTATGTGGATAATGTACGCAAAGAACTTGCATATCTGCCTCAAGAGGGGCACTTATAAGCCATTGGTATTTTAGCTTGGGCATCATAAATAATGCGATGAATAGATGCCATGAAAAATATGAAGGTTGCATATCGACCACAAACTAGCCAAAGCCAAGGTGAAATGCACCTATATGGGAGGCTAAAATAACACATTGGCTATCAAAGGCGCACCCCCAGAAGCCTTTGGTGATGGAATGTATTCGCACGTTTGCCTTGTCTATCTTGTGCTGGAATATTTTATCGATCGATATTGTCACAATGTTAGAAGAAGCAATTGACTATGTAAAATTTCTCTAAACTACACTTCTAATGCAACAAATTAATCTTTGTTTTGCGAGTTGTCATATGTTTTGTTGTCTTGTAGCTCCTTAGCTCGATGAATACTGGATGTATGCATCGGCCACGTATAACAGAATTAACATTTTCCTTGGCCTTCACATTGAAATGCAACAAGCACCGTAGATTTTCTCTAGGATAATTCTTTGAATACATTATTTTGTTCGCTTATCGGGATGTCTTCATTTACCCATTCTTTCACAACACAATGATACAGAACTCATCAACATTCCATAAGTAAAGACTTATGGATAACCCAGCAACAATTCCTCCTCCTACTCCCATCTCTTATTAGTCTAGTTATCTTTGCCATATGAAATGTGAAACATCCTCATTTGGAATAATATACAGTACCAGACTATCTTACTAATGTGCTCATCGAATGTCTACATTGGATGCTTGGCATTAGATAAATTGCCTCAGTTTGTCGTTTACCACATTGCCATAAATTTTTTGAATGAAGAATATTAACAGGTCTATCAAGGGATCTTCTTTTTTAAGGTCGAAGATATTATAATTTAAAATAGAAAATACTTAGAAAGTACCAGCTTCTGGCCTCTAGATGTGCAAGCACAAAGGGTACCTTGGGAGTAAGACCATTAACTAACACCACTATAGAAGTCTAATTATTGAAATTAATATGTAAATACTAGATGTAAAGAACCTGTGATCTAGCTCAAGAAAGGCACTTACAAGCCATTACTATTTTAGCTTGGGCATAAAAGTAATATGGTGAATAGCACATATAAAAAATGTGAAGGTTGCGTCATTTCTATATCAACCACACGGACTAGCATATACAGTAATAAGTTCACAGACTAGTTATATGCAACTTACAACCTACATGTGTTTCTATATATTATAGCCATCAAGTTGAAGGTTGTATGTTCTCAGCTATGAAGTACTAAAGTGCAAATCATTCTATGATGTAGTCTGACATTAAGGGTTAAGAATATTTACCTACCAATTAGAGCTTTGCGTCTAAGTTGATCCAAATCATTCTGAAAACTATACATACGAGTTTCACAAGTTAGTTCCATCGTTGTATAGGCATTTGATCTGCCATTCCCTGTTTATCCGGTGGCTGCTGCGATCAACAACATTCCTTGTCTATTCGCGTCGGAAGCATCCCATTGGATAAACAGGGAATGGCAGACCAAATGTCGTTTCTCTATGCAATAGAAATAGAAGAGGTTTTTGCCTTCTGAGTGCCGATTTGGATCGAGAAAGCATCATTTCTCTGATCAGCTTTGGAAGATGAATCGCAGTTGAAAACAGAAATATGAGAGTTTTTTTCTTCTAATTTATACAAGACCCTGCCGAAATTCCAAAATGGAGGTTGATTTGGGTCTAAAAAGGACCGATTTTCCCTAAGCAAATGATCGCAACTGAAAATAAGAGATCCAGCATTGAACTAGTTAACTAGTTAGCATTGTAAAATTAAAACCCTTGTATTTAACATTTACAATTCCTAAACCATTTTTTTAATGCCCAAGAAAAAATGCTTTTGCCATTTCCATGCTTAGAAACCCTAATTTTACAATATCCATACACAAATACCTCCAATCTAATATCATATATCATAAGATATTTGTAAGAAAAAACCCCAAATTAGCAACCATATATAACTAATCATCCCAAACCCTTGTCTTCTGCTTTTCAAGCTTATGTGTATCATCATGGAATATGAGTTTGACTTCGGTACACACAATTTATCTTTGAAATACAAGATATTACATAAAGAAATACAAGAGATTCTTGGAAAGACTTCACAGCAACAAGAACAACATGTGGTCGGGAAAGACCATGAAGAGAGAACATGCTAGCAGTGATGGAAAAAACACCTATATGGTATCTGTTCAACATTCGTCAATGATTCGTGCACGCCAACAGCTAAATCCCTGCAAGATATGCACAGAAATTCTCAGAGGTTTGGGTTATGCAGCATATATAAAATATTCTAGGTAAAAAGCTTTATATCACCTTGATTTAACAGCTTAACGACCCTTATGATATTTTGCATCTTATATTCGTTCTCTGCCTCACATTCAGGCTTGCAAGTTTGCAAAGTTAGCATAGCAAATGTCATGCTTTCCAATGACCTTAGTGATTTGGAAAATCAAAATACGTGGCCATTATTTTTGTTCTTGATTGTGGCTTTCGAGTAAACTATTTTCCATCTTCTATTCTGCAACATCAAACCTTTCTAACATGACATGTACAAATTATCTTTTGATTTGTCGATTGTTAGAGCTTCTGAATTTCGTTTTTTATGGAGAGACCATTTTGTATGACATTTGAATTTGCTATTGAAAGATGAGGAGATTTTCTATTTTCCTTGCCCATCTAATATAAGCAGCTTCCAGTGGTTTTATTTCTTTCTTATTCTCAAACTATTTTGTGCAAAATACATGGAGACCATTTTTAACATATCTAACTTGCCATGCAGGCAGATCCAGTATGTGAGCATCCTTTTTGTGCTCACCATCCTGCCAGATAACTCTACACATGGTATCTGATCATGTGCCCTTATGCTTGGTACAATCCTTGCTTGGCAGTTCTTGCTATTCATTTGAATTCTGTTCTAATGCAGTTGACAATCTTTAAAATGTCCCAAAATTATCTTCTATTCTGCAGCGTCAAACTTTTCTAAAATGAGATGTACAATCTATCTTTTGATTTGTTGACCGTTAAAGCTTCTGAATTTCATTCTCTATGGGAGATCATTTTTTATGACATTTGAATTTGCTATTCATTGAGGAAAAGATTTCTTGTTTTCCTTGCCCATCTAATATGACCTCGAGGTTGCCATGTAGCCAGAACCAGACAGATCAGTCCAATGAGGTTGACCATGGATTTAAGCCATATAAAAAGATGGTGTTACAAAACGAAGTGCGAGTGAAGAAACTCAGAGAAAAATTGTAAAATCGAGAAATAATTGTATGGAAGTAAGAGCTGGAGAAGTACCCAAACCGAGGTGCATGCATGTTCTAAGGATCTGTTTTATAAAATCAATGGTGCAGAAAATTATGATGATTGAAGTGGCATGCCGATGGAGTTGTATCATGTGCAACAGTTGTCTACTTTATTGTCATATGCGGGTGACCATGTACGGGTATTAGATGACAACAATGTGAACCATGAGTCAGAAAGAGTTACAGATGGTCGAGTCAAGGAGTCATGCGGCCAGCTACTCCTAGGCACCATCATACGCCAAAGCCATTATATATGTTATTTGCAGATGGTAAGTGTATGGGTGCATGGTAAGTGTATGGGTGCATGGGTCCTGCTAACATTTCACATGTAGCAAGTAAAGATAACGTCAGCCAAGATGTCTCGGACTCTTTCTGCCAATGTCTTAGCAAAGATCTTGTACACAGAGGAAAGCAATGTAATAGGTCGCCAGTCAGAAATAGTCTTGGGTTCCTTGCTCTTTGGAATGAGAGAGATACAACCTGTATTCAAAATCTTATCAAGGCTCCTAAATCTCTGAAACTCACAAAAGGCATCATGTATGTCATCCTCCAACTAGTCCCAGCACTTCTGAAAGAATTCAATAGGAAAGCCATCAAGACCAGAGCATTTGTCCCTTTTCAAGAGAGCCACAGCTGCTAAGTCCTCCTTCATGATATTGGACTCAAGAAGCAACCTTTGCTCTTCAGAAACAATGCGACGCACCTTAGTCAACACAGCCAATTGCATGTCCTTCTGAAAGGGCAATGGGTGTCGTGCAAAGAATGAAGAAAAGTGATGATGAAGATATTGCTTAAGATTCACCGGATCGGAGATAAGAGCGCCATCTGGCAACACCAAAGAATGTATAGAAGTGGCGAGTTTCCTTCTTCTTGCAGCCGCTAAAAAGAACCGGGTACATCTATCTCCGTCCTTGAACCACTGCAACCCTGCCTTCACCTTGGTTTCAGTAACTTTTACAGTTTTGATAGCCTTGATATGAGATAATAACTCTTTTTCTCTGACTCCACTAGTATGGCCACGAGCTCGGAGTACTTCTAATTCCTGGTACAATGCAGTCTATAGTCCTCTAGCTTCAGCAGCTCTGACTCTCCCATATTCTTTTGCAAATGACTTCACTGCAGACAACGCTGCGACAACCCCAGACATGCCCCTACGAGGTGAGAAGGCCCGAGACCAAGCCCGACTACAGCCAAGTTTGAACTCATCATCCTCCAAGTACTTGCAATTAAGCTTAAAGTAGGTCCTGGTAGGCCGATGACAATTAGCCATATCATTAGTTAGGAGTTGTGGATTATGATCAGACACGGAGCTATCCAGAAGATTTGAGCGACGAAAATACGCTAGCCGAGCAGCTGCACAAGTATTAAAGTATCCTCTACCATGCCTTGCATAAGCTCTGCCAGCTCCTGTCCAACCATTACACCACGTAAAGGACTGATCATCATCAATCTCTATAAGCTGACCATCATGGAAAAGGCGTAGCCATTGTTCTCGCTCGAATACTTGCACCACTTTAGAGCCGCGACCACTTCTATCTCTTTCCAACTCGACCATATTAAAGTCACCAACGAGCAACCATGCAACATTCTGCCCAAGTTGAAGAACGTTACTCCTCAGAGTTGCCCACAAAGCACCACGCTGACGAGGTCTATTATGAGCGTATACATTTATCAAACCCTATTCTTGGTCCTTGTCTTTCCATTTGATTATTATCTACCGCCCGAACCTTTGAGTAAAAGTGCATACACAGAAGACTTCCATGCAGTAAGCACACTAGCCTTAGATGCATCAGCAACAGACACCAAGACATTATAATCACGTCCAAATACATTAGCTACTTTATGTACATCACCTCGGCGGCATTTATGCTCTTGAAGGCAGCAAAAGGTTGTAGAAAACTTAGACAGGTAAAGAGACAACCTGCTTCTTTTACTTGGGGAAGGAGCCACTCCCCTCACATTCCAAGACAACAGGTTCATGTGGCCAAACTATTATGTTCCACCTCCATCCCAATAGAGCCAGCATCAACCATGTCCATCTTGGATGGTTCTCAGGCAGGAGGTCACCCCACCTCGCCCCGAAATTGGCAAGGGGAGCCTCCCTCTGCTCCACCCTTCCATTGTTTTGTTGAGAACTTGGTGAGGGAGAGCCTCCTCTCGCTCTACCTCCCCCCCCCCCATTATTTTGTTGGGTAACTGGCAAGGGAGAGCCTCCTCTTTGCTCCACCCTTCCATGCAAATTAGCAGAATCACTCATGACATGAGACACATGTTGACTAGCCTTATTGCATGCAGCTCTTTTCCAATTAACATTTGTCCATCCCTCTTGGGCATTTTCATGATGCTCTTGAACATTTTCATGCCGCTCTTGCAATTCCTGGATCTTCTGTAACTTAGCCCTAGCATCCTCTTCAAAAGCGGGAGTATGAACAATCTTCTGTGGGATAGTGGTTTTAGCAGCAGATGGAGTAGCAACAACAGAGGTAGCAGTAGCATTGGTATCTTTTCATCTGTTAGATCACGGTGACATCAAATGATTCAGTTGAAGGAGTCTTTGGCCATTCAGAAGGACAAATTTGAGAAGGACAAATTTGATATGTACAGAAGGACAAATTTGAGAAGGACAAATTTGATATGTACAAACAAGACACTTAAACCATGGTCGATGGTCTATGTCTCAAGTGTAATGTAAATTTTTTTTTCCCAAGACCCAATGCAATGCAATGCTAACTCAAAAAAATCCAAACGCTTATATAGATCTTGCAAGAAATAAGATTTACCTTTCTTAACATGTATGTCATTGTCAGCCCTTCAAATAGTGGAATGACTAACCTTCACAAATTTGTTGATCTTTTCCCTTTCCTCTAAACGGTTTCACGATAATAAAGAGTTGTAGGCATGCAGCTGACGTGGAGATGATGTAGATGGGTCTAATGTGAAGGGGCATCTTTCTCTACCTTTACGTAAGAAAAATGTGTGGGCTTGTTGCTTTAGGGCAAACACAAAGCATGCCACTAACGCATCTCACCACTCTGTTTCACCTCAAAACAACCCGCTCACCTAGTCCGTGATTTGGAGAGTTCTTATTTTATAGTGATTAGTTTGTTAAGCAAGTTGGCATAATGATGTAAGAGGCATTGAAATCTCCACCTACTTTTTGCATTTTTTAGCACTTGAGAATACAATAGAATAGAATAGATTTTCTTGTAAGTAGCGTTGGATAATATGCCATGATAGAATACTCTAAATCTGGTACACATCAAAATGTAACCTAAGACAACTCCCAGTCTTTAAATCTGCTATGTATGAAAATGTAACCTAATGCAACTCTAAATCTAGTACACATCAAGATGTAACCTAATACAACTCCTCGTCTTATGATCTGCTATGAATGAAAATGTAACCTAATACAACTCCCAACGAAGACGGCATACATGTCAGAAAAAGATCAGGTGACCTTCAACATATTAATTAACAGTTTAAACAATTGTTGAAAACATAAGAAATAGAGCCCTCTCTATCTTTATAGAAGATAGAATGGTTTTGGGGAGGGGTGGGGGAGGGGCACCAATACATAAAGGGATTAGCCTTATATGAGAACATCGATATATCAATTTTCAAAAAGTATATTGTATTGATACTTTGGATATCCCTACAATGATCATGCATTGTATCTTATTCTTTACAGGTTTTCAACTTCTACCCAGCAATGCTAGGCAGTGTCATTTTATAATGCAGTCTTATCATTTATAGGTCCCCAACATTTACAAGTTTCAACCTGTGCCCAGCTGAGCACCGTAACTAGTTATAATAAGGCTTTTTTTGTGTGGTTTCAACTCCTACAAGTCTGAATAGGACCTAATTTTTCTGGACTAAGGCTGCCTAGGTTTCCGTGCCCTAGACTTCTTGCTCGGGTAGACCTATATTATAAGGCTATAGATGTCCAAACTAGGTAGCATGAAGTGCAAATGTAAGCAAAACAAGGCAAGAAACACTATAAAGCAATTTACTAGGTAAATTTTAGACAAATTTGGCTCGAACATGCTCGACTCGGGTTATTCCGCGCGAAACGCATATGCGTTCGCGAGGCAAGGCCCCTCAGTGTGGAGTGATCCGAGTGGGTCAACTTTGACTAAAACTTAACATATTTGGGAGATATAAGAAACTAAAATGCAAGTTTGGCTCTATTCTAAGCTATCTAGCAACTTATCTTATGTCAATCTAACATAAAACGATGCAAATATGGGTGACTCGAGTTACTCCGCGCGAAACGTGTCGGCGTTCGCGATGCAAGACTCATCGGTGCGGAGTGATCCGAGTGGGTCGATCTAAGCTATTGTTCAAACGTTCTAACAACATTGGACAATTTATGCCAACAAAAAGGGGACTCGGGTTACTTCGCATGAAACACGTCTATGTTGGCATCGCAAGGCCCCTCGACGCGGAGTGGCCCGAGTGGGTCAATTTTGACCTAAATAGTCAATTCCAAAGGAACATTTGTACTAGCAATATTATCTAATCCTATATTATAAAACCGTGGCGTCGGTCTGTGCGCTCGATCGACGGCCGAGATCGCGCCATTGTCCCTGCCCCCGCCGGACGGCCCAGATTTGTCTGTTTATACTTCTGCCCCATCAAACTGCCTATATTGTGCCACGTGGCATCATCAACCCTCGAAGGGGCACATAAAACATACCTTTCGTGCAAAAATTTCAAATTTGGATTTTTATTATGCCAAAGTGGCATCGTTTCCAGATACTGTCCGGAAGACCTTTCTAGGGCCGCTACGATAGAGAAGACGAAAGAATGCTCTAGGGCGGATCAGTCTGGGGTTTCCTTCGGTTGCCAGAACCCCTCGACTGTGCAGACATGGCTGCTCTTCCGGTTCAATATCTTTTCTCTGGTACGAGCTCATTCTTCTGCCAAACAATCTGTGCTCCTGAAGGGATTGCATGCAAAGATTTCTATGACATTGACATCATATTTTGCTGATGAAGTAAAGGTTTTCTTTTTACAATGCTTTCTTAAAAGGGCATACAGTACGGTCGAACTAGAGCTATAGACATGTATAAATAATGCACGATTAGTTCCTAGCCAGCATCCACATGAACTTGGTTACTCTGTATATGTTCTAGAATGTGCCAAACAGGAGGCTATGGTACCGTGCATACCAGACAAAAGGACTGCCTTTAAACGTTTTGCTCAATCAGGTGCCAAAGTGTTTCTATTCTGCATCTTTACAATAAAATGGAAGAGTTCATATCTGCAACTATCATATTCTTTTTTGTGAGATCAGATGATTTCAAGAATGCTTTGGATTGTTGCAGATGAATCCATAATCATCGAATATTTTGAAGAAATGCAACAGAGAAGCATAGAGCCAAACAAGCTCATTCTTGTGAATATTCTGAAAGCATGTGGTACCACTGTTGTAGTGGGGCATCATCTATGCATCCATGGGCAGATTCTTCATAGCTGATTTCTGAATCAGCTTTACCTCATGCGCACAAGGATTGAGCTATTTTTTACCAGGTAGTGTATCTCTTCCCACAGCTAAGGGATTAGGTTTCTGAGTCGGGTTTAAGGAAAGGGGCGTAGAAGTATAGGATCTACATCTATAAAGAGCTTGCAAAAGAAGCATTTATTCCACTTGCCAGAAGCATTTCATAGGTTGACGATGTCCCTTCTTCCTATTTTTTACGGAATTAGCCTTCAGTTTGGTGCGAAATTGTTAAGCTAGCAAATAAAATTGAAAGAAATAAGGTAGAGATCCTACAGAATGGACATCCTTGAGTTATGTAAGTCTTAATCGTTTTGCATCAAGAACAGAAGAGGTAGTGAATTTGGAGGTATGTTTATTGCTCTTTCAGCATAGCTGACTCAGAATTTTACTTAATTTATACTTAATGCAGGTTCTAAAGTAATCTACGTGGGCCGAGCTCAGGAAAAGGCAGAAAGGAAGCAGATACTTTGACGTCAATTTGAGGAGAAGCGTCTTGAACGCAAACAGAAATATCAGGTGGTTCTTCTTCTCTGGCCAAAGAATCAGTTTCTTCATGGGCATATTAATTATGCAATGCTTATATTTCAGGGTGTCAATTTGTATGTTAAAAATCTCGATGATATTATAGACGATGATTACCTTAGAAATGAGTTTAGTGCATATGGTACAATCACATCAATGCGTCATGAGAAGGAAGTAAGCAGGGGTTTTGGCTTTGTGTGTTTTTCAACTTCAGAGGAGGCTTTGAGGGCAGTCAATGAAGCTAATAGTATGTTTATTGCTCTGAATGTGATTATTCTTGAAGACAGTGCAGATAACTAATAGACATTGTGGTTTTCCTAGATCGCATGGTACATGGAAAGCCTATGTATGTTGCTTTTGCACAAAGGAAAGAAGTTCGTCGGGCACAGTTAGAGCAGCATTATGCACAGCGGATGGAAGGATTGATTGCTTTACCAGGTGCAGCTGTGGCTGCTGCATATCCCCCAGTATACTTCACTACACCTGGTATCCTTCCACCTGCTGTAACTCCAAGGCCGGGGATAATGTATCAACCAGTTGTGAGGCCAGGAGGCTGGCGGGCTGGATCTATGCCACTTCTAGGGAGACCTGTTATTCAACCTCTGCCACCATATACCATGGTGACTTTCCAATTGGTTTCCCGGGGCATGATCCCAGTTTTTAAAGTTTTTATTTTTGGCACGTTAAGTTTTTATTAAAAAGGCAAAATTTTCATTTGAAGGTTTCAAACTGCAAGAACCCAACAGGTTTGAGAGCTGCAAATTGTTGAGGATTTATTTCTTGGTTACTAAAGTGCATGATCTTATGTGCAGCAACAACCCCGCCAGACTGTCAAATATGCATCTAATGGACAGCCGCGAGATGCTGTTTCTCCTGCAGTCACCCCGCAGCCTTCACTTCCGGTTGGCTTGCCGTCTGGAATTCCTGCAATTGTTTCACAAGTTCCTTCTGCTGTCACTGGACAGGGGGATCAGACACCCATATTCTAAGACCGAACAAACCTGGTATATTAGATGCTCCGGATCCGAAACAATGTACTCCTGTCCTGAAGGAAATACATACAGTGATATAGCACTGCATTTAGTTGCATGTTGCACCAGTTCAAATATGCACAAAACATCAAGGCATGATGCAGGTATGCCGCCCAATATGAAATAAAAAACTTGATCATGCAAAATCTTCTTTTCAAATATTATAGACGTATACCTTTTACCTTTATTTACCAAGTGGTTTAATGGTTTCGAAGACTTTCCTTGAAACTCTAATCTCCATTTCTGTGGATTTCTTCACCAGGTTCTTTCCCCTATCGACTCTATTCTGCACGGTTAAGGGCTTCTGTCGGCTCTATTTAATGGCTTCTTCTACTTCAGGTACGCATATGGACAATATATCATTTTATTTATTGGCTGCTGTAATACCTTTCTCTACAAAAAGACTTCATTTTGGGATACAAGGCTTCCCAAATAATCCTCATAGGAAGACATTGGATTCTAACCCTGGAACCCCAAGCACAACACAACATTATAATCAATCCCAACATACCACATACCTTGGAATTACGCAATTGGTGAGTTGGAGAAACCTACTAACAATTCTTACCAATCAAATGCTAACTAATCCAAAACATACTACAACAAATAGGTACAATACAGAAGGTAAAAATGCAACGTACACACCTGCGGCAGCAACCCTACACAAAGAACAGTCATACAACAATTCAACAATACAACAAAATGATCACACATTTATATCAAACATCACATTAGCTACCGTTGAACAATTAAAAGTAAACTAACAACACAAATTAAAAAAACAATTCAATATTTGCAAGACTAACAGCTTATAACTGTAAAATGAAAGGCTAAAAGCCTCATTGTGAGAGCATATATAAGTTACATCAATCACGTCTTACAATACGCTAAAAAGAATACAATGACTACCAACAATTATTATTGAGTATGCAGATTAAATTACAAATTTTAACATTCATTAACACAATCAAACTGCACCAAAAAAAAGAAGAAGCCAGATTTGGCAAATAAAGCGCTTTACATTTTTACAACAAAAAAGAGTTTCGCAGTAACAAAACAAATGAAGGCACTACTGTAACGAGGTTTCACAAGTGAGCGCACACAACCATATCTTACCACACATTAAAACTCAACTTATGGACAACACATTGCTCTTCAAATCTCTATTTACAATCACATACAAAGCCCACCAACGGTGGGCAATTTTCTAGTCTATTATTATAAAACCGTGGCGTCGGTCTGTGCGCCCGATCGACGGCCGAGATCGCGTCAATGTCCCTGCCCCCCGTCCGACGGCCCAGATTTGTCTTTTTATGGTTGTGCCCCTATTAAACGGCTTAGATTGTGCCACGTAGCATAATTTGAACCATTTTTTATAATATAAGAAAAAAATGAAAGGGTGCGAAATTATCTTTTCCCGTGGCTTTCCGGTTCTAGCTCTCCCTGTCGACTCAAACAAAATAGACCTAATTTGCAATGACGAAGGAGTTTTCCCTCTTTGCTCCCGCAACGAGCAGAAGAGAAGAGACGACTTTTCGGCCATGGCAGATTGGCATAGAACTCCTGCCTGGCGACCGGCGAAACTCCTTCTGCTTGGCAATCAGGCTCCTCCAGTTGGTGGCTCCAGCTTCTACCTAGGTCCTGGGTTCGTCTCCGGTGAAGAGAAGGGACAAGATTTATCGTAGGTTTTGTTTCCTGCAGATTAAGTCGTTGCCTCATTCCATTTACAGCAAGCTTTAGATTATGGTGATTTATGAAACATTCTGAAGGCATTGGGTTGAATGCGGCAAGGACGTGGGCCTTCAAAGATGGAGGCTATAATGCTAAGAAGAGTTGCTTGGGAGTCTATGATGAACGAGTCATGCAGGTCTGTTTTCTGCATCCAGAAACAAAAAGGAGTAACAGGTTTGCACTTTCGGAATATTTTACTAACTTAGGTAACTTGGATTTGATGTTGTACAGGGCTTGGATTTCGTGGTTTATAATCAAGCTCATCCTTATCTTTGTTATCAATTATGGCAACTTGGGTGGCAGATCTGAGTGGCAAGTATGCAGCTTTTCCTTGGATTTGCTTTTTTGTGCATCTCTTAATATGGATATATTTATGCTGCCCAGCATCGGAATCGCCATAGCCGGCTTTAAACCTCAGTTTTTGCTATGATTTTCTATTGTTCTTTTGGTTCTAGATTGAACTCTGTTTATCTCATTCTAAGTTAAATGCTTTTGACCAGATAACTTATGCGTATGTAAACTGTAGGGTCTGCTTGCATTAATTTAATATGTTTCTTAGAAGGAAGCCAGATTAAATTCCACTTTGCATCTGAGTTCTTAGAGCGGCCATTTGATCTTTCATGGAATTTCCACAATCTGGAGTATTTGATCTGGAGTACTTCATCAGGTGGAACCATATGGTGGTGGTCGCAATGTTGGCGACTGTGTTTAACACTTCCAGTATAGGGAAAAATGGGATGCATTGGATGTGGCTCAAGTTATTTAGAGTTAGGTTTCTTTTGTTCTTTAAAATCAAAGCAGGCATTAATGCATATCACACACTAATGCAGAATAAAGAGATTGCTGGTGTTTACAAGGCTGCTCAATCCAGACGCAGATGTTCTAAAAGCATTCTGAAATGCGCTTATGGTCTTGGATATGGTTGTGGAGATAGAACACCAGCAGCAACAGTTATTACTTCCATCAGGATGTTCCAAGCGGTGAGCTTTAAAATATTTTTGCATCACATTTAATAAGATCCTGACTTATATGTGTTTTATAGGTGGTGAAAGCAACCCAAGACTGTATTCCTATGCTACTCTTGAATTCTATCCTCAAAATGTGTACTGTTGATCTAGATACCAAGCCCTTTGCTCCAAACAGTTAGAACCATATGTGATGGTTTCTCATTTGATTGAACTATAACTAATCGAGAATTTGTATCCAGCCTTGCAACAGAGCAATTTCCAGATCCTCTTCAAAGCCGTTAAGCACCTGTTGGAAGGGGCATATTCACATTGGATTACACATTTGTTGCCCCAGATGTCTCAAAGAATTTGGTGTTGGCTTTTATCATTTATTTTGCTAAATGTCCAATGCGAAACACACACCTCAGAAAGTGCATATTCAAACTTAAAGAAACGAAATAAAAATCGCGTGGAACTAATTATAGTTGTTTCTGCTTTCTCTTTGCTTCCTGCTTGGATCTTCAAGAAGGTGAAGTTCTTATTTTTATTTTTATGCTGGCAGATCATCATGGGGTCTGGCCTAGATGCTGACATTTGGAAAAAAAAAATTGAAAAGAAGGATTGTAGTTCCTTTTGTCATTCTTGGACGATCTTAGTACTTAGTTCCTCATAATGTTTTACCCGCCTTTGTTGCCAGGGGCATAAGCAAGTTGTGTAAAAGCCCTTAGTTCAAACTACTCTTGAGATGATTTGGATCATTTTGCGTATTCTGATGCTCATCCCTATGCAATAATATTAGACAAAGTGATAATGTCTATTTATCACAATCTTAAAACATGTGTGCACAAAAAAGAAGAAAACAATAGCAATAGACTCTGTGAGATGGTTTACGAAAGCATAGTTGATTTAACTTTTAAACTTAAAAGGGCTGAACAACTGCCGTAAGAGCAGAAAGAGCGACAATCTAATCTAGAAAGTTACCAAATAACCTCTACAACACATGAAAATAACCTCTTTCAACTTCTTCAATGCAACGGGAAACAAGACATGTAAAAAATGCAACATGCATTCTATAGTTCTAACATACAATAAACTTAGACAGTCTCAACAATCTAAAGTAGAATGAACACAAAATTCCAGTTACAAGTTTCCAACTTTAGCCAATGCTAACTATGCCAACTTATCTCACCCTCCAGGTTTTTTGCTAGGCACCGTTGCTATAAGTACATAAAGACACACTACTTATGCTCTTTTTGCCTTAGCATCCATTTGGTCATATAGCGAATTTTTGAGCAAGTTTGCATGTGTGAAAAAAGACCTCATCTCAATAAAGACCAGGTATTGTTGACAGGTTCCCAATGTTACAAAGGATCATGGCAACAAGACTAAAGCTTTCCCTTTCTTCATATGGGCCCAAGCTTCCACAATTATACTTTATAGGCCTGTTGCGCAAGAAAAACCCATTACCCATTAGGCTATATGGAATAGTAACGTTCAAACTACATGTTTGAACCAGGTTTAATCACAAAAAAATCCACTAAGTCCACAGAAACGACATGTATTTTTTTGTGATGTGGTTTTAACATGTTAAAGACCTGGATATACCCATGGTTTAAAAGTGATGGCATCCGATATTTATGAGGCTCCTCTAACTACCGGTAACACATTACTATCCCATTCTTTGTGAACAATCACATGGAATGATCACAAAAGGTGAACGATCACATGTAAAGCCCACCAACGGTGGGCAATTTACTAGTCTAATATAATAAAAGAATAGCGTCCGTCTGTGAGTGAGTGAGTCTGTATTTCACGACCTTCTATTTCAAAGATAATAAAAGAATAGCGTCCGTCTGTGAGTGAGTGAGTCTGTATTTCACGACCTTCTATTTCAAAATTTTTTGGTTTTGTGGGGATTTAAACCCTGGACCTTGCCCCCCCTACCCCCCCATCCTTACCACTAGACCAACCATTCTTTTCTTGAAAGAACTCTAATATAATAAAAGAATAGCGTCCGTCTGTGAGTGAGTGAGTCTGTATTTCACGACCTTCTATTTCAAAATTTTTTGGTTTTGTGGAGGATTTGAACCCTGGACCTTGGCCCCCCTACCCCCCATCCTTACCACTAGACCAACCATTCTTTTCTTGAAAGAATAGGAACTCCATGCTTAGTTAAGGCTGGGGCAATGGAAATTCCTTTGGTTAATTAAAAGCCTTGATGATCCTAGAGCCTTCTAGAATGTAGAATGAAGCTAGAGAGAGAAGAGGGAAAGATAGAGGGGGAGAAGAGAGAGGAGAGAGAGAGGAGAGAGAAGAGAAAGGAGGGAGAAGAGGGAGAGAGGAGAGAAATAGGAGAGAGAGAAGGAAAAAAGAGGAGAGAGAGAGAGGAGAGAGAGGAGAGAGAGAAAAGAGGGAACAAAGACAGAAGGGAGGAGGGGAGAGGAGAGAGGAGAGAGAGAGAAGAGAGGTGAGGGAGGAGAGAGAGAGGAGAGCAGAGAGGAGAAAGTAGAGAGAGAAGAGAAAGAGAAGAGAGAGGGGGGAGAGAGAGAGGGGAAAGAAGAGAGAGGAGAGAGAAGAGACATGAGAGAGAGAGAGGAGAGAAGAGGGAAGGGGAGAGGGAAGAGACAGGAGAGAGAGAGAGAAAGATAGGGAGAGAGAGAGGAGAGAGAGGAGAGAGAGAGAGGAGAGAGGGAGAGAGAGAGGAGAGAGAGAAGAGAGGGAAGAGAGACAGAAGAGAGGAGAGAGAGAGGAGAGAGGAGAGAGAGAGGAGAGATAGAACCTTCTAGAATGTAGAATGAAGCTAGAGAGAGAAGAGGGAAAGATAGAGGGGGAGAAGAGAGAGGAGAGAGAGAGGAGAGAGAAGAGAAAGGAGGGAGAAGAGGGGAGAGAGGGAGAAATAGGAGAGAGAGAAGGAAAAAAGAGGAGAGAGAGAGAGGAGAGAGAGAAAAGAGGGAACAAAGACAGAAGGGAGGAGGGGAGAGAGGAGAGAGGAGAGAGAGAAGAGAGGTGAGGGAGGAGAGAGAGAGGAGAGCAGAGAGGAGAAAGTAGAGAGAGAAGAGAAAGAGAAGAGAGAGGGGGGGAGAGAGAGGGGGAAAGAAGAGAGAGGAGAGAGAAGAGACATGAGAGAGAGAGAGGACAGAGAAGAGGGAAAGGGGAGAGGGAAGAGACAGGAGAGAGAGAGAGAAAGATAGGAGAGAGAGAGGAGAGAGAGGAGAGAGAGAGAGGAGAGAGGGGAGAGAGAGAGAGAGAGAGGAGAGAGAGAAGAGAGGGAAGAGAGACAGAAGAGAGGAGAGAGAGGAGAGAGGAGAGAGAGAGGAGAGAGGGGAGGGAGGAAGAGAAGAGAGAGGGAAGAGAGAGGGAAGAGAGAGAGGAGAGAGGAGAGAGAAGAGAGATGAGAGAGAGAGAGGAGAGAGATAAGAGAGAGGAGGGAGAAAAGAAAGAGAGAGAGGAATAGAAAAAAGAGAAATTCCTTTGGTTAATTAAAAGCCTTGATGATCCTAGAACCTTCTAGAATTTTCTAGAATGAAGCTAGAGAGAGAAGAGGGAAAGATAGAGGGGGAGAAGAGAGAGGAGAGAGAAGAGAGAGGAGGGAGAAGAGGGAGAGAGAGGAATAGAAAAGAGAGAGAAAGATAGAGAGAGGGGAGAAATAGAGAGAGAGGAGAGAAATAGGAGAGAGAGAAGGAAAAAATGGGAGAGAGAGAGAGGAGAGAGAGGAGAGAGAGAAAAGAGGGAAGAAAGACAGAAGGGAGGAGCGGAGAGAGGAGAGAGGAATAGAAAAGAGAGAGTAAGATAGAGAGAGAGGGGAGAAATAGAGAAAGAGGAGAGAGATAGGAGAGAGAGAAGGAAAAAAGGGGAGAGAGAGAAGAGACAGGGGGGAGGGAGAGAGAGAGAGAGAGGGTAAAGATAAAGAGAAGAGAAGAGAGAGGAGAGAGAAAGAGAGGAGAGAGAGAGAAGAGAGGAGAGAGAAAGAAGGGAGAGGAGGGAGAAGAGAGACAGAGGGAGAGGGGAGAGAGGGAAGAGAGAGGAGAGAGAGGGGAAAGACGATAGAGGAGAGAGAAGACAAAGACGAGAGAGGAAAGAGAGAGAGGGGAAAGAAGAGAGAGAGGAAGAAGAGAGAAAGGGGAGAGGGAAGACAGAGGAGAGAGAGAAAGATAGGGAGAGGGGAGACATAGAGGGAGAGGAGAGAGATAGGAGAGAGAGAAGGAAAAAGGGGGGAGAGAGAGAGGAGAGAGAGAGAAGAGAGACAGAGGGGAGAGAGGAGAGAGGAATAGAAAAGAGAGAGAAAGAGAGAGAGAGGGGAGAAAAAGAGAGAGAGGAGAGAGAGAAGTAAAAAGGAGAGAGAGAAGAGATGGGGGGAGAGAGAGAGAGAGGGTAAAGATAAAGAGAAGAGAAGAGAGAGGGGAGAGAAAGAGAGGAGAGAGGAGAGACAGAGAAGAGAGGAGAGAGAAAGAAGGGAGAGGAGGGAGAAGAGAGACAGAGGGAGAGGGAGAGAGGGAAGAGAGGGGAGAGAGAGAGGGGAAAGACGATAGAGGAGAGAGAAGACAAAGACGAGAGAGGAAAGAGAGAGAGGGGAAAGAAGAGAGAGAGGAAGAAGAGAGAAAGGGGAGAGGGAAGAGAGAGGAGAGAGAGAAAGACAGAAGAGAGAGAAAGATAGGGAGAGGGAAGACATAGAGGGAGAGGAGAGAGATAGGAGAGAGATAGGAGAGAGAGAAGGAAAAAAGGGGGGAGAGAGAGAGGAGAGAGAGGGGAGAGAGAAGAGAGACATAAGAGAGGAGAGAGAAAGAAGAGAGAGCGAAGGGGGAAAGAAGAGATAGGAGAGAGGACAAAGAGGAGATGGGACATATAGATCGGAGAAGGAGAGAGGTGGCTCGAGGGAAAGGAGCAATAGTCCTGTGGATGTCCAAAGAGAGGAGAGGAAGGAGAAGGGAGGAGCCGAGCCGAGGAAGGGAAGTTTTTTAAAAGTGCATCGTCTAAAATGGCTCCAGAAAGGCGATTTCAAGAACGGGGAGGGGCCGACAGCCTAAAATAGGAATGGGTGCAAAAGAAAAGGGCCCGGCCTATCTAGTCTAATCTAATAAAAAAATACCGCGTTATTAACGAATGTAAGCCACCCCCCATCCGTCGGTCCTATCCGCACGGGCTCTAACGCACCTTCACGCCGCAGGACGAGGGGAGGCTGATCCTAGACCCTCCCCCTTTTTTCTAACCACTATCCAAAATTTTATGTTGCATGGTGGATTCGAACCCAAGTCTAGCCCCCCATACCCCCCAATCCCAACCACTAAGCCATGCATTTCTTCTTCAACAAAATAGGAAGTCCATAAAAAAAGTTATTAGCTGGGGAATGTAACTCCACCCCATCGAGTTAATTAAAGCCACTTGCGCGATCCAGACGGGCTCTAACGCATGTTCTTCATGAAGCAGAAAGCGGCGGGATCCTAGAGGGGGGAGAAACCACTATCCAAAATTTTATGTTGCATGGTGGATTCAACCAAGTCTAGTTCCCCCATAGAAATCCCAACCACTAAAAAAGAGAGATTTCTTCTTCAAGAAATAGGAAGTCCATGCTTAGTTAAGCCCGAGCAATGGAAATTATTCGCTTGATCCTAGAACAAGGAAGAATGTTCTAGAAGGAAAGCCAGAGAGAGAAGAGGCAAAAAGACATTGGGGAGGAGAGATGGGAGGGAGAGAGGAGAGAGAAGAAAGAGGGGAGAGAGAGAAAGAGAAAGAGAGAGAGGAGAGAGGAAAGAGAGACATGGGGAGAGAGAGGGGGGAAGAAGAGAGAGAAGAGAGAGAGGGAGAGGGAAGAAAGAGGGAGAGAGAGAGGAGAGAGAGAGGAGAGAGGAGGAGAGAGAGGAGAGAGGAGAGAGGGGAGAGGAGGGGAGAGGAGGGAGAAATAGAGAGAGAGGAGAGGGGAGAGAGGAGGGAGAGGAGGGAGAGGGGAGAAATAGAGAGAGAGAGGAGAGAGAGAGAGAGAGGAGAGAGGAGAGAGGAGAGAGAGAGAGAAGGAGATAAAGAGAAGAGAGAGAGAGAAAGAGAGAGAGGAGAGAGAGAGAGAGAGGAATAGGAAAAAGAGAGAGAAAACATAGAGAAAGGAGGAAGAAACAGGAGAGAGGAGGAAGAGAGGGAGAGGGTCAAAAGACAAAGAGAGGAGAAGAGAGAGGAGAGAGGGAGAGAGAGGGGAGAGATAGGAGAGAGGAGAGAGAGAGGTGAGAGAAGAGAGAAAAGGGAAGTTCACACAGGAAGGGTTCAAAAGAAAAGTGCACATGGGTGGGCCCAAACCGAATTTAGGTGGCTCTAGGCCTTCTAGGAATGTCCCAGAAAGAAGCTAGAATGCCCCGGCCCTTTCTAGTCTAATATTATAAAAAAAGAATAGCGCCCTTTTATGTATGTATGTGAGTAAGTCCACCCCATCGACGGGAAGGAGTTTTAGATGCGGGCGATCACGCCGGGCCCGGCGGCCCCTCGCCCTCAAAGCTCCCAAGTTTGGTGGACAAAATTTTTGTTTTAAAAGTGACTTGAACCCGGACATTGCCCCCCAAACCCCCCACCCTTACCACTAGACCAACCAGTCTTTTCTTGAAAGAATAGGAAGTCCATGCTTAGTTAAGGTTGGGGCAATGGAAATTCCTTTGCTTAATTAAAAGCTTTGATGTGAATTTTTTTTTGGTTTAGGAGGGATTCGAGCCCTGGGCTGTGGCAACCCAGCCCTGAACCTCAGCCACTAGGCCAAGCATTAGTTCTTTGAAGAATATAATGATTTCAATATTGTTAAAGGTGGGATATATGCAAGATTTAAAACATACACAATGCTAGAACCTTCTAGAATGTTCTAGAATAAAGCTAGAGAGAGGAGAGGGAAAGACAGAGGGGGAGAGGGATGGGAGAGAGAGAGGAGAGAGGAGAGAGGAGAGATAAGAGAGAGAGAGAGAGAGAGAGAGAGAGAGAGAGAGAGAGATAGGAGAGAGATAGGAGAGAGAGAAGGGAAAGGAGAGAGAGGAGAGAGAGAAGAGGGATAGGAGAGAGAGAAACAGAGAGATAGGAGAGAGATAGGAGAGAGAGGAGAGAGATAGGAGAGAGAGGAGAGAGAGAGGAGAGAGATAGGGAGAGAGGAGGAGATAGGGAGAGATAGGAGGCTTGAGAGAAGGATAGGAGAGAGAGGAGAGAAAAGAGAGGAGAGAGATAGGGGAGAGAGAGAGAGGAGAGAGAGAGATAGGAGGGAGACAAGAGATAGGAGAAGAGATAGGAGGGAGAGAGATAGGAGAGAGAGGAGGGAAAGGAGAGA